>OX336421.1:24125919-24166011 GCA_946903255.1 Schistosoma spindalis | reverse complement strand
ATTTCCACTTAGAATAACTTGCAAATGTGTGTTTGTTTACAGTCACTGTGTGTGTGTGTGTGGATGTGCGTGTGTTGTGGTGGTAGTGGTGGTGGTGTGTGTGTGTGTTGATCATAGAATGGATACTAATTTGTAAATAATTGAATTACACTCCACTTGTATTGAACCGTTTCATTAAAGTTGAAACAGATTTCGATATTGTCCTCTTCAGCTGATCATTCTGACTATGAATCCGGTTTGAAATGTTCGATCAAAGTAATTCAGATCGATTCAAGTTACAATAGAATAAGGATCATGATCACTATTGGAGTGTTGTGATATTGATACGGTTTGGCAAGAGTTTGATGTATAGTGAATTTGGTGTTAGCTAGTTGATGGACATTGACAGATAGCCCTGTATCATACAGATCGTATTCTAGTTGTCAACTTAATGTTTCTTCAATCATGACATCAGAGAAGTTACTGATGAACTGTCGACTCTCTAATTGATGCATTCTGGGCAACACATTAAATATGAGTGTTCATGAGAGGACATGAAGAGACCACCATCCTCAATATCCGACAGAATTGAAGATCACATCCTTCAGGATTCCTAAATATCAATATAAAAGTCTTTGATACATACATACATACATACATAGAGAGAGACAGAATGATCACCATTACACATTCATATTCTCATCTTAATTACCTTATCTTAATGAAAAACAGACATGTGCACAAAAACATAAAGTGAATACCACCCACTAATCATAACCACAATTGATCATCTTTCATTTCAGCCTAAACTCCTTCATTCTACAATCATTCCTGCTGTGTTTCAGTTCCTTAAAACAAACAAACAAACAAACTATCCACCAGTTAATTCATTAATGAATGAATGAATGAATACTGAGCTATTCATGTTTGTTATTGTCTAATATGATGGATAATTATCCACTGATCTGTTACATTCATCATTCAATAAGAGATAAATGAATATTACCCTCTAATTATAACTTGATATCCTGGAACACAATGACAAATACTCAACTCATTTGTCTATATGTCTATTGACAAACAAAAAAAAGAACAGAAATGAGTGAAGTGACCGCAACTCGATTGAAATGGACCAATCGTCATCATTCCATGATCCATCTGTGAATGTGATCAATTGAAATTCGTTTCTTCCGGAAAAGCAACATTCGAATTGGAGAATAGTGAAATATCGTAAGCATAGAGTGAATAAGTGGGAATACGTAAAGCCATTGAACTAAGACAGATGGGATAAGACACCAATAAATCACAGTGTACACACACTACTCGCACTCCCACTCCTACTCTCACTTTGACTTCAACACACACACACACCAACAATCATTTAGTTTAATCTTCAACTAGACAGATGTCCTAGTTGATATTCTCCACACAGCATGATATCGAATGAGAATTATGTCAAATTCTATTTATAACAATATCAAAATATACAAGTGGATAAGACACACTTGTTCAACTCATGTCCAACATACAACAAACAACAGAACAATCACAGATCCATATAGATCTATATTGGATTGGAATAGTTATGATCATTGATGAATTCATCATCATGATCCATTCAACTTGAATTTACTAATCAAATCAGACATTAATGAAGTAATTCATAGGACAGTGATGTGCAACTATCGATCTGTTGTGCCATCTGTATTCAACAGTTCACTGATATCTATCTGGGTAATACACCTAAGTAAGTTAGACAGATGAAGAAATTCAGTCTATTGAACAAAAGCTCAGTTCATATGTAATCAGTAGCTATTGACTTGTGAAAAATCTTGAATGGTAACAATGTTTTATTCACTATGGATAAGATCAAATTGGAGACATATATGGAGTAGGTAACAAGTGTGCAAATGGAATGATAATGTTCCAAAGTGTAATATGAATTCATCATCACCACATTCAAAACGACCTCTTGATTAACACTGAACCATCCATCTTCAAAGTCAGAACTGAATTCTTGACGAATGCACTGAAGGATAGAATTACCAAAATCAAACTATTAAGGTTATATGAGAAGTCACAAGTATTCCAATCCAAAATAATATGTCTACACACATAGGTTATAGATTGGGAACACACATTTCATGTCCGATCTTCTCTCGTCTCATTTATTCATTCATTCATTCATTCAGCATCTTAACTCTTTCAATCTGTATTCCAACGTTCATCTTCATGCACCGACTGTGTAATATAGTTACATCAAAATGATCTCAGCTATGGATAATAACACGAGAACAATCCACAGATTTTGCCGATTACCATCATCACCACTGTCTGGAAACCAATGATTTCACAATTGATTGATCACAGGGTGGTGACCAATGTCATGCGTGTCTACTCCTTATTATTAGTGCAGATCGAATTCTATCGACCAATGATTTGCATCACAACAACAGATCAACATTGCATTGATTGTAAAGAGAAACATGAGAACTGTAATGTGTACCATATTGAGTAAGGTGTCAGTTTCACGTTATATAACTACCGTGTCCAATCGAAATGGACAGACGTCACCTCAGAATTGATCACAACTCAAACACAACACAAACTCCGTCAAACCTTCATCACAACATTCATTAAAGCTCAAAAGGAGAAACAACACACAATGGTCAATCTCACAAACTACAAATCCAATTCACTATAAATAATTAGATGAAACCATTCACTGATTCACACCATCAACACATCAACACACATCAACACACAAATTGACAATCTGTCATATATATCGACTAATAATTAAAAAGTCATAATAATCAAATTCAATTAAACCACTCAATATCAAGTGGACTTTGTATTTCTCAAGTTGGATATTGATATCACACAACATGAACCACTTCTTGATAATGTGGAAATTCTATTGATTTAATTGATTCAAGTATGATGAGTATGTTACTTACCTAAATGGTTGATCTCACTCTTGTAAATGATCTTTCAGGAAGCACAAGAAGAAATAGGTGTGTTTATGCTTGTTTGTGTGTTTGTGTGTGTGCGCGTGTGAGTATCCATCCTCAACATTTCACACAGATTTATTGATCAGTAGATCCACTCATTGATCCACTGCATTCACACTTCCATTCTCATCAAATGGTATGATCTGCTTCTCTCATGGTCTTATGTGTGTTATCACATCCCTCACCCCCCAGGAAGTAAGTAAATAAACAACCACAAACAAACAAACAAACCAATTCATAAACAATCAAATCATTCAATAATGGACTTCATTAATAACAATAATCCATTTAGACGATGATAATTAGAAGGAGTGTTTATTCAATGGAAGTAATCACAAGCAAGAGTAATTCATCGACAATTCACCTATTTACTTCTTAGATAGATTCCTATTGAGTTGAGAATGATTGGTAAGTGAATAATAATAATGAACAAGAAACAATAACCGATATAGGCAGAATGAACCAGCATAAACAAGCAAAATAGATCGTCCATAGATCATTGACAATATAACAGTAAGTGGTCATTCATATCTGATTGTATGGACAGTTTGTGAAATTGGTAGGAAGTCTACTTAATCAAACTGGTCAATCCAATCCAATTCAATTCAATCTCACATTTCCATAATGATAACCATAACAAATGTAATTCACTTGATGTATGTCTCTGTCTCTCTCTTTCCACTTGTGTGTCTGTGTGTGTTTCTGTTTGTGTATGTATGAGAGAGAGAGAGAGGAAAAGGTGTTAATAAGGCAATTCTACCTTCCTCATGAATACAAACAAGAGAGGCGAATGGAGTAGCAATTCGATTAGAAGATTTCATACGAATTGAGGAATAGATGGATCTGCAGTGCAAGTTGCTGTAATGTACAGATGAACTCAATAATAACTACAATAATTCACAGACAATATGAATACTGTTGTGGTGATAGTTGGACATATCCTGTTCACTCCTACTCTAATCTACAAACACTGTCTGAATATCGATAAACACATTGATTACAGAAAGTGTTGAAGGATCAGATTCTTCATGTTCATTCGTGAATCCATGTAATCACTCGTCATATCACATCACTTGCAGTTGCTCGTAATTCAGCTCAGTTCGGATCAGTTAAACTACGATGAGTTCGCCAAACATGGAACAATCAGTGGAATGGAATATTCCTAACGACCTGTAATCATTCATTTATTCAGAATGTAATGCACATCATCGAGGATACACGAGTTATAACGAATCCTATACTTTGTCTCTATTCACTACAATGAATCACTAACTCAATGAGGAATGATCCATCTCACCATTTGGAAACTCATCCAATTCATCAACATTACTTCCCCCCCCCTCATTCAACAATCATTACCACATCCATCTGTTATTATGATAAGTGGTCATTTCAAGTTATCTTACACCAATATCGATTATCTTATCAAGTTGTGACGATGACAACAACCAAATATCATATCCCATCTACACAATATACAATCATATTCATGATATCAGTCTAATAATCCAGTTACAACATACCAAATATACACAACATACACTGTGAGAATGTGTATGTAAGAGGAAGAGACAATGAGAGACTGAGAGTAGAGTATACTCAAAAGATTGTTTAGTGTTGACAAGCACAACATTCAATTCTACAATCCAGTTTCAAACTGTTATCTGTATTGCCCATCCCAACACACCAACATCCCAACACACCAACACACCAATTCACAATCACAATCATCATAATAATAATAATGGGTTAAGTTGAAATAATTATGAAATGAATCGATAATCAATTTCAATCGACCATTTCCACATCGACTTACAGACCTATAATTTAGTATATTTCATATTCTGTGCTCATGTAAAAATACATTAACAAATAAAGAAATTGTAACTGTGTAGGTGGTGAGAAGATGTGGGTTGTAACTAAGGGAGAATGATTTCAGTTTGCCGTGATATTTCTCAACCAAAAACATTATTCATTCAATGATTTCTACACACTGATCAATTAAAAGTGAAAATGGATGTTGGGTAGCAGTGGAATCCAGTTTGATGTGTGTTTCTTCGTATTTGGGAATCGTCAACTGAATGTACCTGCATCTCAGAATTGATATTCTCTTTGACACTGCAACTGATTACTCACAATAGCATGACACGAGCGTCAAACTGGATTTCACTGCAACCAACCATTATCCATCTTTGCTTATAATGCTTGTGACTTAAGGCAATACCAAGGCAATCACCACACACGATGCTCATATGACAATAACAGACTGATCAATTACAGTCATGAATATCAATGAGAACATTCATGCAAACAATACTAAGTGCATAGATCAACTAATTTTGCAAATGTGAGATTTATTTCTAGTGGTTAAGTAAATCGAGAGAAGGTAGAAATACTAACAAATGGAGGACATCCAGAACAACTGTCTTCGGAGTCCAACTTGATAAAAGATACACTGTTGTGATTGTGATATTGACACAAGCGGTCGACTGACTGCAAATTCGAAAGACCATTTGGCTGGTTGAAATTTCAAAACACTCAACTGAGAACAAACGATGCATACATACACTCCAATCGGAATATTCATCTCAGTTGAAAAAGACCTATAGAATACGTTGAAATAACTTGTCATGTTCATCCAACTACTACTGTTGTGATGGTGACCAATCAGTATCGTATCTATTCTCTCTAAATCTGCTAGTCACAGAATGGAGACTAAGAGAGTTGAAGATAACAAATGACATATCGTCATTGCACTACAATCAGAAGAGACAAGAACTGTATCCGTCAAACATTATTGTTGAGAATGAGAATCAAAATTGTGGAACAGTTTACAAAAATACGAAAGTATGATTCGTCTCAGCTTAAATACAACAGTTCACATGTCCACTGTTCTACTGAAAATAACAACCAAAGTGTTTCTCTGTTCACTCGAAGTCGACTCAACCCAAGTGTGATGTTCCACATCCCTGAAATTCCACTACCATTCATGTGTCTGAAACGAAGTGTGATACAACTCCAAAGCTTGTTCAAAATCATATGAGATTGAGTCTACTGACTTGTTGAATGGTCTGACCCATTCCATCACATAAATGTGTGAATCCGGTTTATAAACTGTCAGCTAAAGCTCAACGAATGAGATTATCCATCTTCGGAAATCATCACATGGACACCAGTTTGCGTATTAGATTAGTTGATTAGCATATCTGCTGATCGACTTCATAATGAAGTGCATTCATTAATTGTGGTAGGTAGTGGTGCATGAACGAAAACAACCATTTGTTGTGTGTTTAAATGTACAACGTGATCGACTATTTGCTTATTCGTGTTCTCAATTGCAGATTGTGAATGAGGCGATTTCGCATGAGTGTGTGTGTGTGTGAATCATAGAAAATACATAACAGAAATGATACTGACCACTGTAAATGGATGTTTGATAAACCACAAGTTGAATGAAGGTAAATATGACAAGACAACATTCATAATAAGAGATCATATGTATCTCTCTATCTCTTGTAGACTGCTTAGACACTACAATCGAACACCATGTATTACTACAATCTTCCATCATTCATGCAACAACTGAAAAGACGACTACTACTACTACTACTACTTCTACGACGACGACGACGACGACGACTCTAATATGTGAACGTGTCAAATATTTTCATTCAAGCAGAATAATTACTGAATGTCAGCGTAGACACAAGTTCATAACAATCTTGTAAAACTGAGTTAAACTCTCATGGATTCGAACCATACATCGGTTCCATACTTAAAGATCATGATTCACAACCGACTTCGATTCGACTTATGTAACCTTCTTCAATTTACACAATAACATGAAATCGTCTACTTATTCGAAATCAAAACTCATGCAACAATGTTTTAAATCATTATCAATCAGTACTGGTCATACACATGAACAATGGGAAGGAACTGATATTCCCATACTGTTTTATACAAGAATGAATATCCGAAACATTATGCGAATCAATTATGTTCTGAGAACTGTCTCTGTTGCACACACACACATTAAGTCATTGGATTTTCATGGACATGACAACAACATGAAGAACAATCTGAGAGAGAGAGAGAGATGACAACAGAGAGAACACACCGAATCAATTGTGATGGAATATTCTACATCAAATCTATATTTAGTCATAAGCTTTTCTATCTCCATCAGTAAACAGATGATATTCATATTACATACACACACACACACGCAATTCTCCCTTCCTAGTCTCGTGCATTTCTACAAACAAACAAACAAACAAACAATATCTTCATCAGTAACACATGCACATTCAATTAGCCTTCGTAACAAAACAATCAAACAGCAACAACACGAGGACATCAACTATCACCACTCCACAACAACAACAACATAAAACAACAACAAGTTGAACCACGTTTTCATCCATCCACCAAATAAAATTTATTTCATTCCACTCTCATCAAAGTTTTCTCACTCCCCACTCCCCACTCCCTCTTCCTCTCTCCCGCTCTCACACACACACACACATCCTCACACTCCCCATCACTTTCAACCAATCCGTGAATGATGCGTTCAATCTCATTGTGTTTTCATTGGTCCATCCAATATGAACCAATATAATGGTAGATAGTTGAGCAAATTGGTTGGTTTTTGTTTCAGCATTCCACTGAATATTTTCATCAAAATTTATTCAGTTCGTTTGATGGATACAGAATCACATCGTCTTCTTCACATTGTTCATATTACTTATATTGTATTGTGACAGAGTGAACATCAACATTTCAACTGTGACACAGTGACAGTTCACATTACGATTCATCAGTTTGATCTACTGTGGAATACTTGGAACAAATAAATCCTATTGATTGGAAAGTATCATAAACACTTGCAAAGATCACTGCATTTCACTCATTCCCATTCACGGAATCTTTGTAAACTCACCATTCACTCAATTCTCATTATCATGTCATACAACAATACACTTCCATCAAATATTTTCTCCAATCATCAACAATTCATGCAAATTTGTGATGATCACGATGATGGTGATGATGATGCTGATGACAACAATCATGATCATACTAATAATGTCAGTCACAACATGACCCATCCAACATCCAACTGGTTCACACCACATACTACACAGATGATCTCATCGATATTACCCATTTCCACTTCCAACTCCTCCAAATCTGTAATTCACACTGTGGATAATCACAGGGATTCTCACTCATTTTCCTCGCAAACTGATCCATTCAGTTTAGCATTTGAAACATCACCTGTTCATACAAACACTATTCATCATTACAATGCCAATTGTAATCGTCATCTTCATTCTGAAATGCAGCAGTACAACTCGTTGTTCATTCCATATCACAATTACATCAATCAATGGAACAATGTACACACGAACAATGTCAATCCTACTGTCCACAACCACGATAACAACAACAACAACAACATCACTGTGAATGTGGCCAAAATGAAGGGATTACATCGTAATCCTCCACAACGTCGTCAACATCATCGGCATCACCACAATCACAATCACAATCGACATCACCATCAACAACTACAACAACAATTCCAAACGCACAATGTCAAACCATGTGATCTGATCACAGAAGATGAACCGAAACCGAATTTCAGTTATATTGGTAAGTCTGTAGTTGATTGGTTATGTAATCGATACACCGATTCATTGACTCATTGATTGATTGATTAAATGAATGAATGCTTGACACATATATTCTTCCTTGATTTCAGTGTGTGAATGATGTTTCGTTGGCTACCACATTCATTATCTATGAAGTACACTCATTACACTGTGATTGACTGTGAATAAGAATGTGAGATTTGAGGTTGTCAGTATTTTCATGACTGAATTGGTGAGGGAGATCGTTCTGTGTAGAATGAAACACACACTGTAGTCTCATTCATTGAACACGTTACACTCAGATATCTGTTTAAGTACCACATACACAACAAACGACTAATCCGTTCATTCTTCAACTATAAACCAACAAAGAGAGAATACTTGCACTGAATAACTGAGAGAACTTTTGTTTACCTTGTAATAGGGAGAACACAGGGTCGTGGGCATGTGTTCAAAATAGTATGAATCATACATTCCATCCCCATTCCATTGCTACAAACACTCACAATGAATCAGTAGTCCGATCCAACAAGTCTGTACAATAATATCTCAGTTGAGAAGACAGAATGAGAAAGTCGCTACCAGTAGGTGGATCTTAAAGTAAATTGGCATAAATCAATTATCTAAGCATTCAGTATTAACGAACACAGGAATGTTTGATGGATTAGCACATGTCACACAGGTTGAATGCATACCATCTTATCACTTGCTATAATCTGAGATACCGACTGTCTATATTGTTATTCATGTTATTCACTGGACACAATTTCTGAATCAAATATGTTTGTTATCGTGCAACACTTCTGAATTGATCTGATGTCTCCTGATCAATTCACTGGCCAAGTCTTTTTAGCTTAGTCAATTATTCAGCTGTGACGTGTGTCATTTGATCATGTAGTTGCTGATTTCGCCGGAAGTATGTTCAGTAAATTTCGATTGTGCTACTCACTTGTTCAAATGAAGGTAGAACACTACTCGATTGTAAGTGCACACAAACACACACACACACACACGATATTCAACATTATTTCTTGTTGGATAGAATGTTTTTGTCCAATTGTTATGAGTGGTGATGCAATAGGTTGATTACTCTGACACGATAACCGACCCCTTCTTCATCCCATTAACTGTTGAATGACGTTTTCGTTAGAGATTAAGACCTAGGCAGTGTGTGTGTGTATATATATATGCATTCTAAGCTTCACAGTTGGTGACATTACACTCCCATCCCACTCTGCAGCAATTCATCAACTACATCGTCTTCACTATCTGAAACTTCGAATTGCAATGAGAAATCTGTAGGTCAGATGGTGTATTTATCGACCTCATTGTAGGATGTGTCAACACATAATACATAGAATGTAGATAATCCTTTTGCTCTATCTTATCTCCATGAATAGATCTCGATCTATTCAAATATGACTGTTGTCGTTTGGATCTGACAAAATCACAGTAAAATACTCCATACTATTAGATCGATTCAGCTATTCCATCATCAGTCGTCTTCAATCAAAGGTTGTTCACGTGTCACAACTATCACAGATTTCCTTCTTACCTGCCTAAATGCTCATTGTTTAAATCACTCAGTCACTCCTTAAATCTCATCAATTCATTCGTCTCATTATTCACCCTCAATAACTGTCATTCACATGTCTTCTCATATTCTCTTTGTGTACTATTCAGTGTTATCCATTAACGGTAATCACGACCAGTGATATCTACTACGCGTTATGAGTCATCTTGAAGTTCATCGCTTAACAACTAATTCAATGCAGTGAAATACAAGTACAATTAGATTCGTCAAATCTCAACAGAGATGAAAGACACTTCGATCATGTGTGAATGAGTGAAATTGTACAATCCCCATGAAACGGGTTGTTTCATTGACACATTCTCATTGTTATCACGGATTCGATCATAAACCATTTGAGTAATACAATACCCAATACTTATTATTATGATCATAACCTGGTATGATCCATTCCACACTTCCCACAGTTTAGTTTCCCTTGTGTATCCATTTTTATTTGGATTGAATATTCTATACAGAATCTTCTGTTATGGTTCCATCATTCATTCCAACATATCATTACTATGAATAATAATAAACAATTCATGGTATTATTATTATTATTATTATTATTATTATTATTATTATTATTATTATTATTATTAATGACCACTTATGACGTAATCATAATTGATTGTGAAATACAATCCAATTTCAAGTTTGTTTGATCAAGTGTGTGTGTGTGTGTAAGTGAGTGTGTGGGTGGGTGGGTGTGTAAATGAGTGAGAGTGGTAATTAAAGCTGATCGGTAGAATACTCTCATTATTACTCTCATTTCTAATGTCTGTGGGTGATGGTGATGATGGTGATGATGACGAGGTTATTAACACGAGCTGTAGATTAGTGTTATGATGATGACAATCAGTTTGTTTGTTTGTTTGTGTGTTTCGACAGGCTTGGTAAACCGAATTCCGAGTAACCTTCAATTAATTTCCAAATTGTTTTGCTTTCCATCTCATTCACAGTCATCCACAATCATCCACAATCATTCATTCATCCCTTGCAGATTGTTACAAATGAAAGAGAACAGTGTGTTCAATATGCTAATCAAGTGTTGTCATATATACCTGTGAGATAACAGGGTGTATGTGTGGCTGTGTGTGTGTGTGTGCATGTGCATGTGGTTTATTTATCTGAGATTGTAGTAGACTGTCATCAAAACAAACAGTTTGATTGCTGTTACTTAATGCACCACTTGCAACAATCATTCGCTTGTTTATGGTTGAGTGTATGTACTGCGAATACAGCAACACCTCTCCCTTTACACTCATGTCATCATAATAATAACAGTAATAATAGTAATAGTAATATTGCTTGTAGGATGTATATTCATAATCATAATTATGGTGTAGAATTATGAATGGAGGGAAGTTACCAATTAACTGAACAGTGAACGCATATGCTGAATGATGAATTCACTAAATGATATAGTCGAACAAGAAATTGTCATCTGTCCATTGTCCCAATTGTTCTTTATATTCAGTAGTATAATCATCATTATTCAGTAGTAATAACCACACAAGTGATAATCACAAATGGAAACAAACTAATTTGAACGTAGACTGATAGAATTCATATGTGACTGTTTATGTATGTCTCGTTTCCGGCTACCCTTAGATGACAACACAAATGAATCACCTCATCATTTCATCTTCACATTTCCCTACTAATAAGTAGTTATTGAATGTGGCATTAGTGAGAACTCCAGTCTCTTCCCATCATTTTCATGTATGAAATGTCGATGGACTCGAACTGACAGAATCTTGCTTATCGAATATGAACACATGGTGAAGTGATGCCATTTGATCACACTGATCACTGGAACCAATGCCCATTCGGAAATCAATTTCCACCACGTAACACGTCAATCATCAATAAACAGGTTTGTTGAACAAACATATTCACAGTAGCGAAATCTGTGAAGTAGTGGTAGACAATCCGGTGATGTGAGACTTCATTATTGATTGTCACTACAGAAGATACAACAGTCTTAATGTAGAATTGACACAACACCCAACTTCACCATGTTCACACTCCACTATCTAACACGTTGTTTTACGTGCAACACTCATGTCGAGTCATCCACTCACAGAATGAATCAGTGCACACTAGTCATCAACACACAGACAGACAACTACTATTTCAATGTATTTTATTTATTTATTTATTTTTTTATTTATTTTGACACATAAGTATAGGTACAGAGAGGCACCAAGTACATATGCGCCACATGAATCTCAATTGATTTGTGTGAGGGCTGTGATACTGTTCGGGTGCCCAAACCGAACCAGGTGGTTTTCTTAGGGGGCCACACCCCGAGCCTTTGACCTGAACGTCTGACCCACAAGGCAGTGGAGCATCGTGAAGAGATGCAGTCCCATGGTAGCCGGTGACCAACGATTGGTTAATACGCCATTTGTTCCTTCAGGATACTGGAGCCGATGTGCACCATTGGTTTGAGATCCGGTTAAAGCGCCGGACATTCGCTTTTCGTCCTCTCATTTTTGTAAACAACACCCCCACCACGAGAAGGCAGTGAGTAGGACTTCCCTGGCAGAGGCTATATACGCATGGCCATGTGAGAGCATTTCGAGAGGGAGAGCGGACTCTCCCCACTCTAGGCCGTACCAGGGCATTTGGGGGCATTTCAATGTAATCACTGAATGAATCGGTAATTCCAGTAGGGCACACTTAAATCTCAGTTGACTTGTCACAAATTATTATTATGACATATTATTCAGTCAAATTAACCATTTGTTTATTCTGTTCAAATTGAAACCTTCTAGGATTGATTGCGAAGGCCATACTCAGTACACAAGAAAGACGTATGATCTTGTCAGAAATCTATCAATGGATTCAACTACGTTATCCATATTTCGGTACACGTGGACCAGGATGGCGTAATTCCATTCGACACAACTTGTCATTGAATGATTGCTTCATTAAAGTTGGTAAGTTGTTCAGTGTTGTTTTGGTGGTGCTACTGGTGGTGGTGATGATGGTGGTGGTGATGGTGGTGTGTTTGTTATTGTGAATGTGATGTTTCATTCACTGATTCATTCCATCATGAGAATAGTGTGTTTTGTTCACTAAGACTATCCAAATGACGATAGTGAATGTGTCGAGTGACTGGCAACCGGTCAGTGGTCATTCATCCGGTTCAGTGGCATAGACATTAGGTCTGGCGTGCGACGTCGTGGATGAGCAATGTCCAAATGTCTTATATGAGGACAAAATGTCCGTCTAGTTCTATCAGTTTTTCAATGGTAGTCTAACATTGATCCTTTCATAATATGCATTTATACTCAACAATGTCCACAATTCAACAGTGATAATCACCACAAACATTCTAAATATCTACTCAATGTGAACTGGGAAACCACCACCTATCTGAAGATGAATATGTGACGAAGACTGGTGATGGCAGTAAGCCACTCGCTCCCAATAGTTTAATTTGCACAGATGGAATCGTATTTTCCATGGAATGTGAAACGTGACGAACATGTTCATAACTAATCATTGTAACTCATGGTCAACAAACCGAATTCCACATCACGGTTAATCAGGAAACACACTTCAACCGTTCAAACACATCATGTTGAAGATTGCTTCCTGATCACCACAACCACTCATTACTCTCACTAAACACGAATTTCGTCAACTCTTCAACAACTCGGAAGTGGATTCCATGTAATTTACTTGCATATCCCACACAATTTATCACTCACCAAATGAATCTGATTGAAAACTAATTGATATTGTACATTTATTTGACAGGTAGAGCAGCGAATGGGAAAGGACATTATTGGGGAATCCACCCAGCCAACTTGAAAGACTTTCTCAGTGGTGACTTCAGAAGACGTAGAGCACAACGCAAAGTACGTCGCGCATTAGGATTGAGTCGACCTGATGATAAAATTCATGATGATGATGATGACGACGATGATGACGTTGATGGTGATGGTGATGGTGGTGGTGATGGTGATAATGGTGGTCGAGTTGATGACCACAACTCACAACCACTCAATTCTCCACTCATTCCACAACAACTTCTCCAATTTCTACATCCACACATACCCACATATCAAATGACCAGATCAGCACTCACACCCACTCTCTCTCCAACACTCACAACACACAAATCATACAATCCACAACATGCATCAATACCAATCACAAACACAAACATATTCACATTTGATCAATTGACCGATTCTACAAACAACCACTACACAAACAATCCATCACCTGTCCCACTCATACACAATTCTCACCTCACATCTCACCAATCATCGATGAATGCATCACCAACAAGTCGAATGAACAATTCCACTGAATTCAAACAATCAATCCAAACACGGAACACCACCAATCAACTATGCAAATCGAGTTGCACCAACGACACATTGATGGATCTCTTCTACATCAATTTGATGCATTTACTCAAAAATCATCATTCATTCATCCAACCTGATATGAATGATAAACGCACATCTGACAAGCCTTTATTTCTGGTTCCGAATTCAACTGCAACTACCACCCATTCCACTACTACTACTACTAGTACTACCCACACAACAAACACTATGATTCCTGTCAGTATTCCTATCACTGATCATCATCGAGTTGATTGTCAACATGTGAATTCATCATATTCTTCACTCGATCCTGTTTGCCTCAAATCTCATCCACTCTCCACTCAACATCCAGTCAATCTCAGTTTCAATGTAGTCAACTTGATTGATCACAAACTTAATCACAATGATCCTGATCCTGATTCCGATGGTACTCGTAATGATGATAATTTTGATGATGATGATGATGATGATGATGATGATGAAGGTGTTGTTATTGTTACTGATGTAAACAATAATGTTGAAGTCACAACACTATCATGTACATAATTTAGATGTTCAGAAGACTGATATTGATCAGCATATTTATGATGATGTTGAGGAGGAAGAGGACGAGTAGATCCAACTGGAATTACATCCAACAAAACTCATCATCAATTAATCAATCAGTTGAATAAATATTATCCAATTCAAATGTATCATATTCATTTCATAGTTTCAATAATCTATTCGTTTACATGGTAATTAAATCATTAACTCTTTGTTTATTTCCTTTTTCTAACAAGATCTTCAATGGGCAATACATACAACTTCATAGGATCTATATTCTACATATTGGTTGAATGATTTCTCTTTGAAATCATTCAAATGAAACTTTTTTTTCTTTTATCTAAGATGATTTTGATTGTGGAACTTTCATCATTATTCTAAATGATATCACTCATATATGAGTGTATAGTTTAGAATTTTGCATTGCATTCAACTAATAATACTATTTTTAGCAATTAGTTATAGTACTATACTAGACTAGACTTAACTGTACTATACATAGCAGTAGGAAATAATGACTAAATCTATTTAGAATGTTGATCTAATCGTTGATTGGTTTGTTGTTGATCTGGAACTTCGATCGCCAATATTCTGTAATATTATACTTTCTTCAATTATACAATGTTTATGTCAACAACAACAACAACAACAACAACAAAGACAAAAACAATATCTGATCACTTATAAGAATCTTTGTGGATTGATTGAAGTTAGACATTAACACCATTGGATATCGACTTAAATGGTCTAGAGGTTAAGTGTTCACACGCTAGACTAATAGGTCTTTGGGTTCGAATCTTGCACAGCAAGATTGTGGATGCTCACTGCTGAAGAGTTCTATACTAGGATGAAACAGTCATCCAATCCTTCCAGATTATCCATGATGGTCTAACTTCAATTGACTAATGAATTCAACTATCCATTTGAAAACTATTTCCATCCATCCCTGTTATGTATGTAAACATTGTTTATTATCACCAATAGTTTGTTTTCTAAATCTTACCCCCCCCCATCCCTTCCACTGTAAAGTTTTATTATATATAACTATTGAATTTTCTCAATGTCTTTCATTGATTGATCGATCAATCAATTGTTATTTATCTTTTTGAACTAAATCAATATTTGATCAGATCAATTAAATTTTTTTCTTTTCTTTTTTTTTCTCTTTCTCTCTCTTTCCATTGATTGTTTCTGGGGGGGGGAAAGAAATGTTTGCTCTTTCTTTTAATGGATTGTTTTCTTTTTCATTAGTGTATTGTTACCAAGATTGTTCTCTTTTACCTGAACTTGAAACTTTTAATAACCAAAAAAAAAAAAAAAAAAAAAAAAAAAAGGAATTGTGATCTTTTAATCAGGCGTCAATTAGAACGAATGATATTATCGATGGGTACATTACTATTAGAGTGGTTCTGAATTTAACTCTAATTGGATCAAATAAATGATTGTTAGCGAAATATACATGTCGGCTATCCTCATTCATATTAGTGAATTGCATAAGTCAAATATGAAAATGAATGTTTGAATACGTATATTTTATATCTTCATAGATCTGGATAGGAAATCTGGGGGGGATGAAGCGAATAGAAGAGAGTGAAGCCAAATGACGCGTGGTGGAGTAGAAGTGTGAGCTAACTCTATTTGGTCAAACGTTAATCAATATTTATAGGCAGATAAAAATAAGTTACAGACATATGATAAATAGGATAAGACGTGTACATCAGTCAATCTGTAACAACGCAGAACTTCGTACGTATGTACGTACGTACATCAGTTCGAGTTGCCATACCACATTAACACAGAGATGTAGTTGTCGATTCAAATCCCATAGTGGTACAGGTAGTAAAATTATAAGTAGTAATCGGAAATATTAGGGTTTGAAGATCTTATTTAAGGAGTATAATCCAGTGGAATAGATATGGAAAGAAAATAAAGGACATGAAGAATTCAGAAGATTAGAATTTGGGAGAACACAAAGAG
Organism: Schistosoma spindalis; assembly: GCA_946903255.1. Lineage (NCBI taxonomy): Eukaryota > Metazoa > Platyhelminthes > Trematoda > Strigeidida > Schistosomatidae > Schistosoma > Schistosoma spindalis. Next base: position 24,148,910 of record OX336421.1, on the reverse strand, counting down.
TGGATGCATATGTACCATTGCAAACGATTTTGAGCCATGTCATTCAAGGTCTCTAACCATCGGTTGCTATCATCTCGCGGTCCCCAACCAGGTAGTCTACACCTACTAACAGAACTCAGCCCACCTGTCAGTGACTTCATGGATTTGTGCCATATTTTGGTATAGCCGCTCCTACCTTTCTTCCAACCGACTCTTACACCATAAAACATCGTACGTCGAGGCAGTCGGTGGTTGGGCATACGTAACACATGTCCTAGCCATTTGTTATCCTTACTTAGTACCCGTTTACTAATAACTGATCTACTAACCAAGTGGACCCAGGATATACGAGCAATGTTTCGAAGACACCTGTGATCGAATACTGGTAACCTAGGAATATCCTCAACTCTTACCGGCCATGTTTCACTGCCATAAAGTACGACGCAATGAACTGTATATACATACACTCATATAAAAGCAGTCAAGGTTGATAAGTAAATAATGAACAAGGTCAAAACGTTACTCAAGAAGAATAAATTAGCCTTTCCAGAAGCTAGAGTAAGGTATATGTGCTTAACATATTAACCGACATTACAGACTCCGGAATTAGTTGAAAACTTTTTGTATGTTATATTTAACCCAGATTAATATCGAATGGAATACTGTAGTCAACCAAAGAGTACAACTATAAGACCACCCAGTGGTGAACACTGATAGTCTCACCCAGGTTGGAGTTCAAATCTTCCATAATTCATGTTGACCGTCAAATCACTAGAACTATTGAGTCAATTTCTAATGGTAAAATAGTCGAATTACTACTGATTTACTTAAAGATGTTGTTAAAGTTTCGAGGGGCAAGTAGTGACCGGTGGAACTCAGGTATATCAGATATGAAACAACTGGCATGTTACTTTATGTTATATTACAAACCTTTTTGAATTTAAAGTATTAACAGTGAATACCAACATGGTGATTCTAGGAGTTAAACATTCTTCATGAGCTCTACAGTATCTGAGCTTGACTCTCGGTAAACTCGCAAGTATACATTACTGATTAATCCTATAAGAGAATTAGGCAGCTGTTCAATAATCTCAGCTGAGATTAATCAATTCAACCTTCAAATGAAATGAGTCTTCATGAAACTTCTTCAAGAAAATGTATGAATCTTAGTGAAAACTAATGTTTATCACAATCTATATGTCTTTCATAATGCTTGTTTGCCTTTAACATTACCATCTTAAGTGTTAACTAGACTTTTTAGAAAACTTCAACTCTTGAACTGTAAACAATATCAAGACATAATACAACAAAACGTTTACTCCAACAATTGATCCTACTATAGAGATCAAAGAGTAATTATATGATTACTAGTGATAAGTATACTAGAAAAGAATATTGTAATGTATGCTACTGATATCAACAGATATAAGTAGTATGTATTGTTATATGTACTACTGATGTCAATATAAGTAGTATATAACGCTAGTCAGCAATAGAATGTCTAGGATCAGTAGGTTGGAAAGATGGAGGAAGTAAGACATGAGAACTGAAACTAATGGGTGTGGAAATGCAAGAACAATTAAATCTAAGACAATTAATGAACATTTTACAAATGAATTATTTTGCTGTATGGTTTATTTATTTTTATTTATTTAACACATAGGTATTGGTACAAGGAGGCACCAAGTACATATGCGCTACACGAATCGCAATTGATTTGTGTGAGGGCTGTGATACTGCTCGGGTGCCCAAACCGAAGCAGGTGGTTTTCTTAGGGGGACACACCACGAGCCTTTGACCTGAACGTCTGATCCACAAGGCAGTGGAGCATCGTGAGGAGATGCAGTCCCATGGTAGCCGGTGACCAACGATTGGTTCATACGCCATTTGTTCTTTCAGGATACTGGAGCCAACCCATGTGCACCATTGGTTTGGGATCCGGTTAAAGCCGGTGCCGGACATTCGCTTTTCGTCCTCTCATTTTCGTAAACAACAGTAATGCCACGAGAAGGCAGTGAGTAGGACTTCCCTGGCAGGGGCTATGTACACGTGGCCATGTGAGAGCATTTCGAGAGGGAGAGCGGACTCTCCCCACTCTCAGTCGTTCCAGGGCATTTGGGAACAAAAGATGTATGGTACATACGATTGTCTCCGGTCATGTGTAAAAACACCTAATCTCTAGACAACTAAGTCAGTATCCAACGATGTTAATGTCTAACTTTAACCAGGAGTCCCATACTAGGAAGAAACGACCGTTCACTGCTTCTAGGTTTCGAATGATGACATTACTCAAAACAACGTACCTGAAGTCTTTACATAACGGATTGTGGATTACATAGTTTCATAGAGTGATAAATTACCATTAAGTTATTGGTCCATAAATTCTTACCGATTACCTTTACTCATCTAACATTAAAATAGAATACATGAAATGTTGAGTTAATTAAACAAGTAGCAACAGAACAGCTTGATCGATAGAATTCGAACATCACTAAGGGCTATACAAAAATAATATCTGAGAATCATTTAGCGTTGAATGTTGATCGATTATCGATATGTAATTCTGTGATATAAATGAATTTGATATCACTTAGTGAATGAGGCCCTTGCTTTGCCAATCCTCGTCTTTACGTCTGCATGCGATCCTCCTTGTTCATCGATGATGCTTCCCAGGTACATGAAAGATTCTACCTCTTCCAGTGCTTCTCCATCAAGTGCGATTAGGTTGGTGTTCTTCGTGTTGTATTTGAGAATATTGAGTTTTTCCCTTGTGTCTATTGAGGCCTACTGACGCAAAGATTACAGTTACATTAGTTGTCATCTGCATTTGTTCGTGTGTATGAGATAGAAGGATCAGGTTATCTACAAAGTCCAAATATACTAATCGATTCCGATCTGTCCATTGTATTCTATGTTTCCTATCATATGTTGAGATCTTCATAATCTAGTCAACCACCAGAAAAAAGGTGAGAGTAAGGAGCCTTGTTTGACACCGATTCTCACTTGAAATGTATCTGTCAACTGTCCTCCATGTCCATAGGAGTTGAAGGACGAATTATGACACCTCAGAATGAAAGAAGAGATTCTTCGGATGCCACTTCTAACAACCAGAACATCAACTTTTTATAGGTACATAAAACTTCTGGACAATGTTGCTGACCGGTAGGACTCGTCAAATAACAACAGAAATAAGGAGATACAATTTGACAGTACTCGAAATCAATAGACATTGGTTAGTATTCAGTAGAACTAAACCTATATTGAGTTCTTATGATGAATATAACTGAGAAACATACCCATTATACATTCATATTAGTGAATACAACATGATATGATGACTAATTAGTAAGACTTTTAAATAGACGCTCAATTCGATTACTTAGACTCTTCTAATACTTCTAAATTGAAAGGCACCAAATACAAAACTAATAACTGATAATAAGGATCTATTGGATCATCAAAACTAATGAAAATGATTAAAGAATACAATAGTTAACTTTGTATAAAGTGAACTGGATCATATTTAACCATAATTATTCTTTAATTTCAGTTGATATTTGTTTTACTTGACTATTCCCATTGATATTCACAACTATAATTGATCAGTCTCTCTCATATTAATATATGTGTATACTGTACGTTATGCCTTGATATTGCCTTCAGTCATAAGTATTATAAGCAAAGATGGATAGTGCTTGCTTGTAGTGAAATCCAGTTTTGACGCGTGTTTCGTCCTATTTGAGACATATCAATTGGATATACTTGTATTCGAACATTGATGTTCACTCTAGAACACGAACTTAATACTGTTCTCTTGAAAAGCCAACTTATTATCCACTCAACTACTACATCTTGATAGTCACCTACTTTTGCAATGGGGTAAACTTTAGATTCACTTCGTATTGTTGTTGTTGTTGTTGTTGTTGTTGTTGTTGTTGTTGTTGTTTAGGAATGCCATTGATCAAGTTAATTTGATGATTACACTGTATGATCTTGTATCCCTTATCTACAAAATTGACTAAATCTAACAAACAAACAAATAAAAAAGTTTGACATGCAAACAACAGGTGAATGAATATTGAATAAATTAATTTTGTTTTGTTTTTTTTGTTTCTTGTTTTAATTCTCAACTTCTGTTGTTGCTGTTGTTGTCGGTGGTGGTGGTGGTGATGATGATGATAATGATGATGATGATGATGGTGGTGGTGGTGGTTTTCACCGGTGGGAAATTTGATACTGTACTGTTATTCTTCTTTGATTATTTGTTTTTCTTTCATGGTTAAACTCTTTCTGGGGGGGAAGGGAGGGGGCAAAATATTTATTTATTTATTTGTTTGTCTATTCATGTTTTAAGATGGTTACAGATGTTTTGATGAGATTCACTTTTAATTGAATGATACACGCAAACTTCTTTGTTTTGTTTTATTTTTTCTTTGAAAATTAAAAGACAATGGTTGAGATCATGAATCAGTTGAAGCTAGACCATCATGGAAAGCCTAGAACGACTGGATGGCCATTTCGTCCTATTGTGGTACTCCTCAGCAGTGAGCATCCACGACCTCGCCCCCCGAGAGATTCGAACCCAGGACCTATGAGTTTCGAGCGTGAGCACTTAACCCCTAAACCACTAAACCGGCATCTAACGGTGTTGATGTCAAACTTCAACTAATCCACAAAATTGAACGATACATTTCCCATTGTCATCAGTGAGTTACTATCTCACAACAGACCAGGTTTTGATCTCCACTGGTCACTACTTCTTACTAGAACTCTAGGAAATACCTCCCGAAGTCATTCATTAGTGAGGATATGTTGATTCATATCAAAAGGGGGTTTTGTGGATATTATAGTAATTTCAATGGTTAAGATCATCAGACAGTTGAAATTAAAATACAATAGAGAAGTACAGTATTCAATTACATAATTTTCTATTATACTAAAATTGAATTAGTATTAGGTAACAATTCTATTGAATATTGAGAATATCAGATTCATGATTTCGATTGTTTTACTGAAGTGATGTTCTTTAAGATGAAGTATTCATCGGGATTTCCACATATTCATTACTCATTAGTGATATGTTATCATCTATCTTCATTGTTTCCCATTAACTATCAAGTTAACTAGAATTTTAATAATAAAAATCATGAGTCAATTGAAGCTAGATCACCAGGGAACACATGGGAGCATTGGACGGCCATTTTGTCCTATTGTGGGACTCCTCAGCAGTATGCATCCACGACAATTATCATTTAGTTTATAAGTAAGGATGGATAATGGCTAGTACCGCTAGAATTCAATTTGATGCGTGTTTCGTCCTATTTTCGGATTCATCAATTGGATATACTTTCGTCTCAGAATTGATGTTCATTCCGGGACTCGAATTAGGGTAATATAAATTGAAAATTTCTATAAACTATCAATTGTGTCATTCTATGTGATAATTCTGTTTGAAATAAACTCAGCTATTGGTATTTAACTCATTTCAACGTTTCGTCCAATAAACTTATCAGAACCTCTTCAGATTAATAATTGGCATCAAGATCATCAATGAAATATATAACGTTAAACAATCCAACCTGTACTATGTCAATCTAGTTACCCTGTGTTATAACCTAGTGAAGATCAAACTATAGGTACCTTTTGAGAACTATGAATGAACTAATATTATCTATATATATTCTTATTGTATAACTATTCAGTAATTAGATTGTATATATCTATATTCCTCTTATTATAAGCTTCATTTTGATCTCTAGACTATTATGACACGATTTACTCTTCTGAAGTTATATTCAGTTTATTGATTATTACACTCTCCAATGTTCACAACCACTTTTTGGATTGTTCTTTTATGTTATGTCCTATTTTATAGTGTGATGGGGTCTGTTCAGGTTGTATGTTTGAAATAAGCTGTTATTCGTGTTCTGGCCTAAACTGCCGGGGCTAGAAGATCAAAGGACTAATAAGAACACTAGGTTGCTCATATTGGTCGAACGTCATTGGTTTGGCACAGTGCCAAGATTGTATAAGTCATATTCTGACTGATGAATAAATCCTGTGACAATTAGCGGATCTTAAAGTGACAACACTCTGAAGAGGTTCATACAAGATTGATGTAATTTTCACATATAATGAGTTGTCTATACTCAGCGCCCAATTTTTGTCAAAATATTCGTTCTAATATTAACGAACATTCATGAATCAACATCACTTGGATTAGTTTAAGACATTAGATGATTTAAAGTAGTCAACACATGGACAATGTGTATCGGTAATGTTTAATAAACTGATGCTCCGTATAGGACTCGAACCTGCATCGTCTAGCTTCACTATTAAACTATACAAGCGGCAATTCACCCTTTGTAAGATAACAATTGATTCCCTTAATCAATAGCTTTGCAATCAAATTCCAGCTTGTAAAACTAGATGACATAGGTTGTAATCCCACTTCAAGAATTAGTTCCCATAAGGGTTTAGGTAAAGCTACAGAAGAAGTGACAGTTACCTCCAATCACCTAAGATTTAGTAAACAATATCTTCACTTTCTAAGTGAATTATACTTTGTTTAAATCTAGATAAAAAGCTGAGATGAATGAAATCATCTCTATCGATATTGAGTTATGTTAGTGGATAGGGATTATTTGGTATAACAAGTACTACCTATGCAAAAAAAAAAACAACATGACAACTTCTAAATTGGCTTCTATATACCACAAATCATTTAACATAAGATTCTACTTAATCAGTTGGTATATTTGATGAATTGTAAAAGCATAATGTGGGGTGTGCTACTGATATTGACAAATGTAAGTAGTATGTGTATCATCAATCGAAAGTGAATGCTCAGAGGCAGAAGGTTAAGAAGATCGAAGAGAAGAGAGAATAAGAATAGAGAATCATTGGTGTGGAAACGAAAGAACAATGAAATCTGAGATGATTGATTGACGTTTTACAAATAAAGTATTCATTGTATGATTCTCAGATTGTACTAAGATATTCAATTACATTCGATTGTCCTCACTTGTGTTCTCGTTCACTCCAATAGCATAGTAATAACACATCTTATTGTAAGCTGCTTTAACGACTATTAATCTTTTTTTAAGAGAGTTAGTTTTCTACGGGATGGGGTCGCTAACTTCATGCTCAATCCTCCTCCTTTATCCGGGATTTGGACTGACAGTAATCTCAGAGGGGCTTCAGACGGAGTTAACGACGATTAAACAGTCATTAAAAACTGGGATGTATAGTATCAAAATACTTAGTAGTATTCATCTACAATATTAACACTACCCTAACTATCAAACTATTTAGCTGGTATACAACTCAAATCAATTCATAATACTGTCCAATTATCATTCATTGTCATTTGTCATAGATAATGGTATATTCGACTATAATTGTTTACTGTTTCATCATTTTCAATCGTTGCAATTTGAAGGCATAGTTAAGACCATTTATATCTTAGTCTTTATACGGTGACATGTGGTTTTGTACTGAGTTCCCGGTTGAAACAATCAAAAAGACTTTCTTGATTGAGATCATGAATCGACTGACGTTAGACCACCGTTGGAAACCTGGAAGCACTGGACGGCCGTTTCGTCAAATGTAAACACAATTATCTCGGATATTCTGTTGAGAAGCCGTGACCAGTGGAGCTAATCCATGTCGGGTAGAGACAGGTATCTACCTCAGTACAATGGAAGATGGTCACGCAAATTCGTGAATTGGTTGATGTTAGACACTAACACCATTGGATGCCGGCTCAGTGGTCCAGTAGGTTAAGCGTTCATGCGCAAGACTGAAGGCTCTGGGTTGGAATCCCGCGAGAGGGATCGTGGATGCGCACTGTTGAGGAGTCCCATACTAGGACGAAACGGCCGTCCAGTGCTTTCAGGTTTCCAACGGTGGTCTAACATCAGTCGATTCACGATCTCAATCAAAAACCTAATAATCTCCACAACCCCAATACTGATAAAAAGACTTTCATCAGTAATAAAGAGATGTTATATTCATCAGTTGCAACTAATCTGTAATAATAATAATAATAATAATAATAATAATGACTAAAATAGTACACAAATGAATGAAGATAAAAATAAAAAATTGTTCATTTACACAAAGTATAATCTAATGGACTATCTAAACTATGAAATGAATATGATACATTTGAACTGGATAATGTTTGATCAAGTGATTGATTGATTATAATATTCGTTGAATGTAATTCCAGTTGGATCTCCTCGTCCTCTTCCTCCTCTTCAACATTTTCATCATCATGATCTTGTGATCCATTCTGATCAATATCAGTCTTCTGTACATCTTCATTATGTACATGATAGTGTTGTGACTTCAACATTTTAAAAGTCGTATCATTATTGTTTACATCAGTAACAATAACAACACCTTCATCATCATCATCATCATCATCAAAATTATCATCATTACGAGTAGGATCGGAATCAGGATCAGGATCAGGATCATTGTGATTAAGTTTGTGATCAATCAAGTTGACTACATTGAAACTGAGATTGACTGGATGTTGAGTGGAGAGTGGATGAGATCTGAGGCAAACAGGATCGAGTGAAGAATATGATGACTTCACATGTTGACAATCAACTCGACGATGATCAGTGATAGGAATACTGACAGGAACCATAGTGTTTGTTGTGTGCGTAGTACTAGTAGTAGTAGTAGTGGAATGGGTGGTACTTGCAGTTGAATTCGGAACCAGAAATAAAGGCTTGTCAGATGTGCGTTTATCATTCATATCAGGTTGGATGGATGAATGATGATTTTTGAGTAAATGCATCAAATTGATGTAGAAGAGATCCATCAATGTGTCGTTGGTGCAACTCGATTTGCATAGTTGATTGGTGGTGTTCCGTGTTTGGATTGATTGTTTGAATTCAGTGGAATTGTTCATTCGACTTGTTGGTGATGCATTCATCGATGATTGGTGAGATGTGAGGTGAGAATTGTGTATGAGTGGGACAGGTGATGGATTGAATAGGAGAGGAGATGTGATGTTTGATGGATTGTTTGTGTAGTGGTTGTTTGTAGAATCGGTCAATTGATCAAATGTGAATATGTTTGTGTTTGTGATTGGTATTGATGCATGTTGTGGATTGTATGATTTGTGTGTTGTGAGTGTTGGAGAGAGAGTGGGTGTGAGTGCTGATCTGGTCATTTGATATGTGGGTATGTGTGGATGTAGAAATTGGAGAAGTTGTTGTGGAATGAGTGGAGAATTGAGTGGTTGTGAGTTCTGGTCATCACCTCGATCACCATTATCACCATCACCACCACCATCACCATCACCATCAACTTCATCATCGTCGTCATCATCATCATCATGAATTTTATCATCAGGTCGACTCAATCCTAATGCGCGACGTACTTTGCGTTGTGCTCTACGTCTTCTGAAGTCACCACTGAGAAAGTCTTTCAAGTTGGCTGGGTGGATTCCCCAATAATGTCCTTTCCCATTTGCTGCTCTACCTGTCAAATAAATGTACAATATCAATTAGTTTTCAATCAGATTCATTTGGTGAGTGATAAATTGTGTGGGACATGCAAATAAATTACATGAAATCCACTTCCGAGTTGTCGAAGAATTGAGTGGCAATCAGGAAGCAATCTTCCACATGATGTGTTTGAACGGTTGAAATGTGTTTCCTGATTAACCGTGATGTGGAATTCGGTTTGTTGACCATGAGTTACAATGATTAGTTATGAGCATGTTCGTCACGTTTCACATTCCATCTGTGCAAATTAAACTATTGGGAGCGAGTGGCTTACTGCCATCACCAGTCTTCGTCACATATTCATCTTCAGATAGGTGGTGGTTTCCCAGTTCACATTGAGTAGATATTTAGAATGTTGGTGGTGATTATCACTGTTGAATTGTGGACATTGTTGAGTATAGATGCATATTATGAAAGGATCAATGTTACACTACCATTGAAAAACTGATAGAACTAGACGGACATTTTGTTCTCATATAAGACATATGGACATTGCTCATCCACGATGTCGCGCGCCAGACCTAATGTCTATGCCACTGAACCGGATGAATGACCACTGACCAGTTAGCAGTCACTCGACACATTCACTATCGTCATTCGGATAGTCTTAGTGAACAAAACACACTATTCTCATGATGGAATGAATCAGTGAATGAAACATCACATTCACAATAACAAACACACCACCATCACCACCACCATCATCACCACCACCAGTAGCACCACCAAAACAACACTAAACGACTTACCAACTTTAATGAAGCAATCATTCAATGACAAGTTGTGTCGAATGGAATTACGCCATCCTGGTCCACGTGTACCGAAATATGGATAACGTAGTTGAATCCATTGATAGATTTCTGACAAGATCATACGTCTTTCTTGTGTACTGAGTATGGCCTTCGCAATCAATCCTAGAAGGTTTCAATTTGAACAGAATAAACAAATGGTTAATTTGACTGAATAATATGTCATAATAATAATTTGTGACAAGTCAACTGAGATTTAAGTGTGCCCTACTGGAATTACCGATTCATTCAGTGATTACATTGAAATAGTAGTTGTCTGTCTGTGTGTTGATGACTAGTGTGCACTGATTCATTCTGTGAGTGGATGACTCGACATGAGTGTTGCACGTAAAACAACGTGTTTGATAGTGGAGTGTGAACATGGTGAAGTTGGGTGTTGTGTCAATTCTACATTAAGACTGTTGTATCTTCTGTAGTGACAATCAATAATGAAGTCTTACATCACCGGATTGTCTATCACTACCTCACAGATTTCGCTACTGTGAATATGTTTGTTCAACAAACCTCTTTATTGATGATTGACGTGTTACGTGGTGGAAATTGATTTCCGAATGGGCATTGGTTCCAGTGATCAGTGTGATCAAATGGCATCACTTCACCATGTGTTCATATTCGATAAGCAAGATTCTGTCAGTTCGAGTCCATCGACATTTCATACATGAAAATGATGGGAAGAGACTGGAGTTCTCACTAATGCCACATTCAATAACTACTTATTAGTAGGGAAATGTGAAGATGAAATGATGAGGTGATTCATTTGTGTTGTCATCTAAGGGTAGCCGGAAAGAAGACATACATAAACAGTCATATATGAATTCTATCAGTTCACTTTCAGATGAGTTTGTTTCCATTTGTGATTATCACTTGTGTGGTTATTACTACTGAATAATGATGATTATACTACTGAATATAAAGAACAATTGGGACAATGGACAGATGACAATTTCTTGTTCGACTATATCATTTACTGAATTCATCATTCAGCATATGCGTTCATTGTTCAGTTAATTGGTAACTTCCCTCCATTCATAATTCTACACCATAATTATGATTATGAATATGCATACTACAAGCAATATTACTATTACTATTATTACTGTTATTATTATGATGACATGAGTGTAAAGGGAGAGGTGTTACTGTATTCGCAGTACATACACTCAACCATAAACAAGCGAATGATTGTTGCAAGTGGTGCATTAAGTAACAGCAATCAAACTGTTTGTTTTGATGACAGTCTACTACAATCTCAGATAAATAAACCACATGCACATGCACACACACACACACACACGTCCACACAAACCCAGCCACACATACACCCTGTTATCTCACAGGTATATATGACAACACTTGATTAGCATATTGAACACACTGTTCTCTTTCATTTGTAACAATCTGCAAGGGATGAATGAATGATTGTGGATGATTGTGGATGATTGTGGATGAGATGGAAAGCAAAACAATTTGGAAATTAATTGAAGGTTACTCGGAATTCGGTTTACCAAGCCTGTCGAAACACACAAACAAACAAACAAACTGATTGTCATCATCATAACACTAATCTACAGCTCGTGTTAATAACCTCGTCACCATCATCACCATCACCCACAGACATTAGAAATGAGAGTAATAATGAGAGTATTCTACCGATCAGCTTTAATTACCACTCTCACTCATTTACACACCCACCCACCCACACACTCACTCACACACACACACTTGATCAAACAAACTTGAAATTGGATTGTATTTCACAATCAATTATGATTACGTCATAAGTGGTCATTAATAATAATAATAATAATAATAATAATAATAATAATAATAATAATAATAATAATAATAATAATACCATGAATTGTTTATTATTATTCATAGTAATGGTATGTTGGAATGAATGATGGAACCATAACAGAAGATTCTGTATAGAATATTCAATCCAAATAAAAATGGATACACAAGGGAAACTAAACTGTGGGAAGTGTGGAATGGATCATACCAGGTTATGATCATAATAATAAGTATTGGGTATTGTATTACTCAAGTGGTTTATGATCGAATCCGTGATAACAATGAGAATGTGTCAATGAAACAACCCGTTTCATGGGGATTGTACAATTTCACTCATTCACACATGATCGAAGTGTCTTTGATCTCTGTTGAGATTTGACGAATCTAATTGTACTTGTATTTCACTGCATTGAATTAGTTGTTGAGTGATGAACACTTGTTATGGAATAACTTCAAGATGATTTCTAATGCTTAGTAGTTATCACTAGTCGTGATAACTGTTAGTGGATAACACTGAATAGTACACAAAGAGAATATGAGAAGACATGTGAATGACAGTTATTGAGGGTGAATAATGAGACGAATGAATTGATGAGATTTAAGGAGTGACTGAGTGATTTGAACAATGAGCATTTAGGCAGTTAAGAAGGAAATCTGTGATAGCTGTGACACGTGAACAACCTTTGATTGAAGACGACTGATGATGGAATAGCTCAATCGATCTAATAGTATCGAGTATTATACTGTGATTTTGTCAGATCCAAACGACAACAGTCATATTTGAATAGATCGAGATCTATTCATGGAGATAAGATAGAGCAAAAGGATTATCTACATTCTATGTATTATATGTTGACACATCCTACAATGAGGTCGATAAATGCACCATCTGACCTACAGATTTTTCATTGCAATTCGATGTTTCCGATAGTGAAGACGATGTAGTTGATGAAATGATGCAGAGTGGGATGGGATTGTAATGTCACCAAGTGTGAAGCTTAGAATGCATATATATATACACACACACACTGCCTAGGTCTTAATCTCTAACGAAAACGTCATTCAACAGTTAATGGGATGAAGAAGGGGTCGGTTATCGTGTCAGAGTAATCAACCTATTGCATCACCACTCATAACAATTGGACAAAAACATTCTATCCAACAAGAAATAATGTTGAATATCGTGTGTGTGTGTGTGTGTTTGTGTGCACTTACAATCGAGTAGTGTTCTACCTTCATTTGAACAAGTGAGTAGCACAATCGAAATTTACTGAACATACTTCCGGCGAAATCAGCAACTACATGATCAAATGACACACGTCACAGCTGAATAATTGACTAAGCTAAAAAGACTTGGCCAGTGAATTGATCAGGAGACATCAGATCAATTCAGAAGTGTTGCACGATAACAAACACATTTGATTCAGAAATTGTGTTCAGTGAATAACATGAATCACTTTATAGACAGTTGGTATCTAAGTTTATAGCAAGTGATAAGATGGTATGCATTCAACCTGTGTGACATGTGCTAATCCATCAAACATTCCTGTGTTCGTCAATATTGAATGCTTAGATAATTGATTTGTGCCAATTTACTTTAAGATCCACCTACTGGTAGCGACTTTCTCATTCTGTCTTCTCAACTGAGATGTTATTGTACAGACTTGTTGGATCGGACTACTGATTCATTAGGAGTGTTTGTAGCAATGGAATGGGGATGGAATGTATGATTCATACTATTTTGAACACATGCCCACGACCCTGTGTTCTCCCTACTACAAGGTAAACAAAAGTTCTCTCAGTTATTCAGTGCAAGTATTCTCTCTTTGTTGGTTTATAGTTGAAGAATGAACGGATTAGTCGTTTGTTGTGTATGTGGTACTTAAACAGATATCTGAGTGTAACGTGTTCAATGAATGAGACTACAGTGTGTGTTTCATTCTACACAGAACGATCTCCCTCACCAATTCAGTCATGAAAATACTGACAACCTCAAATCTCACATTCTTATTCACAGTCAATCACAGAGTGTAATGAGTGTACTTCATAGATAATGAATGTGGTAGCCAACGAAACATCATTCACTCACTGAAATCAAGGAAGAATATATGTGTCAAGCATTCATTCATTTAATCAATCAATCAATCAATGAGTCAATGAATCGGTGTATCGATTACTTAACCAATCAACTACAGACTTACCAATATAACTGAAATTCGGTTTCGGTTCATCTTCTGTGATCAGATCACATGCTTTGACATTGTGAGTTTGGAATTGTTGTTGTAGTTGTTGATGGTGATGTCGATTGTGATTGTGATTGTGGTGATGACGATGATGTTGACGACGTTGTGGATGATTACGATGTAATCCCTTCATTTTGGCCACATTCACAGTGTTGATGTTGTTGTTGTTATCGTGGTTGTGGACAGTAGGGTTGACATTGTTCGTGTGTACATTGTTCCATTGATTGATGTAATTGTGATATGGAATGAACAACGAGTTGTACTGCTGCATTTCAGAATGAAGATGACGATTACAATTGGCATTGTAATGATGAATAGTGTTTGTATGAACAGGTGATGTTTCAAATGCTAAACTGAATGGATCAGTTTGCGAGGAAAATGAGTGAGAATCCCTGTGATTATCCACAGTGTGAATTACAGATTTGGAGGAGTTGGAAGTGGAAATGGGTAATATCGATGAGATCATCTGTGTAGTATGTGGTGTGAACCAGTTGGATGTTGGATGGGTCATGTTGTGACTGACATTATTAGTATGATCATGATTGTTGTCATCAGCATCATCATCACCATCATCGTGATCATCACAAATTTGCATGAATTGTTGATGATTGGAGAAAATATTTGATGGAAGTGTATTGTTGTATGACATGATAATGAGAATTGAGTGAATGGTGAGTTTACAAAGATTCCGTGAATGGGAATGAGTGAAATGCAGTGATCTTTGGCAAGTGTTTATGATACTTTCCAATCAATAGGATTTATTTGTTCCAAGTATTCCACAGTAGATCAAACTGATGAATCGTAATGTGAACTATCACTGTGTCACAGTTGAAATGTTGATGTTCACTCTGTCACAATACAATATAAGTAATATGAACAATGTGAAGAAGACGATGTGATTCTGTATCCATCATACGAACTGAATAAATTTTGATGAAAATATTCAGTGGAATGCTGAAACAAAAACCAACCAATTTGCTCAACTATCTACCATTATATTGGTTCATATTGGATGGACCAATGAAAACACAATGAGATTGAACGCATCATTCACGGATTGGTTGAAAGTGATGGGGAGTGTGAGGATGTGTGTGTGTGTGTGTGTGAGAGCGGGAGAGAGGAAGAGGGAGTGGGGAGTGGGGAGTGAGAAAACTTTGATGAGAGTGGAATGAAATAAATTTTATTTGGTGGATGGATGAAAACGTGGTTGAACTTGTTGTTGTTTTTGTTGTTGTTGTTGTGGAGTGGTGATAGTTGATGTCCTCGTGTTGTTGCTGTTTGATTGTTTTGTTACGAAGGCTAATTGAATGTGCATGTGTTACTGATGAAGATATTGTTTGTTTGTTTGTTTGTTTGTAGAAATGCACGAGACTAGGAAGGGAGAATTGTGTGTGTGTGTGTGTGTGTGTATGTAATATGAATATCATCTGTTTACTGATGGAGATAGAAAAGCTTATGACTAAATATAGATTTGATGTAGAATATTCCATCACAATTGATTCGGTGTCTTCTCTCTGTTGGCATCTCACTCTCAGATTGTTCTTCATGTTGTTGTCATGTCCATGAAAATCCAATGACTTAGTGTGTGTGGATGTGTTTGTGTGTAACAGAGACACTTCTCAGAACATAATTGATTCGCATAATGTTTCGGATATTCATTCTTGTATAAAACAGTATGGGAATATCAGTTCCTTTCCATTCCTCATGTGTATGACCAGTACTGATTGATAATGATTTGAAACATTGTAGCATGAGTTTTGATTTCGTATAAGTAGACGATTTCATGATATTGCATAAGTCAGATCGAAGTTGGTTGTGAATCAGGATCTTTAAGTATGGAACCGATGTATGATTCGAATCGATGAGAGTTTAACTCAGTTTTACAAGATTGTTATGAACTTGTGTCTACTCTGACATTCAGTAATTATTCTGCGTGAATGAAAATATTTGACACGTTCACATATCAGAGTCGTCGTCGTCGTAGTAGTAGTAGTAGTAGTAGTAGTAGTCGTAGTAGTAGTAGTCTTTTCAGTTGTTGTATGAATGTTGGAAGATTGTAGTAACACATGGTGTTCGATTGTAATGTCTAACCAGTTTACAAGAGATAGTGAGATACATATGATCTCTTATTATGAATGTTGTCTTGTCAAATTTATCTTCATTCAACTTGTGGTTTATCAAACATCCACTTACAGCCTTTAGTCTCATTTTTCTGTTATGTATTTTCTATGATTCACACACACACACAAACACACATTCGAAATCTCCCCATTCACGATCTCCGATTGAAAACACGAATAAGCAAATAGTCGATCACGTTGTACATTTAAACACACAACAAATGGTTGTTTTCGTTCATTCACCACTACCTACCACAATTAAGGAATGCACTTCATTATGAAGTCGATCAGTAGATATGCTAATCAACTAATCTAATACACAAACTGGTGTCCATGTGATGATTTCCGAAGATGGATAATCTCGTTCATTGAACTTTAGCTGACAGTTTATAAACCGGATTCACGCCTTTATGTGATGGAATGGGTCAGACCATTCAACAAGTCAGTAGACTCAATCTCATATGATTTCGAAGAAGCTTTGGAGTTGTATCACACTTCGTTTCAGACACATGAATGGTAGTGGAATTTCAGGGATGTGGAACATCACACTTGGGTTGAGTTGACTTCGAGTGAACAGAGAAACACTTTGGTTGTTATTTTCAGTGGAACAGTGGACATGTGAACTGTTGTATTCAAGCTGAGACGAATCATACTTTCGTATTTTTGTATACTGTTCCACAATTTTGATTCTCATTCTCAACAATAATGTTTGACGGATACAGTTCTTGTCTCTTCTGATTGTAGTGCAATGACGATATGTCATTTGTTATCTTCAACTCTCTTTGTCTCCATTCGGTGACTAGCAGATTCAGAGAGAATGGATACGATACTGATTGGTCACCATCACAACAGTAGTAGTTGGATGAACATGACAAGTTATTTCAACCATATTCTTCTATAGGCCTTTTTCAACTGAGATGAATATTCCGATTGGAGTGTATGTATGCATCGTTTGTTCTCAGTTGAGTGTTTTGAAATTTCAACCAGCCAAATGGTCTTTCGAATTTGCAGTCAGTCGACCGCTTGTGTCAATATCACTATCACAACAGTGTATCTTTTATCAAGTTGGACTCCGAATACAGTTGTTCTGGATCTCCTTCACTTGTTAGTATTTCTACCTTCTGTTGATCTACTTAACTACTAGAAACAAATCTCACATTTGCAAAATTAGTTGATCTATGCACTTAGTATTGTTTGCATGAATGTTCTCATTGATATTCATGACTGTAATTGATCAGTCTGTTATTGTCATATGAGCATCGTGTGTGGTGATTGCCTCGATATTGCCTTAAGTCACAAGCATTATAAGCAAAGATGGATAATGGTTGGTTGCAGTGAAATCCAGTTTGACGCTCGTGTCATCCTATTGTGAGTAATCAGTTGCAGTGTCAAAGAGAACATGAATTCTGAGATGCAGGTACATTCAGTTGACGAGTCCCAAATACGAAGAAACACACATCAAACTGGATTCCACTGCTAACCAATCATCCATTTTCACTTTTAATTGATCAGTGTGTGGAAATCATTGAGTGAATAATGTTTTTGGTTGAGAAATATCACGGCAAATTGAAATCATTCTCCCTTAGTTACAACCCACATCTTCTCACCACCTACACAGTTACAATTTCTTTATTTGTTAATGTATTTTTACATGAGCACAGAATATGAAATATACTAAATTATAGGTCTGTAAGTTGATGTGGAAATGGTCGATTGAAATTGATTATCGATTCATTTCATAATTATTTCAACTTAACCCATTATTATTATGATGATGATTGTGATTGTGAATTGGTGTGTTGGTGTGTTTGTGTGTTGGGGTGTTGGGGTGGGCAATACAGATAACAGTTTGAAACTGGATTGTAGAATTGAATGTTGTGCTTGTCAACACTAAACAATCTTTTGATTATACTCTACTCTCAGTCTCTCATTGTCTCTTCCTCTTACATACACATTCTCACAGTGTATGTTGTGTATATTTGGTATGTTGTAACTGGATTATTAGACTGATATCATGAATATGATTGTATATTGTGTAGATGGGATATGATATTTGGTTGTTGTCATCGTCACAACTTGATAAGATAATCGATATTGGTGTAAGATAACTTGAAATGACCACTTATCATAATAACAGATGGATGTGGTAATGATTGTTGAATGAGGGGGGGGGGAAGTAATGTTGATGAATTGGATGAGTTTCCAAATGGTGAGATGGATCATTCCTCATTGAGTTAGTGATTCATTGTAGTGAATAGAGACAAAGTATAGGATTCGTTATAGCTCGTGTATCCTCGATGATGTGCATTACATTCTAAATAAATGAATGAATACAGGTCGTTAGGAATATTCCATTCCACTTATTGTTCCATGTTTGGCAAACTCATCGCACTTTAACTAATCCGAACTGAGTTGAATTACGAGCAACTGCAAGTGATGTGATATGACGACTGATTACATGGATTCACGAATGAACATGAAGAATCTGATCCTTCAACAGTTTCTGTAATCAATGTGATGATCGATATTCAGACAGTGTTTGTAGATTAGAGTAGGAGTGAACAGGATATGTCCAACTATCACCACAACTGTATTCATATTGTCTGTGAATTATTGTAGTTATTATTGAGTTCATCTGTATATTACAGCAACTTGCACTGCAGATCCATCTATTCCTCGATTCGTATGAAATCTTCTCATCGAATTCCTACACCATTCGCCTCTCTTGTTTGTATTCATGAGAAAAGCTGAATTGCCTTATTAACACCTTTTCCTCTCTCTCTCTCTCATACATACACAAACAGAAACACACACAGACACACAAGTGGAAAGAGAGAGACAGAGACATACATCAAGTGAATTACATTTGTTATGGTTATCATTATGGAAATGTGAGATTGAATTGAATTGGATTGGATTGAATTGGATTGGATTGACCAGTTTGATTAAGTAGACTTCCTACCAATTTCACAAACTGTCCATACAATCAGATATGAATGACCACTTACTGTTATATTGTCAATGATCTATGGACGATCTATTTTGCTTGTTTATGTTGGTTCATTCTGTCTATATCGGTTATTGTTTCTTGTTCATGATTATTATTATTATTATTCACTTACCAATCATTCTCAACTCAATAGGAATCTATCTAAGAAGTAAATAGGTGAATTGTCGATGAATTACTCTTGTGATTACTTCCATTGAATAAACACTCCTTCTAATTATCATCGTCTAAATGGATTATTGTTATTAATGAAGTCCATTATTGAATGATTTGATTGTTTATGAATTGGTTTGTTTGTTTGTTTGTTTGTGGTTGTTTATTTACTTACTTCCTGTGGGGGGGGGGGTGAGGGATGTGATAACACACATAAGACCATGAGAGAAGCAGATCATACCATTTGATGAGAATGGAAGTGTGAATGCAGTGGATCAGTGAGTGGGTCTACTGATCAATAAATCTGTGTGAAATGTTGAGGATGGATACTCACACGCGCACACACACAAACACACAAACAAGCATAAACACACCTATTTCTTCTTGTGTTTCCTGAAAGATCACTTACAAAGGTGAGATCAACCATTTAGGTAAGTAACATACTCATCATACTTGAATCAATTAAATCAATAGAATTTCCACATTATAAAGAAGTGGTTCATGTTGTGTGATATCAATATCCAACTTGAGAAATACAAAGTCCACTTGATATGGAGTGGTTTAATTGAATTTGATTATTATGACTTTTTAATTATTAGTCGATATATATGACAGATTGTCAATTTGTGTGTTGATGTGTTGATGGTGTGAATCAGTGAATGGTTTCATCTAATTATTTATAGTGAATTGGATTTGTAGTTTGTGAGATTGACCATTGTGTTTGTTTCTCCTTTTGAGCTTTAATGAATGTTGTGATGAAGGTTTGACGGAGTTTGAGTTGTGTTTGAGTTGTGATCAATTCTGAGGTGACGTCTGTCCATTTCGATTGGACACGGTAGTTATATAACGTGAAACTGACACCTTACTCAATATGGTACACATTACAATTCTCATGTTTCTCTTTACAATCAATGCAATGTTGGTCGGTTGTTGTGATGCAAATCATTGGTCGATAGAATTCGATCTGCACTAATAATAAGGAGTAGACACGCATGACATTGGTCACCACCCAGTGATCAATCAATTGTGAAATCATTGGTTTCCAGACAGTGATGATGGTAATCGACAAAATCTGTGGATTGTTCTCGTGTTATTATCCATAGCTGAGATCATTTTGATGTAACTATATACACAGTGGTGCATGAAGATGAACGTTGTAATACAGATTGAAAGAGTTAAGATGCTGAATGAATGAATGAATGAATAAATGAGACGAGAGAAGATCGGACATGAAATGTGTGTTCCCAATCTATAACCTATGTGTGTAGACATATTATCTATGGATTGGAATACTTGTGATTTCCCATATAACCTTAATAGTTTGATTTTGGTAATTCTATCCTTCAGTGCATTCGTCAAGAATTCAGTTCTGACTTTCAAGATGGATGGTTCAGTGTTAATCAAGAGGTCGTTTTGAATGTGGTGATGATGAATTCATATTACACTTTGGAACATTATCATTCCATTTGCACACTTGTTACCTACTCCATATATGTCTCCAATTTGATCTTATCCATAGTGAATAAAACATTGTTACCATTCAAGATTTTTCACAAGTCAATAGCTACTGATTACATATGAACTGAGCTTTTGTTCAATAGACTGAATTTCTTCATCTGTCTAATTTACTTAGGTGTATTACCCAGACAGATATCACTGAACTGTTGAATACAGATGGCACAACAGATCGATAGTTGCACATCACTGTCCTATGAATTACTTCATTAATGTCTGATTTGATTAGTAAATTCAAGTTGAATGGATCATGATGATGAATTCATCAATGATCATAACTATTCCAATCCAATATAGATCTATATGGATCTGTGATTGTTCTGTTGTTTGTTGTATGTTGGACATGAGTTGAACAAGTGTGTCTTATCCACTTGTATATTTTGATATTGTTATAAATAGAATTTGACATAATTCTCATTCGATATCATGCTGTGTGGAGAATATCAACTAGGACATCTGTCTAGTTGAAGATTAAACTAAATGATTGTTGGTGTGTGTGTGTGTTGAAGTCAAAGTGAGAGTAGGAGTGGGAGTAGGAGTAGTGTGTGTACACTGTGATTTATTGGTGTATTATCCCATCTGTCTTACTTCAATGGCTTTACGTATTCCCACTTATTCACTCTATGCTTACGATATTTCACTATTCTCCAATTCGAATGTTGCTTTTCCGGAAAAAAAAAACGAATTTCAATTGATCACATTCACAGATGGATCATGGAATGATGACGATTGGTCCATTTCAATCGAGTTGCGGTCACTTCACTCATTTCTGTTCTTTTTTTTGTTTGTCAATAGACATATAGACAAATGAGTTGAGTATTTGTCATTGTGTTCCAGGATATCAAGTTATAATTAGAGGGTAATATTCATTTATCTCTTATTGAATGATGAATGTAACAGATCAGTGGATAATTATCCATCATATTAGACAATAACAAACATGAATAGCTCAGTATTCATTCATTCATTCATTAATGAATTAACTGGTGGATAGTTTGTTTGTTTGTTTGTTTTAAGGAACTGAAACACAGCAGGAATGATTGTAGAATGAAGGAGTTTAGGCTGAAATGAAAGATGATCAATTGTGGTTATGATTAGTGGGTGGTATTCACTTTATGTTTTTGGTGCACATGTCTGTTTTTCATTAAGATAGGGTAATTAAGATGAGAATATGAATGTGTAATGGTGATCATTCTGTCTCTCTCTATGTATGTATGTATGTATGTATCAAAGACTTTTATATTGATATTTAGGAATCCTGAAGGATGTGATCTTCAATTCTGTCGGATATTGAGGATGGTGGTCTCTTCATGTCCTCTCATGAACACTCATATTTAATGTGTTGCCCAGAATGCATCAATTAGAGAGTCGACAGTTCATCAGTAACTTCTCTGATGTCATGATTGAAGAAACATTAAGTTGACAACTAGAATACGATCTGTATGATACACGGCTATCTGTCAATGTCCATCAACTAGCTAACACCAAATTCACTATACATCAAACTCTTGCCAAACCGTATCAATATCACAACACTCCAATAGTGATCATGATCCTTATTCTATTGTAACTTGAATCGATCTGAATTACTTTGATCGAACATTTCAAACCGGATTCATAGTCAGAATGATCAGCTGAAGAGGACAATATCGAAATCTGTTTCAACTTTAATGAAACGGTTCAATACAAGTGGAGTGTAATTCAATTATTTACAAATTAGTATCCATTCTATGATCAAGACGCACACGCACACCACCACTACCACCACAACACACGCACATCCACACAGACACACACAGTGACTGTAAACAAACACACATTTGCAAGTTATTCTAAGTGGAAAT
>OX336421.1:24102445-24125419 GCA_946903255.1 Schistosoma spindalis | reverse complement strand
CAATCGAAATTTACTGAACATACTTCCGGCGAAATCAGCAACTACATGATCAAATGACACACGTCACAGCTGAATAATTGACTAAGCTAAAAAGACTTGGCCAGTGAATTGATCAGGAGACATCAGATCAATTCAGAAGTGTTGCACGATAACAAACATATTTGATTCAGAAATTGTGTTCAGTGAATAACATGAATCACTTTATAGACAGTTGGTAGCTCAGATTATAGCAAGTGATAAGATGGTATGCATTCAACCTGTGTGACATGTGCTAATCCATCAAACAATCCTGTGTTCGTCAATACTGAATGCTTAGATAATTGATTTATGCCAATTTACTTTAAGATCCACCTACTGGTAGCGACTTTCTCATTCTGTCTTCTCAACTGAGATGTTATTGTACAGACTTGTTGGATCGGACTATTGATTCATTGTGAGTGGGTGTAGCAATGGAATGGGGATGGAATGTATGATTCATACTATTTTGAACACATGCCCACGACACTGTGTTCTCCCTATTACAATGTAAACAAAAGTTCTCTCAGTTATTCAGTGCAAGTATTCTCTCTTTGTTGGTTTATAGTTGAAGAATGAACGGATTAGTCGTTTGTTGTGTATGTGGTACTTAATCAGATATCTGAGTGTAACGTGTTCAATGAATGAGACTACAGTGTGTGTTTCATTCTACACAGAACGATCTCCCTCACCAATTCAGTCATGAAAATACTGACAACCTCAAATCTCACATTCCTATTCACAGTCAATCACAGAGTGTAATGAGTGTACTTCACAGATAATGAATGTGGTAGCCAATGAAACATCATTCACTCACTGAAATCAAGGAAGAATATCCTTGTCATGCATTCATTCATTCATTTAATCAATCAATCAATGAATCAATCAATCGGTGTATCGATTACTTATCCAATCAACTACAGACTTACCAATATAACTGAAATTCGGTTTCGGTTCATCTTCTGTGATCAGATCACATGGTTTGACATTGTGCGTTTGGAATTGTTGTTGTAGTTGTTGATGGTGATGTCGATTGTGATTGTGGTGATGACGATGGTGTTGACGACGTTGTGGATGATTACGATGTAATCCCTTCATTTTGGCCACATTCACAGTGATGTTGTTGTTATCGTGGTTGTGGATAGTAGGATTGACATTGTTCGTGTGTACATTGTTCCATTGATTAATGTAATTGTGATATGGAATGAACAACGAGTTGTACTGCTGCATTTCAGAATGAAGATGACGATTACAATTGGCATTGTAATGATGAATAGTGTTTGTATGAACAGGTGATGTTTCAAATGTTAAACTGAATGGATCTGTTTGCGAGGAAAATGAGTGAGAATCCCTGTGATTATCCACAGTGTGAATTGTAGATTTGGAGGAGTTGGAAGTGGAAATGGGTAATATCGATGAGATCATCTGTGTAGTATGTGGTGTGAACCAGTTGGATGTTGGATGGGTCATGTTGTGACTGACATTATTA
This sequence comes from Schistosoma spindalis, assembly GCA_946903255.1. Taxonomy (NCBI): domain Eukaryota; kingdom Metazoa; phylum Platyhelminthes; class Trematoda; order Strigeidida; family Schistosomatidae; genus Schistosoma; species Schistosoma spindalis. The sequence goes on along the minus strand of OX336421.1, from coordinate 24,123,915 downwards.
GTATGATCATGATTGTTGTCATCAGCATCATCATCACCATCATCGTGATCATCACAAATTTGCATGAATTGTTGATGATTGGAGAAAATATTTGATGGAAGTGTATTGTTGTATGACATGATAGTGAGAATTGAGTGAATGGTGAGTTTGCAAAGATTCCGTGAATGTGAATGAGTGAAATGCAGTGATCTTTGGCAGTGTTTATGATACTTTCCAATCAATAGGATTTATTTGTTCCAAGTATTCCACAGTAGATCAAACTGATGAATCGTAATGTGAACTATCACTGTGTCACAGTTGAAATGTTGATGTTCACTCTGTCACAATACAATATAAGTAGTATGAACAATGTGAAGAAGACGATGTGATTCTGTATCCATCATACGAACTGAATAAATTTTGATGAAAATATTCAGTGGAATGCTGAAACAAAAACCAACCAATTTGCTCAACTATCTACCATTATATTGGTTCATATTGGATGGACCAATGAAAACACAATGAGATTGAACGCATCATTCACGGATTGGTTGAAAGTGATGGGGAGTGTGAGGATGTGTGTGTGTGTGTGTGTGAGAGCGGGAGAGAGGAAGAGGGAGTGGGGAGTGGGGAGTGAGAAAACTTTGATGAGAGTGGAATGAAATAAATTTTATTTGGTGGATGGATGAAAACGTGGTTGAACTTGTTGTTGTTTTATGTTGTTGTTGTTGTGGAGTGGTGATAGTTGATGTCCTCGTGTTGTTGCTGTTTGATTGTTTTGTTACGAAGGCTAATTGAATGTGCATGTGTTACTGATGAAGATATTGTTTGTTTGTTTGTATGTTTGTAGAAATGCACGAGACTAGGAAGGGAGAATTGTGTGTGTGTGTGTGTAATATGAATATCATCTGTTTACTGATGGAGATAGAAAAGCTTATGACTAAATATAGATTTGATGTAGAATATTCCATCACAATTGATTCGGTGTCTTCTCTCTGTTGGCATCTCTCTCTCTCTCTCTCAGATTGTTCTCCATGTTGTTGTCATGTCCATGGAAATCCAATGACTTAATGTGTGTGTGGATGTGTTTGTGTGTAACAGAGACACTTCTCAGAACATAATTGATTCGCATAATGTTTCGGATATTCATTCTTGTATAAAACAGTATGGGAATATCAGTTCCTTTCCATTCTTCATGTGTATGACTAATACTGATTGATAATGATTTAAAACATTGTTGCATGAGTTTTGATTTCGAATAAGTAGACGATTTCATGATATTGTGTAAATTGAAGAAGGTTACATAAGTCGAATCGAAGTCGGTTGTGAATCAGGATCTTTAAGTATGGAACGGATGTATGATTCGAATCGATGAGAGTTTAACTCAGTTTTACAAGATTTTTATGAACTTGTGTCTACTCTGACATTCAGTAATTATTCTGCTTGAATGAAAATATTTGACACGTTCACATATTAGAGTCGTCGTCGTCGTCGTAGAAGTAGTAGTAGTAGTAGTAGTCGTCTTTTCAGTTTTTGTATGAATGATGGAAGATTGTAGTAACACATGGTGTTCGATTGTAGTGTCTAAGCAGTCTACAAGAGATAGAGAGATACATATGATCTCTTATTATGAATGTTGTCTTGTCATATTTACCTTCATTCAACTTGTAGTTTATCAAACATCCATTTGCAGTGGTCAGTATCATTTCTGTTATGTATTTTCTATGATTCACACACACACACACAAACACACTCATGCGAAATCGCCTCATTCACAATCTCCGATTGAGAACACGAATAAGCAAATAGTCGATCACGTTGTACATTTAAACACACAACAAATGGTTATTTTCGTTCATGCACCACTACCTACTACAATTAATTAACGCACTTCATTATGAAGTCGATCAGTAGATGTGACAATCAACTAATCTAATACGCAAACTGGTGTCCATGTGATGATTTCCGAAGATGGATAATCTCATTCGTTGAGCTTTAGCTGACAGTTTATAAACCGGATTCACACATTTATGTGATGGAATGGGTCAGACCATTCAACAGGTCAGTAGACTCAATCTCATATGATTTTGAACAAGCTTTGGAGTTGTATCACACTTCGTTTCACACACATGAATCGTAGTGGAATTTCAGGGATGTGGAACATCACACTTGGGTTGAGTCGACTTCGAGTGAACAGAGAAACACTTTGGTTGTTATTTTCAGTAGAACAGTGGACATGTGAACTGTTGTATTTAAGCTGAGACGAATCATACTTTCGTATTTTTGTAAACTGTTCCACAATTTTGATTCTCATTCTCAACAACAATGTTTGACGGATACAGTTCTTGTCTCTTCTGATTGTAGTGCAATGACGATATGTCATTTGTTATCATCAACTCTCTTAGTCTCCATTCTGTGACTAGCAGATTTAGAGAGAATGGATACGATACTGATTGGTCAGCATCACAACAGTAGTAGTTGGATGAACATGACAAGTTATTTCAACCATATTCTTCTATAGGCCTTTTTCAACTGAGATGAATATTCCGATTGGAGTGTATGTATGCATCGTTTGTTCTCAGTTGAGTGTTTTGAAATTTCAACCAGCCAAATGGTCTTTCGAATTTGCAGTCAGTCGACCGCTTGTGTCAATATCACCATCACAACAGTGTATCTTCCATTAAGTTGGACTCCGAATACAGTTGTTCTGGATCTCCTTCACTTTTTAGTATTTCTACCTTCTCTCGATTTACTTAACCACTAGAAACAAATCTCACTTTTGCAAAATTAGTTGATCTATGCACTTAGTATTGTTTGCATGAATGTTCTCATTGATATTCATGACTGTAATTGATCAGTCTGTTATTGTCATATGAGCATCGTGTGTGGTGATTGCCTCGATATTGCCTTAAGTCACAAGCATTATAAGCAAAGATGGATAATGGTTGGTTGCAGTGAAATCCAGTTTGACGCTCGTGTCATCCTATTGTGAGTCATCAGTTGCAGTGTCAAAGAGAACATGAATTCTGAGATGCAGGTACATTCAGTTGACGAGTCCCAAATACGAAGAAACACACATCAAACTGGATTCCACTGCTAACCATCATCCATTTTCACTTTTAATTGATCAGTGTGTGGAAATCATTGAGTGAATAATGTTTTTGGTTGAGAAATATCACGGCAAATTGAAATCATTCTCCCTTAGTTACAACCCACATCTTCTCACCACCTACACAGTTACAATTTCTTTATTTGTTAATGTATTTTTACATGAGCACAGAATATGAAATATACTAAATTATAGGTCTGTAAGTTGATGTGGAAATGGTCGATTGAAATTGATTATCGATTCATTTCATAATTATTTCAACTTAACCCATTATTATTATGATGATGATTGTGATTGTGAATTGGTGTGTTGGGGTGTTGGTGTGTTGGTGTGTTTGTGTGTTGGGATGGGCAATACAGATAACAGTTTGAAACTGGATTGTAGAATTGAATGTTTTGCTTGTCAACACTAAACAATCTTTTGAGTATACTCTACTCTCAGTCTCTCATTGTCTCTTCCTCTTACATACACATTCTCACAGTGTATGTTGTGTATATTTGGTATGTTTTAACTGGATTATTAGACTGATATCATGAATATGATTGTATATTGTGTAGATGGGATATGATATTTGGTTGTTGTCATCGTCACAACTTGATAAGATAATCGATATTGGTGTAAGATAACTTGAAATGACCACTTATCATAATAACAGAAGGATGTGGTAATGATTGTTGAATGGGGGGGGAAGTAATGTTGATGAATTGGATGAGTTTCCAAATGGTGAGATGGATCATTCCTCATTGAGTTAGTGATTCATTGTAGTGAATAGAGACAAAGTATAGGATTCGTTATAACTCGTGTATCCTCGATGATGTGCATTACATTCTGAATAAATGAATGATTACAGGTCGTTAGGAATATTCCATTCCACTGATTGTTCCATGTTTGGCGAACTCATCGTAGTTTAACTGATCCGAACTGAGCTGAATTACGAGCAACTGCAAGTGATGTGATATGACGAGTGATTACATGGATTCACGAATGAACATGAAGAATCTGATCGTTCAACACTTTCTGTAATCAATGTGATGATCGATATTCAGACAGTGTTTGTAGATTAGAGTAGGAGTGAACAGGATATGTCCAACTATCACCACAACTGTATTCATATTGTCTGTGAATTATTGTAGTTATTATTGAGTTCATCTGTATATTACAGCAACTTGCACTGCAGATCCATCTATTCCTCAATTCGTATGAAATCTTCTAATCGAATTCCTACACCATTCGCCTCTCTTGTTTGTATTCATGAGAAAAGCTGAATTGCCTTATTAACACCTTTTCCTCTCTCTCTCTCTCTCATACATACACAAACAGAAACACACACAGACACACAAGTGGAAAGAGAGAGACAGAGACATACATCAAGTGAATTACATTTGTTATGGTTATCATTATGGAAATGTGAGATTGAATTGGATTGAATTGGATTGGATTGGATTGGATTGGATTGACCAGTTTGATTAAGTAGACTTCCTACCACTTTCACAAACTGTCCATACAATCAGATATGAATGACCACTTACTGTTATATTGTCAATGATCTATGGACGATCTATTTTGCTTGTTTATGTTGGTTCATTCTGTCTATATCGGTTATTGTTTCTTGTTCATTATTATTATTCACTTACCAATCATTCTCAACTCAATAGGAATCTATCTGAGAAGTAAATAGGTGAATTGTCGATGAATTACTCTTGCTTGTGATTACTTCCATTGAATAAACACTCCTTCTAATTATCATCGTCTAAATGGATTATTGTTATTAATGAAGTCCATTATTGAATGATTTGATTGTTTATGAATTGGTTTGTTTGTTTGTTTGTTTGTGGTTGTTTATTTACTTACTTCCTGTGGGGGGGGGAGGGTGAGGGATGTGATAACACACATAAGACCATGAGAGAAGCAGATCATACCATTTGATGAGAATGGAAGTGTGAATGCAGTGGATCAGTGAGTGGGTCTACTGATCAATAAATCTGTGTGAAATGTTGAAGATGGATACTCACACGCGCACACACAAACACACAAACAAGCATAAACACACCTATTTCTTCTTGTGTTTCCTGAAAGATCACTTACAAAGGTGAGATCAACCATTTAGGTAAGTAACATACTCATCATACTTGAATCAATTAAATCAATAGAATTTCCACATTATCAAGAAGTGGTTCATGTTGTGTGATATCAATATCCAACTTGAGAAATACAAAGTCCACTTGATATGGAGTGGTTTAATTGAATTTGATTATTATGACTTTTTGATTATTAGTCGATATATATGACAGATTGTCAATTTGTGTGTTGATGTGTTGATGGTGTGAATCAGTGAATGGTTTCATCTAATTATTTATAGTGAATTGGATTTGTAGTTTGTGAGATTGACCATTGTGTTTGTTTCTCTTTTTGAGCTTTAATGAATGTTGTGATGAAGGTTTGACGGAGTTTGAGTTGTGTTTGAGTTGTGATCAATTCTGAGGTGACGTCTGTCCATTTCGATTGGACACGGTAGTTATATAACGTGAAACTGACACCTTACTCAATATGGTACACATTACAATTCTCATGTTTCTCTTTACAATCAATGCAATGTTGGTCGGTTGTTGTGATGCAAATCATTGGTCGATAGAATTCGATCTGCACTAATAATAATGAGTAGACACGCATGACATTGGTCACCACCCAGTGATCAATCAATTGTGAAATCATTGGTTTCCAGACAATGGTGATGATGGTAATCGACAAAATCTGTGGATTGTTCTCGTGTTATTATCCATAGCTGAGATCATTTTGATGTAACTATATTACACAGTGAGTGCATGAAGATGAACGTTTGAATACAGATTGAAAGAGTTAAGATGCTGAATGAATGAATGAATAAATGAATAAATGAGACGAGAGAAGATCGGACATGAAATGTGTGTTCCCAATCTATAACCTATGTGTGTAGACATATTATCTATGGATTGGAATACTTGTGATTTCCCATATAACCTTAGTAGTTTGATTTTGGTAATTCAATCCTTCAGTGCATTCGTCAAGAATTCAGTTCTGACTTTCAAGATGGATGGTTCAGTGTTAATCAAGAGGTCGTTTTGAATGTGGTGATGAACAACTCATATTACACTTTGGAACATTATCATTCCATTTGCACACTTGTTACCTACTCCATATATGTCTCCAGTTTGATTTGATCCATAGTGAATAAAACATTGTTACCATTCAAGATTTTTCATAAGTCAATAGCTACTGATTACATATGAACTGAGCTTTTGTTCAATAGACTGAACTTCTTCATCTGTCTAACTTACTTAGGTGTATTACCCAGACAGATATCAGTGAACTGTTGAATACAGATGGCACAACAGATCGATAGTTGCACATCACTGTCCTATGAATTACTTCATTAATGTCTGATTTGATTAGTAAATTCAAGTTGAATGGATCATGATGATGAATTCATCAATGATCATAACTATTCCAATCCAATATAGATATATATGGATCTGTGATTGTTCTGTTGTTTGTTGTATGTTGGACATGAGTTGAACAAGTGTGTCTTATCCACTTGTATATTTTGATATTGTTATAAATAGAATTTGACATAATTCTCATTCGATATCATGCTGTGTGGAGAATATCAACTAGGACATCTGTCTAGTTGAAGATTAAACTAAATGATTGTTGGTGTGTGTGTGTGTTGAAGTCAAAGTGAGAGTAGGAGTGGGAGTAGGAGTAGTGTGTGTACACTGTGATTTATTGGTGTATTATCCCATCTGTCTTACTTCAATGGCTTTACGTATTCCCACTTATTCACTCTATGCTTACGATATTTCACTATTCTCCAATTCGAATGTTGCTTTTCCGGAAAAAAAAACGAATTTCAATTGATCACATTCACAGATGGATCATGGAATGATGACGATTGGTCCATTTCAATCGAGTTGCGGTCACTTCACTCATTTCTGTTTTTTTTTTGTTTGTCAATAGACATATAGACAAATGAGTTGAGTATTTGTCATTGTGTTCCAGGATATCAAGTTATAATTAGAGGGTAATATTCATTTATCTCTTATTGAATGATGAATGTAACAGATCAGTGGATAATTATCCATCATATTAGACAATAACAAACATGAATAGCTCAGTATTCATTCATTCATTCATTCATTCATTCATTAATGAATTAACTGGTGGATAGTTTGTTTGTTTGTTTGTTTTAAGGAACTGAAACACAGCAGGAATGATTGTAGAATGAAGGAGTTTAGGCTGAAATGAAAGATGATCAATTGTGGTTATGATTAGTGGGTGGTATTCACTTTATGTTTTTAGTGCACATGTCTGTTTTTCATTAAGATAGGGTAATTAAGATGAGAATATGAATGTGTAATGGTGATCATTCTGTCTCTCTCTCTGTATGTATGTATGTATGTATCAAAGACTTTTATATTGATATTTAGGAATCCTGAAGGATGTGATCTTCAATTCTGTCGGATATTGAGGATAGTGGTCTCTTCATGTCCTCCCATGAACACTCTCATATCCAATGTGTTGCTGAGAATGCATCGATTAGAGAGTCGACAGTTCATCAGTAACTTCTCTGATGTCATGATTGAAGAAACATTAAGTTGACAACTAGAATACGATCTGTATGATACAGGGCTATCTGTCAATGTCCATCAACTAGCTAACACCAAATTCACTATACATCAAACTCTTGCCAAACCGTATCAATATCATAACACTCCAATAGTGATCATGATCCTTATTCTATTGTAACTTGAATCGATCTGAATTACTTTGATCGAACATTTCAAACCGGATTCATAGTCAGAATGATCAGCTGAAGAGGACAATATCGAAATCTGTTTCAACTTTAATGAAACGGTTCAATACAAGTGGAGTGTAATTCAATTATTTACAAATTAGTATCCATTCTATGATCAACACACACACACACACACCACCACTACCACCACAACACACGCACATCCACACACACACACACAGTGACTGTAAACAAACACACATTTGCAAGTTATTCTAAGTGGAAATGAACTCCGGAAATTAATTTGGTTGTTTCTTTTCTTGTTTTATAGAAATTCTTATCTTATTCATGTCTTCTCTTCCTTTTTACTTTATCCAATTAGATTAGTCCACATTAACCAGATATTGTCCCCCATATGGATTGTTACCTCCATAGAATTCTCAAAATGATTTGTGTTTAAATGCAACAATTAAACGAATAAATGATAAATAAACAACAAACATTCAGAATACAATAGACGAATAATAATACACCAATATACAATTTCATGTTATAATCATATTGAATTGAGACATAACAGAACACTTGTGAATTGATGGTTACACCATAATAGTAGACTAGGATAGAATACAATTTCATGGAAAGTGAAAACACTTACAGAGAGGGAGACAGAGAGAGCAGGAGAATGAGTGAGGGAAAGTGAGTAGAAGAATAATAATTGAGACTGTTTCACTAATTTGAATTCCGGTTTTGTGTTTTCAGTCTGTAAAACAAAAATAGATACTATTTTGAATAACAACCACAACCACCGCCACCACCACCACCACCACAACAACAACAACAACGATAACCACCATATCGATAATGACAAATAATTGAATAGTCGAATGGCAAGAGTAGACGAACTATCAACAAGGAGATGAAGTAAATAACGACAGTTATGTAGAATAGACTGACAGGTGGTTTACATGAATTTCATTCATTGTTTTTGCTAGAGTTATCTATCTAATACAAATGAGTTTGTATGTGTGTTGCTGTGTATGTATGTACGTGTGTGTGTGTGTGTATGGATTCGAATAGATTACCTCTTGGTTAACTAAACATTTCCTGTTAGTTGAAAAACAGTAAAGAGAACTGTGTACATTCATTTTAGAAAAAAAAGAAATCAACAAGGAAACACAATTGACAAAACATTCATCTACATCGATTGAGATAAACAGTGATGGATGGATGGGTAATTGGTTAAGTTAGAATAATCCATTTGATGGATAGGTGGATTGATAGATGGATAATACACATGATCTACATCAGATATGAGCAAGAGTCATAATAATCATAACAACAATGTGAAATACTGAGATGCCACTTCCTCCACATTCACTTTGGTATAATCCTTATTGATGTTGATTACTTTCATCGGTGATTGATAACTGTGAAATGTTTTGTTTACAATTGGTTGATTACTGGGTAGTGATCAATATCAAATGTGTCAAGTACTCCTTAGTTGACAAAGAATTCTACCGATCAGGTTGGAATATGGCTACTAGTCTAGGTGACTGTGATTGGTCATCGGATGCATCATGTTGAGATGAGATAGTGATTGGATGTTTCGTGCTACTTAGCACTTGTCAGTTAGGTGTACTTGTAATCTTGACTAAACTGATGCTGTCTAGCTTATTCAATCCTATGTCACTTAGCTTCATAGTTAGAGACGTTAGTTAAGACGACATAGCAAAGTGTGTTGAAACGATAGAAATCATTGTCCTTCCGTAGATAATGTTCATGGAGATTGGTGTAATATTACTATTAATAATAATATACATCTTCATACGAACTAATTGTTTCTGCCTGTACTATATCTTTACATACAATTTTTCTTCTATGAATCATCACCATTAAATTAACTACTTCCATGAATCCGGTGTTCATCTTGTATGATAATTAAAACTATTCGAATGGATGTACTAATTAAGAATTCCTGGAATAGTTCAATTTAAACTGGGTACAACTAGATGACCATAAATGAACCTAATCAGTGTGTGTGTGTGGGGGGGGCAACCGAGTACCAGACGCAAATACCACAGTTAGTCATCAGTAATTGTGATGGATTTACACATCATCTATTCTACACATGTTTGTAGATATTGTGAAGGATTTGAAATTGGATATCAAATTGAAGCCTGAGATTATTGATCTGAACAATCGATATGATTCAAGTAAGTATGATTGTAATATGAGTGTAATATTAATAATAATATACTTTATTGAATTTATATGATAATTAAAACTATTCGAATGGATGTACTAATCAAGAACTCCCGAAATAGTTCAATTTAAACTGGACACAACTAGATGAGCACAAATGAACGTAATCAATTGGGTGAGGGGAATCAAGTACAATCAAAACGTGGCATCAGTCCACAATGTCACTAACTTCTAGTCTTAGCCATGTTGGTAGATGCAGACTACTTGGTTGGGGTCCGTGTGACTATCGTAACTAATGGTTGGAGACTCTTGGTGACACGGCCCAGAATCGATCACAATGGCGTCGGTGCATACACTCTCTATCTTTCCTTAAACTATGAGATTAAAATCAATTCATATCTTTCTTTCTACAAACTAAATCTTTCTTTCTGTACTATGTCCTTATATGCAATCTTTCCCTAAAATATATTACCGCCAATGAATTAACTACTTCTATGAATTCGGTGTTCTTCATGCTGTGCTAATGCGGTATGGCAACTTGGACCGATGCATATATGTGTCCTCGTCCTATGTTGTAGCTGACTGTCTAACATGTTTTAATAAGGAATTGATTGAATAATTAGTTTGTTCATGTCGATCGATTCTTGATCTAGAAAGATATCAGTATGCAGACATACTTTGACATTCTCTTGAAGTCTATTGATATACTAAATATTTAGTAGGGTAGATACAGTCTGTTACTTATTAACTAAACATTGTTTCCAATTCCTTGTAGAGTTGCTTCTCAAATTATAATTCCATTTGAATACAATGATGATCTGATATAATCTGAAGAGAGCTGTGATAATGATGATAGAATTTATAAACAAGATAAATTACAAGTTTTTATAGATTTACTATTCACCACATCATTTGAATTTAATTGGTTTATTTGTTTAATCTGGTTGGTGTTATTTTAGCATGATTTTTGTTCTACGAGAGGGATTTGCCGACCACTTGCTCAATCCTCTTCTTTTACCTGAGTTTGGGACCGGCAGTAACTCTAGAAAAGCTATAGAGTTACAAACCAGCTTCCATCTCAAGAGAATATTAGGAAAAGACGATGGAAATGAATTGGACATACATTACGGAAATCATCAAATGGCATCATGAGGCAAGCCCTAACTTGGAATCCTGTAAGGAAGTGGAAAAGAGGTAGGTCAAAGAATACATTACGTTGGAAATTGAAAGCAGATATGAAAAGGATAAATAAAAACTGGAAAGAGCTGGACAGAATTGCCCAGGATAAGGTTGGATAGAGAGTGCTGGTGGACGGCCTATGCTCCTCCAAGAGGAGTAACAGCAGTAAACAAATAAGTACATCATTCTTTAAAATGACATTCAAATCATCCAACTTATTTCACTAATAGATACATGATTATGATTTCCTTATGTAATAAATCTTCTTTAATCATCTTGAACATTATTTCAATGGGTTTGATACTTTATAATTATATAAATCATTTGAAGGGGGGGGGGAAAGATAATTCAGTATCGATCAACAGTTTCTACTATCAATTTAGCTATCTACCTGTCTTACATTATTATATTTGGTATCAGAAGGGGGGTTTTTGTGGATATTATAGTAATTTAAATATTTGAAATTATGAGTCGATTGAAGCTTGACCATCATGGAAAACCTGGAAGCACTGAACGATCATTTCGTCTATTGTGCGACTTCTCAGTGGCAGTGCGTATCCACAATCCCGCACAAGAGATTCCAACCCAGGACCACCCGGTCTCGTGAATTTCAATGGTTAAGATCATGAGTCAGTTGAAGCTAGACCACCATGGATAACCTGGAAGCACTGAACGGTCATTTCGTCCTATTATGGGACTCCTCAGTAATGAGGATGCACGACCTCGCCCCCCGAGAGATTCGAGCCCAGGACCTGCTGATTTCGCGCGCGAGCACTTAAGCACTAGATCACTGAGCCGGCCGGCATCCAACGGTGTTAATGTCTAACTTCAACAAATCCACCAAATTTAGCGACACATCCATTATTGTCTTCAGTGAGTTACTTCCTCACAACAGACCCAGTTGAGCTCCATTAATCATTGCTTCTCACTAGAACTCCAGGATATACCTCTTCAAGCCAGTCACTAGTGAGCGTATGATGATTAGTATTAGAAAGGGTTATTATTATTCTCTTCCATTTACCATATTAACCATTATTTTAATTTAGAATTTTAGTTTATTATTATAATATTAACATTTCAATAGCATAGCAACTATCTAAATTCAATAAAGACATATGTTCCATAGATCATGAATTCTCATAGATGTTTATTAAACTAATCATGAACCATTTGAACTAATATCAATATTGTTTCAATTATTCAAGAACAATTTTTATCACTAACCTTATTCTTTCTAAAGAAAACTATTGTTTAAGAAAAAAAAAGAGAAAAAAGGAGAAAAAAAGAGAAAAAAAGAAGAAAAAAAGAGAAAAAATTAGTTCATTACTTTTATTTTCATAAATCAAATAGAAATTTTATTATTTACATGTTGCATGGAATATTTTTCTCTCTTTCGAATATTACGAATGGATGAGTGGATGAATAGATATGTGAGTGTGTGTTTGTGAGGGGGGGTGTGTGTTCATGATCTTTTTTCTCCCTATTTGATTATAAAGGTCACCCCGTATTTATATATATATACAACACGCGACTAGTTAACAATTCATTGAACATCTTTATTTTTCATGAATTCAAAAGGTATTTCTTGGAGTTCTAGTGAGAAGAAGTAACCAATGGAGTTTAATCGGGTCTGTTGTGAGATAGTCACTGACTGATGACAATAGTGGATGTATCGCTCAATTTGGTGGATTGGTTGAAGTTAAACATTAACACCATTGGATATCGACCAGCTCAGTCGTTTAGATGTCAAGCGTTCAGGTGCGAAGCTGATAAGTCCTGGATAGGAATCTCTCGATGTGGGATTGTGGATATGCAATACCACTGAGGAGTCCCATAATTGGACGAAATGGCCATCCAATGCTTCCAGGTTTTCCATGATAGTCTAGATTCAATTGATTCATGATCTTAACTATTGAAATGACTATAATATTTACAAAAACCCCTTCTGATATTAAATAGAAATTCTATTATTTACATGTTATATAGAATTTTTTTTCTTTCTTCCGAATATTATGAATGAATGAGTGGATGAATATGTGTGTGTGTGTGTGGGTGTGGGTGGAGGGAGATGTCGACTTTCCTTTTTTCACCCTATTTCATTTTAAAGGTTACCCATATTTATGATTAAGGTGATTATCTTTTATGTATATACATATACAACACGCGACTAGTTAACAAATCATTGAAGATCTTTTCTTAAATTCTTATTATCTTTTAATTTAATTTATTTAGTATCTATGCGGTATGTTAATAGGGACAATTGATTAATAAGAGAAAAAACAATAATAATTAACATGATAAGATCAAGAATATTAAGGGAACTTTCAAATAACATTTCATTGTTCTCAGTCTTATTCAGTTTAACACTAACATTCTCTATCCAATCCTGTCATGGGTAATCCTTTCCAGTTATTATTCTTTCTTTTCATATGTACTTCCAATTTTAGACGTAATACGTTCTTTGGTCTTCCATATTTATGTTTCGCTTCAGGATTCCAAGTTAGCGCTTGGCATATGATGCAGTTTGGTAATTTCCGTAATGTGTATCCTATCCACTTCCATCGTCTTTTCTTTTTTTGTTTTTCCTTTTCAGCTGAAAGCTAGTCTTTTCTCTCCCACAGTAGGTTGTTGTTGATGGTATCCGACCAACGGATATAGAGTATCCTGCGTAGACAACTATTTATAAACACTTTTACTATAAGATGGTGGTTGGAGGTAGTCAACAGGAAACTTTGAACCCATGTTTCATGCTACTTGGCACTCTTCAGCAAGGTGTACCTGTAATCTTGAGGGAACTGATGCTCCCTGACGGATTCCATCCCGTGTCACTCAGCTGAAGAGTCAGAGACGTTACCACTGGGTTATCTGGGACACGACCGACTGAGCCATGTCACCTAGAGTCTTCAACCATTGGTTACGATAGTCACACGGACCCCAACCAAGTAATCTGCATCTAACAACATGACTCAAACTAAAAATTAGTGACTTCAAGCACTGATGCCACGTTTTAGTTTGGCCACAGCTAAGAATAGGTATAAACTCTTCTCAATTCACTAATCATAAAAACGATAATCATGTATTCTATATGTTAGCTGCTGATAATTCGATTGGAACTGTCTTCAGAAGCTAGAAAGATGATGTAACTACTTCAGTCAATAAACTCACATACTTAATTGAGCATTTTAATGCATAGATAAGCTAGTTTTAGAGCTTTTTTTTTAAGGAAAAAGAAACCAAGACTATAACGCTGGTAATGTAGGAAACGAATGTCTTTGATGAATATTACAAATAACAGAATCTCTTAGTACAATCTGAGAATCATACAATGAATAATTCACTTGATATTGTTTTACTTGAATCTTCCGATTGATGTTTAGGACTGCAATTGATCAGTCTCTCATATTGGCATATGTGCATACTGTGCCTATGCCTTGATATTACCTTAATTTACAAGCATTATAAGCAAAGATGGATAGTGGCTAGCAGTGGAATCCAGTTTGACGCGCGTTTCGTCCTAGAGTGAACATCAACTCTGAGATGCAAGTATATCAAGCTGACAAGTTCCAAATAGGACGAAACACGTGTCAAACTGGATTCCACTGCTAGCTACTATCCATCTTTGCTCATCATACAATAAATAGTTCATTTGTATAATGTCAATCAATTTTTCATTTTCACATCAATCATTTACTGTTCTTATTCTCTTTTCTCTTTGATCTTCTTCATCTTCTACCTTCAAACAATTCACTTTCAGAAGGGGTTTTGTGGAGATTGTAGTGAATTCAATCATTAAGATCATGAGTCAGTTGATTTTAATGATTGAATTCACTTTCAGTTAATGATAAATATACTACTTATATCTACCGATATTAGTAGTACATATCACAATAAGTGTAAATCATAGAAAGAATAAACTAATTCTATAAGGAATCGAAATATTTCTCATAAAAAAAGACAAGTTTATACATATTAAGTTGATTAATTTGATGAATGGTTTAATTACTGAAATATAGACTCATCATATCCTATCCCAATCTATTCTATCTCATTTGTATGATCCAAATAAGTTAACCCTATACATATAAAGATGCTTATAAACTTCTATTCATTAATCATTCATGAAAAAAACAAAACAAAACAAAAACAAAAATGATCAAGCGATATATGGACCAAATAATAAGAATAACAAACATCACTACCACCCCCACCCCCCACCCCCACCCCCATCATTATCACCATCACCACCGCTACCACAACAACAATAACCATAACACCAACACCAATTAAGATGCCAAATAATCATTGCCTTAAGGCAACATTCATTCACCAATCAAAGAAAATCGTTTGTTGTTTTTTCTTTTTCTTTTTATATTCTAATCTATTTTCTCGGTTTTAATGTTATTCATAATATTTTCTTTATTTTTTTTGTTCTTTTTAATGCTTATTTATATGCTTAGTTTATTCGTTCAATTGAAAAACAAGGAGAACAACAACAACAACGAAAACAACAACGAAAACAACAACAACAACAACGAAAACAACAACGAAGAAAGAAAGAGGGGGATAATTTTTTCCGCCTATTAATAAAGTGAGTTGATTTAAACAATGTATAATGATGAAAAAGAAAAAAAGAAAGAAAGAAAGAAAGAAAGAAAAGAGGAAAGAAAGAAAGAAGGAAAGAAAGAAAGATTTAGAAAACACCTTAGAGCAAATTAGTTTTATAAAGGAGAAAAGACCAAAAAAAAGAAAAAATAACACAGCAAGAAACAATGATAAATATATGCAAATTTTGTAAATTATACTGATAATTAATTAAATCAACAGATTGTATATAAGTATATGAAATAGAGTTTATAAAGAAAAAAAAAGGATAAAGAAATGATAAGTAAAGATCGGTAGTGGTTAGCTAATCGTGGAATTCAGTTTGATGGGTGTTCCGTCCTGTTTAAGAGTTATCAGTTGGATATATGTAAATCTCAGTGTGGACGTTGACTACGAGATTTGAACACTGTACTGTTCACTTTAAATGTAATCATGTTGTCCACTTAGCTACTCTATCTTGATAGCTATCTGTTTGTGCAATGGGGTGCAGCTTAAATTCACTTGTACCTTTCGATTGTTGTTAAGGACTGAAAATAATCAATCTTTTGTTGGCATATGTACATTCAAGATTTAGTAGCTAAGTGAACAATGCGATGGCATTTGGAGCGAATGGTACTGGGTTCGAGTTATGGAGTGAACATCAACTGTGAAATGCAGGTACATCCAGTTGACAAGTCTTAAATAGAATGAAACACGTATCCTGGATTCCATTGATAGCCATTATCAATCGATCCTTGTAAAGCTTGTGACTTAAGGCAATATCGAGACAGTTCGCACATGATGCATATATGCTAACAAGAAACTGATTATTAATTACAGTCCTAAGAAACAATGGGAAGATATAAGCAAATAATACTAAGTGAATTATAAAGAAATCGTGTTCTATAGTAGAGATGAACAGTTGATTTAGATAAAAATATATGGTCAGAATAAGATAGGGGATTGATATTTAACTATATTTACATAAATATATCTCCAATGAAGAGAATTCACAATTCAATATTGATGTAAACCGGGAAACAAGAAGCCCTGACAAACTACGAAGGCTATTTTTCGGGACGTTATTTCATTTTATTCAAAGCTTGTAAAACACTGACATTTATTTTTGTCCCTAATCTATTCTACAGAACATAAGCTTTCGTTCGATGTATCATTCACTGCCATACCCTTTTCTGTTCCGAAGCTATTGTAATTTAAACATTATTTTGCACCTTATTTTCTACTCTAATTCCCAGTTTTGGACATAATTGTATTTTTCCTAATTGTTGTACGTTGCGGTCGGGTTATTCACTTATTTATTCATGTACCTTTTTTTACACTAATCTGAATTCAGTGAAATCAGGAAGTCAGAGAATTCAGGAATAGATCGAATAGTGTTCCAAATCGTCTTGTCTTCTCTCATTCGTACGCTTGTCCACCAATCAGGTGACAGAATAGTTTTCTTCTCTCTACCCCACATCGAATTCACATGTACTAGTCTCAAGGTTAAGCCGATCAGCTTATTGCATCAAGGTCTAAATCTAGATCAGACAAGTATCCTCGGCACCATAAGTGGGTACACAAACCGAGGTCATAACAAAAATCCTCGTTCGCGTATCCTGTTGACGAAAATATTGGAATTATTGTGGTGTGCGCTATTGATATCGATAGATATAAGTAGTATGTATCATCAATCAAAAGTGGAATGCCTGACAGCAGAAGATTAAGAAGATCAAATAGAAGGGAATGGGAACAAAGAATGATTGGTACGCAAATGAAGGAACAACAAAGTTTAGGACTATTAATGAACATTTTTAACATAAAGTGTTGAACGGTAATTTTGTATTCAAACACATTCGATTGTTACCACTTGTGTGTTCTCGTTCACTACATTACTAATGAGATGGGTATATCATAATAATAACAAGAAGTATCGTAAAACAGTTAGTCATTCAAGTTTTAAACTTTGGTGACCAGAAGTAACGAACTATTTGTTCCTTGAGATCTATGTCTAGGTAGTAGCATAGCATTCTTGATAATAGAGAGGGGTATTATGATTGTTGTGCTCCTTCTAAATATGAAAGGCGAAAACATTAACTAGTAATCGGAGAAGTAATAGTGCAGTAAAATATAGAATAATCTCCTACATTCCCTACAAATTTAAGGTAAACATCGAGAATTCTTTCGAATGACCGTTCATAGGGTGTCATCATTGTGTAATTAAATATTAACTAATGGGAGGATTTATTGTCATGTTAAATGAAACATTTGTTGTGTAAATCCAATAAGTAATGTGTGAAGATCACAAGGTTTTATGGTTTTCCTGTAACTCATTTTTGGATACCGAGTTATACTACTTAAATATCACAAGTAGCTTTGCCATGAGAAACCTGGAAGCATTGGACGGCCGTTTCATCCTATTCGGAACTCGTCAGTGGGCGGTCGTATCCACGATCCACCTCTCGAGATTCGAACGCGGGATCTATCGGCCTGACGTGCGAACGATTAACTTGTAGACAAATGATACCGATAGGTCTTGGGTTCGAATCTCGCGAGGCGGATAGTAATAATGAAAATAAAGAAGGATTTTTGTAATATAAGAATAATCTCAAGATCTCGTCTAGATAAATATGGTGGTTGGTAAGTACCTATCTGACCAGTGTATTCTTCTTCCCTATCTTATTGTAGTCTCTGTTACTGCTGAACTTCGATGTGAAGTATTGTTTGTTGCAGGCAGTTTATGTTGTGCTTCCAATAAGTAATGTGTAAAGATTAATGATTTTCAATACCGAGTCATACTACTTAAACATCTCAAGTAGTTTGACTACATTTAATTAGTTTCTATAGTTGAGATCATGAGTCAATGGAAGCAAGACCACCATGGGAAATCTGAAGGCACTGCACGGTCGTTTTGTCTTATTGTGAGACTCCTCAGCAGTATGCATCCACGATCCTGCCTCGCGAGATTCGATACTACGACTTATCAGTCTCATGAGCGAGTACTTAGCCACTGAGAAGTCCCAGTGCTTTCAGTTTTTCGATGGTGGTCTAGCTTCAATTGACTCATGAACTCAACCACTGAAAATACTATAATATCTACAAAGACCTTCTGATACATTTAATTACTTATGGATTTTATCTAGGGTTTTAAATAGTCTCATTAGTGATTAATTGAGGAAGAAATTTAAACAAATACACATTTTTGGTAGTTTATCAACAATCTATGTGTGGGTGTGTATTTAAGAGATAGAGGAATAACCAAACGAATAAATCACTAATATGTTACATAACCCAAATATCTTAGTACCTGAATTTTTAAATAGTTATCTTGAAGGAATCCGCTTAGGACGAATAAATGGCACAAGAGATCAATCAATGATGGTTAAATAGACAGTGAGAAATTACAAAACTACTAAAACCTTGAGGAGGTTGATGGCTATATGGTTTCACTAGCAAAAAGGATAAACCGTAAATGTTTAAAACGATGAAGGCTGGGTTCATATCTTAGTGTGAATACCAATATCAGAATGCAGACACAATTATCTGACAAGTTCCAAATTGGAAAAGAACTAATGTCCTGGATTGTGTTTCTAAAGATAAATTAAGGAGTCATGTGAATAATGAAGATAAAACAAAATGATAAACGTAACTATAAAGATGATATTGACAATTATCCGAAGTAACGAGCTATGAAACATGGTCATTTCTATTAACGATAGTTTGTGAACGATATGGTAAGGAAAAAAAAATAAACAAAATACTTTTGTATACATACATGTGGTAGGAAAATTCCAAAGATCATATTCTCAGCTTTATATGGTTATTAATGGTGCACAAACCGTGAAAGATTCACTGGTATCCAATATATGAACTATATATATATAAGCTCCCATTGATTTTAATTCAATTTATAATTGCATAGATAGCCCGTAGTTTATATTTTGACTGAACTATGATCAAACTTAGTTAGTATGTGCAAATCCTATTCAAACTACTTAGGTATATTCATTGTTACAAGTTTTTATAGAATTGATGTGGTGTGTTTACCAGTGGAATGCAAGAAGTTAGTTTCATTCTATTTGGGACTCATTAGCTAAATGTACTTGCATCCAAACAATGAATGTCGAGTTTGAAAGACACTATATGCTACTAATAAGAGAAGAAAATTTCTTTGACTACTTCTAGTTGTAATTAAGGCGGTTGGTGTTTTCTATGGGACCAATCGAAACAATTCAGCACTTGGTTTGTGTCCACGTGGTGTAGGTGTATACACTTTTTGTCTAACTAATAACAACAAGAAACGTTTATGAGAGACTCACCGAGAACCAAATCTGTCACCATGGATTTAAATATGCGAATAGACAGCAATAATTCCAAAAGAACCATGTTATGAGTGAAGTTCTTCATTGTATGATTGGAGAATATACAACCGACTTTGTAGAGAAATGGGCGCATGTTCTGAATGTGGTTCACCAACTTTGTTGAGAGGCTAATTTCCTCTATATCTGACTCCAATAAAAAGAGCATCCCACTCAACTGAGTATTTAACCCAGGCTAAATCTCATAGTAAGAATGATGGATTTACTTGGGATAAGACTTACTTGGGACATGCGAATCTTATTCAGGATTACCTAGGTATATTCAATGTCACAGGTTTTCATAGAATAGATGTGGTGTGTTTACCAGTGGAATCCAGGAAGTTAGTTTGGTCCTATTCCCTTAAACTATGAGATTAAAATCACTTAATATCTTTCTTTCTACCAACTAATTATTTCTTCATGTACTATGTCCTATATTTGCAATCTTTCTTTTATATATTACCACCATTGAATTAACTACTTCTATGAATTCGATGTTCATCTTGTTGTGCTAATGCGGTATGACAACTTGGATCGATGCATAAATATGCCTGGTTCTATGTTGTAACTGACTGACTGATCCAGCTTGAACGGTATCAGACTTACAAAACCAATCACTCAAAAATACAATATTTGTCAATGTCACGATACGTGTGTCTTTGTGGAATACGATCGTTGAACAAACTATTGCAGTCAATTTGGTTTGTTGTAATTTCAAGTACAATCGAAATGTGCTTCAATGTTTGTTTGACTTTTAGACGAATATTTTCAATCTAGGAACTGAATGAAGAGACGAACGTCTATTTAACAGAACATCTATTATAGATAACAAAGCCGTTTACAATAATCTTCAAATATATAAAAACATTCAATGGAATAGGATCTTTTCATCATGTCGGATCATTGTCTCAGTCAGATTTTTCCCATCGCTCGAACGACAATCGATGAATGAATTTAAAGAAAATTGTGAACAGACGAATAGTAGTACATATTCATAAGACCATAAGAAAAAAACGTACATATCACAAAATTGTTCTTTACTACATCTATCCAAATAATATGCTGTGTATACAATCACCTGTAATAATCAAACACATAGATGATTAATTGATTAGTATCAGAAGGGGATATTATAGTAGGATATTAAAGTAGTATTATAATAGTTCGCGTGTGAGATAGACAGCTCTTGGAATCGAATCTCATGAGGTGGGATCGTGGATGCGCACTGCCATTGAGGATTCCCATAAAAGGACGAGACGGTCATCCAAAGTTTCCAGGTGTTCAATGA
>OX336421.1:23758482-24101945 GCA_946903255.1 Schistosoma spindalis | reverse complement strand
CAATCGAAATTTACTGAACATACTTCCGGCGAAATCAGCAACAACATCATCAAATGACACACGTCACAGCTGAATAATTGACTAAGCTAAAAAGACTTGGCCAGTGAATTGATCAGGAGACATCAGATCAATTCAGAAGTGTTGCACGATAACAAACACATTTGATTCAGAAATTGTGTTCAGTGAATAACATGAATCACTTTATAGACAGTTGGTAGCTCAGTTTATAGCAAGTGATAAGATGGTATGCATTCAACCTGTGTGACATGCGCTAATCCATCAAACATTCCTGTGTTCGTCAATATTGAATGCTTAGATAATTGATTTGTGCCAATTTAATTTAACATCCACCTACTGGTAGCGACTTTCTCATTCTGTCTTCTCAACTGAGATATTATTGTACAGACTTGTTGGATCGGACTACTGATTCATTAGGAGTATATGTAGCAATGGAATGGGGATGGAATGTATGATTCATACTATTTTGAACACATGCCCACGACACTGTGTTCTCCCTATTACAATGTACACAAAAGTTCTCTCAGTTATTCAGTGCAAGTATTCTCTCTTTGTTGGTTTATAGTTGAAGAATGAACGGATTAGTCGTTTGTTGTGTATGTGGTACTTAAACAGATATCTGAGTGTAACGTGTTCAATGAATGAGACTACAGTGTGTGTTTCATTCTACACAGAACGATCTCCCTCACCAATTCAGTCATGAAAATACTGACAACCTCAAATCTCACATTCTTATTCACAGTCAATCACATAGTGTAATGAGTGTACTTCATAGATAATGAATGTGGTAGCCAACGAAACATCATTCACTCACTGAAATCAAGGAAGAATATATGTGTCAAGCATTCATTCATTTAATCAATCAATCAATCAATGAGTCAATCAATCGGTGTATCGATTACTTAACCAATCAACTACAGACTTACCAATATAACTGAAATTCGGTTTCGGTTCATCTTCTGTGATCAGATCACATGATTTGACATTGTGAGTTTGGAATTGTTGTTGTAGTTGTTGATGGTGATGTCGATTGTGATTGTGATTGTGATTGTGGTGATGACGATGTTGTTGACGACGTTGTGGAGGATTACGATGTAATCCCTTCATTTTGGCCACATTCACAGTGTTGTTGTTATCGTGGTTGTGGACAGTAGGGTTGACATTGTTCGTGTGTACATTGTTCCATTGATTGATGTAATTGTGATATGGAATGAACAACGAGTTGTACTGCTGCATTTCAGAATGAAGATGACGATTACAATTGGCATTGTAATGATGAATAGTGTTTGTATGAACAGGTGATGTTTCAAATGTTAAACTGAATGGATCTGTTTGCGAGGAAAATGAGTGAGAATCCCTGTGATTATCCACAGTGTGAATTACAGATTTGGAGGAGTTGGAAGTGGAAATGGGTAATATCGATGAGATCATCTGTGTAGTATGTGGTGTGAACCAGTTGGATGTTGGATGGGTCATGTTGTGACTGACATTATTAGTATGATCATGATTGTTGTCATCAGCATCATCATCACCATCATCGTGATCATCACAAATTTGCATGAATTGTTGATGATTGGAGAAAATATTTGATGGAAGTGTATTGTTGTATGACATGATAATGAGAATTGAGTGAATGGTGAGTTTACAAAGATTCCGTGAATGGGAATGAGTGAAATGCAGTGATCTTTGCAAGTGTTTATGATACTTTCCAATCAATAGGATTTATTTGTTCCAAGTATTCCACAGTAGATCAAACTGATGAATCGTAATGTGAACTATCACTGTGTCACAGTTGAAATGTTGATGTTCACTCTGTCACAATACAATATAAGTAATATGAACAATGTGAAGAAGACGATGTGATTCTGTATCCATCATACGAACTGAATAAATTTTGATGAAAATATTCAGTGGAATGCTGAAACAAAAACCAACCAATTTGCTCAACTATCTACCATTATATTGGTTCATATTGGATGGACCAATGAAAACACAATGAGATTGAACGCATCATTCACGGATTGGTTGAAAGTGATGGGGAGTGTGAGGATGTGTGTGTGTGTGTGAGAGCGGGAGAGAGGAAGAGGGAGTGGGGAGTGGGGAGTGAGAAAACTTTGATGAGAGTGGAATGAAATAAATTTTATTTGGTGGATGGATGAAAACGTGGTTGAACTTGTTGTTGTTTTATGTTGTTGTTGTTGTGGAGTGGTGATAGTTGATGTCCTCGTGTTGTTGCTGTTTGATTGTTTTTTTACGAAGGCTAATTGAATGTGCATGTGTTACTGATGAAGATATTGTTTGTTTGTTTGTTTGTTTGTTTGTTTGTAGAAATGCACGAGACTAGGAATGGAGAATTGTGTGTGTGTGTGTGTGTGTGTGTAATATGAATATCATCTGTTTACTGATGAAGATAGAAAAGCTTATGACTAAATATAGATTTGATGTAGAATATTCCATCACAATTGATTCGGTGTCTTCTCTCTGTTGGCATCTCTCTCTCTCTCTCAGATTGTTCTTCATGTTGTTGTCATGTCCCTGAAATTCCAATGACTTAGTGTGTGTGGATGTGTTTGTGTGTAACAGAGACACTTCTCAGAACATGATTGATTCGCATAATGTTTCGGATATTCATTCTTGTATAAAACAGTATGGGAATATCAGTTCCTTTCCATTCTTCATGTGTATGACCAGTACTGATTGATAATGATTTAAAACATTGTTGCATGAGTTTCGATTTCGAATAAGTAGACGATTTCATGATATTGTGTAAATTGAAGAAGGTTACATAAGTCGAATCGAAGTCGGTTGTGAATCAGGATCTTTAAGTATGGAACCGATGTATGATTCGAATCCATGAGAGTTTAACTCAGTTTTACAATATTGTTATGAACTTGTGTCTACGCTGACATTCAGTAATTATTCTGCTTGAATGAAAATATTTGACACGTTCACATATTAGAGTCGTCGTCGTCGTCGTCGTCGTAGAAGTAGTAGTAGTCGTAGTAGTAGTCGTCTTTTCAGTTGTTGCATGAATGATGGAAGATTGTAGTAATACATGGTGTTCGATTGTAGTGTCTAACCAGTCTACAAGAGATAGAGAGATACATATGATCTCTTATTATGAATGTTGTCTTGTCATATTTACCTTCATTCAACTTGTGGTTTATCAAACATCCATTTACAGTGGTCAGTATCATTTCTGTTATGTATTTTCTATGATTCACACACACACACACTCATGCGAAATCGCCTCATTCACAATCTGCAATTGAGAACACGAATAAGCAAATAGTCGATCACGTTGTACATTTAAACACACAACAAATGGTTATTTTCGTTCATGCACCACTACCTACCACAATTAATTAATGCACTTCATTATGAAGTCGATCAGTAGATATGCTAATCAACTAATCTAATACGCAAACTGGTGTCCATGTGATGATTTCCGAAGATGGATAATCTCATTCGTTGAGCTTTAGCTGACAGTTTATAAACCGGATTCACACATTTATGTGATGGAATGGGTCAGACCATTCAACAAGTCAGTAGACTCAATCTCATATGATTTTGAACAAGCTTTGGAGTTGTATCACACTTCATTTCAGACAAATGAATCGTAGTGGAATTTCAGGGATGTGGAACATCACACTTGGGTTGAGTCGAATTCGAGTGAACAGACAAACACTTTGGTTGTTATTTTCAGTGGAACAGTGGACATATGAACTGTTGTATTCAAGCTGAGACGAATCATACTTTCGTATTTTTGTAAACTGTTCCACAATTTTGATTCTCATTCTCAACAATAATGTTTGACGGATACAGTTCTTGTCTCTTCTGATTGTAGTGCAATGACGATATGTGATTTGTTATCATCAACTCTCTTAGTCTCCATTCTGTGACTAGCAGATTTAGAGAGAATAGATACGATACTGATTGGTCAGCATCACAACAGTAGTAGTTGGATGAACATGACAAGTTATTTCAACCATATTCTTCTATAGGCCTTTTTCAACTGAGATGAATATTCCGATTGGAGTGTATGTATGCATCGTTTGTTCTCAGTTGAGTGTTTTGAAATTTCAACCAGCCAAATGGTCTTTCGAATTTGCAGTCAGTCGACCGCTTGTGTCAATATCACCATCACAACAGTGTATCTTCCATTAAGTTGGACTCCGAATACAGTTGTTCTGGATCTCCTTCACTTTTTAGTATTTCTACCTTCTCTCGATTTACTTAACTACTACAACGAATCTCACTTTTGCAAAATTAGTGGATCTATGCACTTAGTATTGTTTGCATGAATGTTCCGATTGATATTCAAGACTGTAATTGATCAGTCTGTTATTGGCATATGAGCACCGTGTGTGGTGATTGCCTCGATATTGCCTTAAGTCACAAGCATTATAAGCAAAGATGGATAATGGTTGGTTGCAGTGAAATCCAGTTTGACGATCGTGTCATCCTATTGTGAGTCATCAGTTGCAGTGTCAAAGAGAACATCAATTCTGAGATGAAGGTACATTCAGTTGACGAGTCCCAAATACGAAGAAACACACATCAAACTGGATTCCACTGCTAACCAACATCCATTTTCACTTTTAATTGATCAGTGTGTGGAAATCATTGAGTGAATAATGTTTTGGTTGAGAAATATCACAGCAAATTGAAATCATTCTCCCTTAGTTACAACCCACATCTTCTCACCACCTACACAGTTACAATTTCTTTATTTGTTAATGTATTTTTACATGAGCACAGAATATGAAATATACTAAATTATAGGTCTGTAAGTTGATGTGGAAATGGTCGATTGAAATTGATTATCGATTCATTTCATAATTATTTCAACTTAACCCATTATTATTATTATGATGATTGTGATTGTGAATTGGTGTGTTGGTGTGTTGGGATGTTGGTGTGTTGGGATGGGCAATACAGATAACAGTTTGAAACTGGATTGTAGAATTGAATGTTTTGCTTGTCAACACTAAACAATCTTTTGAGTATACTCTACTCTCAGTCTCCCTCCGTCTTACATACACATTCTCACAGTGTATGTTGTAACTGGATTATTAGACTGATATCATGAATATGATTGTATATTGTGTAGATGGGATATGATATTTGGTTGTTGTCATCGTCACAACTTGATAAGATAATCGATATTGGTGTAAGATAACTTGAAATGACCACTTATCATAATAACAGAAGGATGTGGTAATGATTGTTGAATGGGGGGGGAAGTAATGTTGATGAATTGGATGAGTTTCCAAATGGTGAGATGGATCATTCCTCATTGAGTTAGTGATTCATTGTAGTGAATAGAGACAAAGTATAGGATTCGTTATAACTCGTGTATCCTCGATGATGTGCATTACATTCTGAATAAATGAATGATTACAGGTCGTTAGGAATATTCCATTCCACTGATTGTTCCATGTTTGGCGAACTCATCGTAGTTTAACTGATCCGAACTGAGCTGAATTACGAGCAACTGCAAGTGATGTGATATGACAACTAATTACATGGATTCACGAATGAACATGAAGAATCTGATCCTTCAACACTTTCTGTAATCAATGTGTTTATCGATATTCAGACAGTGTTTGTAGATTAGAGTAGGAGTGAACAGGATATGTCCAACTATCACCACAACAGTATTCATATTGTCTGTGAATTATTGTAGTTATTATTGAGTTCATCTGTATATTACAGCAACTTGCACTGCAGATCCATCTATTCCTCGATTCGTATGAAATCTTCTCATCGAATTCCTACACCATTCGCCTCTCTTGTTTGTATTCATGAGAAAAGCTGAATTGCCTTATTAACACCTTTTCCTCTCTCTCTCTCTCTCATACATACACAAACAGAAACACACACAGACACACAAGTGGAAAGAGAGAGACAGAGACATACATCAAGTGAATTACATTTGTTATGGTTATCATTATGGAAATGTGAGATTGAATTGAATTGGATTGGATTGGATTGAATTGAATTGGATTGGATTGACCAGTTTGATTAAGTAGACTTCCTACCAATTTCACAAACTGTCCATACAATCAGATATGAATGACCACTTACTGTTATATTGTCAATGATCTATGGACGATCTATTTTGCTTGTTTATGCTGGTTCATTCTGCCTATATCGGTTATTGTTTCTTGTTCATTATTATTATTCACTTACCAATCATTCTCAACTCAATAGGAATCTATCTAAGAAGTAAATAGGTGAATTGTCGATGAATTACTCTTGCTTGTGATTACTTCCATTGAATAAACACTCCTTCTAATTATCATCGTCTAAATGGATTATTGTTATTAATGAAGTCCATTATTGAATGATTTGATTGTTTATGAATTGGTTTGTTTGTTTGTTTGTTTGTTTGTTTGTGGTTGTTTATTTACTTACTTCCTGTGGGGGGGTGAGGGATGTGATAACACACATAAGACCATGACAGAAGGAGACTATACCATTTGATGAGAATGGAAGTGTGAATGCAGTGGATCAGTGAGTGGGTCTAGTGATCAATAAATCTGTGTGAAATGTTGAAGATGGATACTCACACGCGCACACACAAACACACAAACAAGCATAAACACACCTATTTCTTCTTGTGTTTCCTGAAAGATCACTTACAAAGGTGAGATCAACCATTTAGGTAAGTAACATACTCATCATACTTGAATCAATTAAATCAATAGAATTTCCACATTATAAAGAAGTGGTTCATGTTGTGTGATATCAATATCCAACTTGAGAAATACAAAGTCCACTTGATACGGAGTGGTTTAATTGAATTTGATTATTATGACTTTTTAATTATTAGTCGATATATATGACAGATTGTCAATTTGTGTGTTGATGTGTGTTGATGTGTTGATGGTGTGAATCAGTGAATGGTTTCATCTGCTTATTTATAGTGAATTGGATTTGTAGTTTGTGAGATTGACCATTGTGTTTGTTTCTCCTTTTGAGCTTTAATGAATGTTGTGATGAAGGTTTGAGTTGTGTTTGAGTTGTGTTTGTGTTGTGATCAATTCTGAGGTGACGTCTGTCCATTTCGATTCGACACGGTAGTTATATAACGTGAAACTGACACCTTACTCAATATGGTACACATTACAATTCTCATGTTTCTCTTTACAATCAATGCAATGTTGGTCGGTTGTTGTGATGCAAATCATTGGTCGATAGAATTCGATCTGCACTAATAATAAGGAGTAGACACGCATGACATTGGTCACCACCCAATGATCATTTGGTTTGCAGACAGTACTGATGACGGTAATCGACAAAATCTGTGGATTGTTCTCGTGTTATTATCCATAGCTGAGATCATTTTGATGTAACTATATAACACAGTGGGTGCATGAAGATGAACGTTGTAATACAGATTGAAAGAGTTAAGATGCTGAATGAATGAATGAATGAATAAATGAGACGAGAGAAGATCGGACATGAAATGTGTGTTCCCAATCTATAACCTATGTGTGTAGACATATTATCTATGGATTGGAATACTTGTGACTTCTCATATGACCCCATGGGTATGATTTTGGTAATTCTATCCTTCAGTGCATTCGTCAAGAATTCAGTGCTGACTTTGAAGATGGATGGTTCAGTGTTAATCAAGAGGTCGTTTTGAATGTGGTGATGATGAATTCATATTACACTTTGGAACATTATCATTCCATTTACACACTTGTTACCTACT
Source organism: Schistosoma spindalis (assembly GCA_946903255.1). Taxonomy (NCBI): domain Eukaryota; kingdom Metazoa; phylum Platyhelminthes; class Trematoda; order Strigeidida; family Schistosomatidae; genus Schistosoma; species Schistosoma spindalis. Next base: position 24,094,201 of record OX336421.1, on the reverse strand, counting down.
CCATATATGTCTCCAATTTGATCTTATCCATAGTGAATAAAACATTGTTACCATTCAAGATTTTTCATAAGTCAATAGCTACTGATTACATATGAACTGAGCTTTTGTTCAATAGACTGAATTTCTTCATCTGTCTAATTTACTTAGGTGTATTGCCCAGACAGATATCAGTGAACTGTTGAATACAGATGGCACAACAGATCGATAGTTGCACATCACTGTCCTATGAATTACTTCATTAATGTCTGATTTGATTAGTAAATTCAAGTTGAATGGATCATGATGATGAATTCATCAATGATCATAACTATTCCAATCCAATATAGATCTATATGGATCTGTGATTGTTCTGTAGTTTGTTGTATGTTGGACACGAGTTGAACAAGTGTGTCTTATCCACTTGTATATTTTGATATTGTTATAAATAGAATTTGACATAATTCTCATTCGATATCATGCTGTGTGGAGAATATCAACTAGGACATCTGTCTAGTTGAAGATTAAACTAAATGATTGTTGGTGTGTGTGTGTGTTGAAGTCAAAGTGAGAGTAGGAGTGGGAGTAGGAGTAGTGTGTGTACACTGTGATTTATTGGTGTATTATCCCATCTGTCTTACTTCAATGGCTTTACGTATTCCCACTTATTCACTCTATGCTTACGATATTTCACTATTCTCCAATTCGAATGTTGCTTTTCCGGAAAAACAACAAATTTCAATTGATCACATTCACAGATGGATCATGGAATGATGACGATTGGTCCATTTCAATCGAGTTGCGGTCACTTCACTCATTTCTGTTCTTTTTTTTGTTTGTCAATAGACATATAGACAAATGAGTTGAGTATTTGTCATTGTGTTCCAGGATATCAAGTTATAATTAGAGGGTAATATTCATTTATCTCTTATTGAATGATGAATGTAACAGATCAGTGGATAATTATCCATCATATTAGACAATAACAAACATGAATAGCTCAGTATTCATTCATTCATTAATGAATTAACTGGTGGATTGTTTGTTTGTTTGTTTGTTATAAGGAAATGGAACACAGCAGGAATGATTGTACAATGAAGGAGTTTAGGCTGAAATGAAAGATGATCAATTGTGGTTATGATTAGTGGGTGGTATTCACTTTATGTTTTTAGTGCACATGTCTGTTTTTCATTAAGATAGGGTAATTAAGATGAGAATATGAATGTGTAATGGTGATCATTCTGTCTCTCTCTCTGTATGTATGTATGTATGTATCAAAGACTTTTATATTGATATTTAGGAATCCTGAAGGATGTGATCTTCAATTCTGTCGGATATTGAGGATGGTGGTCTCTTCATGTCCTCTCATGAACACTCATATTTAATGTGTTGCCCAGAATGCATCAATTAGAGAGTCGACAGTTCATCAGTAACTTCTCTGATGTCATGATTGAAGAAACATTAAGTTGACAACTAGAATACGATCTGTATGATACACGGCTATCTGTGAATGTCCATCAACTAGCTAACACCAAATTCACTATACATCAAACTCTTGCCAAACCGTATCAATATCATAACACTCCAATAGTGATCATGATCCTTATTCTATTGTAACTTGAATCGATCTGAATTACTGTGATCGAACATTTCAAACCGGATTCATAGTCAGAATGATCAGCTGAAGAGGACAATATCGAAATCTGTTTCAACTTTAATGAAACGGTTCAATACAAGTGGAGTGTAATTCAATTATTTACAAATTAGTATCTATTCTATGATCAACACACACACACACCACCACCACTACCACCACAACACACGCACATCCACACAGACACACACAGTGACTGTAAACAAACACACATTTGCAAGTTATTCTAAGTGGAAATGAACTCCGGAAATTAATTTGGTTGTTTCTTTTCTTGTTTTATAGAAATTCTTATCTTATTCATGTCTTCTCTTCCTTTTTACTTTATCCAATTAGATTAGTCCACATTAACCAGATATTGTCCCCCATATGGATTGTTACCTCCATAGAATTCTTAAAACGATTTGTGTTTAAATGCAACAATTAAACGAATAAATGATAAGTAAACAACAAACATTCAGGATACAATAGACGAATAATAATACACCAATATACAATTTCATGTTATAATCATATTGAATTGAGACATAACAGAACACTTGTGAGTTGATGGTTACACCATAATAGTAGACTAGGATAGAATACAATTTCATGGAAGGTGAAAACACTTACAGAGAGGGAGACAGAGAGAGTGGGAGAATGAGTGAGGGAAAGTGAGTAGAAGAATAATTGAGACTGTTTCACTAATTTGAATTCCGGTTTTGTGTGTTTTCAGTCTGTAAAACAAAAATAGATACTATTTTGAATAACAACCACAACCACAACCACCACCACAACAACCACAACAACGATAACCACCATATCGATAATGACAAATAATTGAATAGTCGAATGGCAAGAGTAGACGAACTATCAACAAGGAGATGAAGTAAATAACGACAGTTATGTAGAATAGACTGACAGGTGGTTTACATGAATTTCATTCATTGTTTTTGCTAGAGTTATCTATTTAATATAAATGAGTTTGTATGTGTGTTGCTGTGTATGTACGTGTGTGTGTGTGTGTATGGATTCGAATAGATTACCTCTTGGTTAACTAAACATTTCCTGTTAATTGAAAAACAGTAAAGAGAACTGTGTACATTCATTTTAGAAAAAAAAGAAATCAACAAGGAAACACAATTGACAAAACATTCATCTACATCGATTGAGATAAACTGTGATGGATGGATGGGTAATTGGTTAAGTTAGAACCAGTGAAATAATCCATTTGATGGATAGGTGGATTGATAGATGGATAATACACATTATCTATATCAGATGTGAGCAGAAGTCATAATAATCATAACAACAATGTGAAATACTGAGATGCCACTTCCTCCACATTCACTTTGGTATAATCCTTATTGATGTTGATTACTTTCATCGGTGATTGATAACTGTGAAATGTTTTGTTTACAATTGGTTGATCACTGGGTAATGATCAATATCAAATGTGTCAAGTACTCCTTAGTTGACAAAGAATTCTACCGATCAAGTTGGAATGTGGCTACTAGTCTAGGTGACTGTGGTCGGTCATCGGATGCATCATGTTGAGATGAGATAGTGATTGGATGTTTCGTGCTACTTAGCACTTGTCAGTTAAGTGTACCTGTAATCTTGACTGAACTGATGCTGTCTAGCTTATTCAATCCTATGTCACCTAGCTTCATAGTTAGAGACGACACAGCAAAGTGTGTTGAAACGATAGAAATCATTGTCCTTCCGTAGATAATGTTCATGGAGATTGGTGTAATATTACTATTAATAATAATATACATCTTCATACGAACTAATTGTTTCTGCCTGTACTATATCTTTACATACAATCTTTCTTCTATGTATCACCACCACTGGATTAACTACTTCCATGAATCTGGTGTTCATCTTGTATGATAATTACAACTATTCGAATGGATGTACTAATTAAGAATTCCTGGAATAGTTCAATTTAAACTGGGTACAACTAGATGACCATAAATGAACCTAATCAGTGTGTGTGTGTGTGTGTGGGGGCAACCGAGTACAAGACGCAAATACCACAGTTAGTCATCAGTAATTAAGAAGGATTTACAGATCATCTATTCTACACATGTTTGTAGATATTGTGAAGGAGTTGAAATTGGATATCAAATTGAAGCCTGAGATTATTGATCTCAACAATCGATATGATTCAAGTATGATTGTAAAGGAAGTGAAGATTTGAGCGATTGAAGAATTGTATGCATTAGTTGTTATCATATTGAATTAACAATAAACGATACGTTCCTATTAGTATAATCTTCTTCACTTGAAATTCATCATTGTGCTAAGGTTGAACCGAAATTCAATCATAACTATTTATCAAGATAAAACAATTCAAGAATCATTATCACATATCCATCAAGACAATCATCAACTCAACGTACACTTTCATTACATACTGGAGTTATGGAATCCAATGTAACAGTGCACTTGACAATCACCCACTTGGCTGTACATTTTAACCAGTTCGCAATCCTCAAACAGTAATAGGATTAGACTTTTTATTTTGAAAAAATAAAGAAATAGACTGAAGCATAAAGCTTAGTATATTAAACTTCTAATTGTCTACAGTTGAAATACATACTACATGGTACAATACATTACCCGATGTGTGATATGGTATACTCTACTAGAATATTTAACAAATTTCTAATCCCTAGACATCTCTTACATCTGAATTTCAAACAAAAGAAAATGTAGTCCCCCACTGAACAAAGTGTTTCTAAACTTTTCTCAGTCAGTCAGAAACAACGTGGAACTTCGTACGCACGTACATCAGATCGACTTGCCATAACACATTAGCACAGAGATTCAGTTGTCGATTCAAATCCCGTAGCGGAAGAGGTAGTGATAGCGAACATTAGGGTTTGATGATGTTATTTAGGGAGTATAGTTCAGTGGAATAGATTTAGAAAGAAAATAAAATACATGAAGTATTCAGAAGATTAGAGTTTGAGAGAACACAAAGAGTGGATGCATCTGCGTCATTGTAAACGATTTTGAGCCATGTCATTCAAGGTCTCTAACCAACTGTTGCTATCATCTCGCGGTCCCCAATCAGGTAGTCTACATCTACCAACATGACTCAGTCCACTTGTCAGTAACTTCATGGATTTGTGCCATGTTTTGGTCTGGCCACCCCTAGCTTTCTTCCAGCCTACTCCTACACCAGAAAACATCGCACGTCGTTGGATGAGGTTCGCGTAACTATCGTAAGCAATGGTTGAAGACTCTTGGTGATATGGGTCAGGATTGATCACAATTGTGTAGGTGTATACACTCTCTGTCTTCCATTAAACTATGAGATTAAACTCACTTCATATCTTTCTTTCTAGGAACTAATTCTTTCTTCCTGTACTATATCATTATACACAATCTTACTTTTATATATTAGTACTATTGAAGTAACTACTTCTATGAATGTGGTGTTCATCTTTTTGTGCTAATGAGGTACGCACAACTTGGATCGATGTATATATGTGTCCTGGTCCTACATTGTAGCTAAGTGAAATGACTTATTACAAAGAGATAACAATAGAACACGGAAACTGAATATAAGAAGTAAATGTTAGCATCACTGTTTATCTTAACAACCGATGGATACATTACAAAAAAATAATAATAACAATATTGGTGCAAATCATCATAAGGTCACATACATATACAACAACATAATCATATTGTGAACAAATTTGTCATAAGAAATCAAAGTTAACTAAAGAAGAAATCCCTGAATGTGCAAAGAGAAGTGAAATATGTGGTTACGTAATAGTAATAATAATAATAATAATACGAATACATTCACTCGAAGACAAATGGAGCAGTGTGAAAGCGTAGGGGAATTAGATGATTAACGACGACGACGACGACGAAGAAGAAGAAGAAGAATAGCCGGGAGAATTTAAACCATTTATATGAAAAATGGAATTCGTTTTCAATTGTTTATGTTGGAAAAATTATCGGAAAGAGAAAGATTGTAACGACCTTCTAATATGGCTATCGTTGAATTGAATGCACTAGAAAAGGGAAAAATAATCGTCAAGGTGAAAGAAAATACCACGAAATTATGTTATCATAGTAATAAGATGTATGATATCATACTTACACCTGTTACACCTAGTTGAGAAGCATACAATACTCTCTGGAATTCTACAACCTACTCGGTACTGGATTAAACCTTTCCACTTCTGATCAAATACTATAAATTATTTTGCTGTCTGCTCCTCGGTCTTCCTTTTTTTTTTTTTTTAGCTTCCCTTCAGGATTTCAAATTAGCGCTTACCTCGTGATGCAGTTTAATGATTTCCCCAAAGTGAGTCCTATTCACTTTCAATGTCTTTTCCTAATTTCCTCTTCAGATGGAAGGTAGTTTGTTCTCTCCTACAGAGGGCTGTTGGTGATGGTCTTCATACAACAAATACTGAGTATCTTGCTTAGACTATTGCTTATAAATACTTGCAGTAGTTCTTCACCTTTCAGCTCCTTACAGTAGAACTAACTGTCTTGACATTCGTATTGAAGATTGTGACTTTGATAGTAGTTGACAGTTGTTTTGAGTTCTATATGTTCTGAAATTGTAGCAATCCGACTCTTGCTTTGCCAATCCCCGCCTTTACGTCTGCATCCAATCGTCTTTGTTCATCGATGATGCTTCCCAGGTACATGAGAGATTCCACATCTTCCAGAGTTTCACCATTAAGTGTGATTGGGTTGGTGTTCTCCGTGTTGTATTTGAGGATCTTGCTTTTTACTTTGTGTACATTGAGGACTATTGATGTAGATTCTACTGCCACATTAGTTGTCTTCATCTGCACTTGTTGGTGTGAATGGGATAGGAGGGTCAGGTCATCTGCGAAGGCCAAATCGTCTAATTGATTCTGAGCTATCCATTGTATTTTATGTTTTCCCTGAGATTAGGAGGTCTTGAGTCAGTCAGTCAGCTACAACGTAGGACCAGACACACACCGCACTAGCACAGGTCTTCATAATCCAGTCAACCACCAGGATAGAAAGGACGAAAGTAAGAAGTCTTGTCTGACACTGGTCCTTATTTGGAATGCATCTGTCAGCTGTCCTCCATGAACGACTTTGCAGTGTAGTCCGTCGTATGAATTCCAGATAATGCTGATGATCTTCTCAGGTACACCATAGTCTCAAAGAGAGTTACTTAAGGTTCTCCTAACTACATTGTCAAATACTTTCTTATAGTCAATGAAGTTGATGTATAGTGACGAGTTCTATTCAACTGATTGTTTAACGATCATTCGTACACGACTGATCCTTACAGAATCCAGCCTGTTGATATCAAGTTGAGCGTCTACGCAATCTGTCATCCAGTTCAGCAGCACTCTGTTGAAAACATTTCCTGGTACTGATAATGGTGTTATCCCTTTGTTCCTATCATACTTGCTCAGATCTCCTTTCTAATCTGCCAGTACTCATTCTTTCTTCCAAATCTTTCTGAATAAAACGTGGAGCATGTTTGTAGTTACTTTAATATCTGACTTCAGTGCTTCAGCTGGTCTGTTGTCAGGTGCTGTTGCTTTCCAAATCTCAATTTGTCTGATGGCCATCCTGATTTTTTCGATCGTTGGTGGGGTGACATCTAAAGGAAGGTCTGTAGGGGTTGCTTTGATGTTCGGTGGAGCTGTTCTGTTCTATCACTGTTTTTGAAAATCAGTAATTGTCTTGCCTTCTTTGCTCTTGACTGGTTAACCTGGTTCACAAGATTTCCCTGTCAATTTCTTCATTGTGTCATATAGTTGTCACATATGTCCTTCAGAATGAAAACCAAACAACTCATATTATTATTAATACTACTACTAATACTGCAAACACAAGTAGTATGTACAAAAATATGTCTATTTTTTTTACCTGCCATTTCGTACTACAGAATAAACAGACTTATCACAGTTGCACAAGTCAATAATGGTTGAACCGGCCCGGCTACAATCGGAGTTTACTGAGGACATACCAGATTGAATAGGACCACCATTGATGATCAAGTCGATGGATGACCAAATTTCAGAAAATTCCTTAATATAAAGGAAGAAAATGTATCATAACACAATAAAATGAATGAGTATAGAATTAATTGTTTTAAGAGAGATAGACAAGATATTACAGCAAGATTATAATTTATGGATGAACCAATCAGGTATAAGATAACAGGTCTTGGATCTCGGTGCGAAATTCACTCATCTATTTGGCTAAATAGAGTTTCCGGATTATAGTTGATGTCAGTTGGTGATGAAAACCCTAAATCTAATTTCTAACCCCTAACCACCAACTGTAAATCCTAATTCTAACTCCTCATACAGGTTTATAACCCTCGATTGATCCTAGTTATTAGGTCGTCCATAAATTATAGTCTCACCGATATTACTATTATAAATGTAAGGCCAAGTATCAATATTGAAAATAACTGACAAGAAATTGTGGTATCTGAAGGTTAGATGTTCATTTTGTAATTCATCAGTAGGATGCATAGACAATCAGAGAAGGAACTATTTTAGCACGATTTCACCCGCCTGGAGCCCTACTGGGGCTACCACCGGTTCCAAGTCCGGATAATGGAGGAGGGTTGGGTATGGGGTTAGAGACCCCATCCCGTAGAAAACTAACTCGCTAAAAAAACGCTAACCAGGATAAAGTATTCAAAACCATTCCACCCCTACATGGATTATTCGATCTTTTTCGACTGAATAGTATAATAGGTACCATTACCAAGATCTGATTTGATAATTTCGAATAAGTTGAGCGTTGAGTAGATTGTTATAAATGAATAATCCATTTGAGGTATATCCCAATGAGTAGAAGAATTAGATTTTCTGATGTTTCGTGACTTAGTGTAATTCACTTCTTCAGAGGATAAATAAATAACCAAATCAAAATCAATTCAAATTTAGCTAGTACAAACCAACCATGAATGTTAGGTGTGATCAATAAAAAAAAAACCAGCTCTAAATAAATCAATGTCATGTCATTTCGGTCAAGGTGATTCATAAGCGACATGTATGTAAATTCGTGTGTGTGTGTGTGCAATGTTAAGGATTCTTGTGTTGTTCCATTTGTACTTGTTAAGCTTGAATTCATTTTGATTTGGTTATTGATTTATTTTCTGAAGAAGTGACTTACACTGAGTCACGAAACATCAGAAAATTCTTTTTTTTTCTACTCATTGGGACTTGTTTATTAATCACCACCTCCCTCATTCACAGCCATTTTTGGCTAATTCCTGTTCAAATGTTGTTTCCTATTTTATGGTATGATGTGGTCTGTTTGATTGGTATATAAATCCAGTGTGCTTGAAATAAATGATTCATATTACAGAGGTTGAGATTGATGTTTTGGACTTAACTGGGTGGGCTAGACGAAAAACAGGACTCTAGACTGCTAGCACGTGTTCTACCTGTCATTGGCCTAGTCGATAATTCACTGCTTCCTAATTGGCGGTATTGTTACTTTATACGTTAACAGGTCATACAGGCCACAAGTTATAACAGTTATTATGCGTGTACAGAATCAATCATACTAAGTCAGTTATGATCGACTTACTGAAAAAGTACGCCAGTTCAAATCGCCATACCATACATCACACATCAGGATAATGAAATGAGATTATCAAGATGAACAGCAAAGAAATTGTAACAATAATAATAAAAACTAAACATTAAGAAATATAGATGGTCGTTAGCAATCGAATCCACGACGCATAGGATGCGCATAATCAAAAAGAGACTGATTAATTGCAGTCCTAAGCATTAATGAGAATTCGAAAATCACTAATATATATATATATATATATATATATATATATATATATATATATATATATATATATATATATATATATATATATATATATATATATATATATGAATTAAAACTGGGGATTATGGTTTAGAAAGAATCAATGAAAATGAGCAATGAATGACGGAATATTGAAAATCAAGATTCATGAAGAAATAATGGATGAGTTTGTGAGCTACTTTGACTGATTTTAAGTCGCATCATCTAATGTCACGAACAACAGTTTAGTTTAACAGTCAATGAATTCATGCAATGATCCTATTTCTTGGTTAGATCACCTTTTGATTTCTATCAACTTACTTTAACACCAGACAGCATGGTGCATCGAGGTAGATGATGGTTAAACACAAGTAAGGTATTTCTCAGTCACTTTAGTCGATCAAAATCATATCATTGACGTGCTGCATGCTACACTTTAGGTTGAAAAATTCGATGACAATTCACTGCAAGCTTTGGATAGAGCATTGGTATTTGATTAAATAGCTTTTCAAAGGATTACATACTTTACCGGTAACGAATCGAGTTTGAGGAATAAAAAGTGTACAACACCATATTACCGTTACAATTCAAACTGACGTATATTTGTATGAGGGATTTGAGGAAATCGTGGTATTTTCAAAGTTAAAATCACGAAATGATCTTAGCTACAACACCTAAAACCTGGAGGCACTGGACGGTCGTTTCACCCAAATATAGGACATTTAGTCAGTGTGCATCCATAATCGATTCGTGATTTCAATCAAATACAACAATCGCCACAACCTCATAATGAAAATTATCATATGCTCACTAGTGTTTAACTTTGACAGGAAATTCCCAGAAATGCAGTGATAAGCCGTGGCTAGTGGATCTAAACAGTGTCAGGTGTAAGGAAGTTATCCACTGCAGGGAACGAATGAATGGTTACACGAGATCATGGATTGATTAAACTTAGACATTAACACCGTTGAATGCCGGCTCAGTGGTCTAGAAGTTAAGCGTTAACGCGCGAGACTGAGGGTCCTGGGTTCGTTTCCCACGTGCAAGGTCGTGAATGAGCACCGCTGAGGAGTCCCTGTGCTTACAGGTGTCCAATAATGTCTAGGCACAGAAAATACACTGTAATTAAGTGAAGGTTACAGCAGGAGGAGTTAATCACACCTAATAAAAGGAAAAAGTCATTACCTAATTAAACAACATGATAATGAACTAAATCGTTTAAAAAAAGAGATGTAGTGATGAGTGAAAATGCTTTATGACAAATTATCTTTGCAAAGGCAAAAGAGTGATTTATCACACTTTTCTTAAATCCACATAAATCATATTAGAAATGAATGATGGACTTTATCTCTGCAAGTCACTTATTAATTACAAACTTGCATAATTGACTTTGAATGACACTCTAAGTATAAAAGCTAGTGATACTACCTGATTACCGTGACCGACATAAGGGCAGAAGCGTTCGAACCTGAGACTTAGTGACTGAAAGTCATACACATTGTAAACTTTGAAATCATAGCTTAATTGCAAAAAAGAAGTAAATAAGTCACTTGTTATTTACTTATTTTAGGTATCGTTTGACCAAGCATTTATTGTTTATCTCAAACTGTCATCCCCATCACTCAACATGGCTAGATTTTTCTTATCTGAATAAATATGCATCAATCTGGACTGGTTGGTATAAATGACAATAATATCATAACTTGATTTGATGTATCAAATCAAACTCTGGTTGGTAGTCCTATTGCTGTTCATTGTGAATTTAGACTTTTTCTCGTCTAAGCTTATAAGAAGCCGCTAAAAATAGTCAATCAGTTGTAAGCAACGTAGAACCTGGCAAGTATCTCTATATCGATCCAAGATATTACGCCAGATCAGCTTAGGTAGAAAAACATTTTCAAGATCAATTCTATAGTAGAAGTAGTGTATAACAGGGTCAGTGGTAGTAGAAAACAACATGGGACATAGACAATGATATATGAAGATGTTATAACTTGTGACCGCCGATTAGAGAGCAGTGAATTATCGACTAGACCAATGACACGTAGAACACATGCGAGCAGTCTAGAGTCCTGATTGGTCTCGCTTCCTGTCTAGTTCAGCCAGTTAAGTCCAGAACACCAATCTCAGCCTCTGCGATATGAATCATTATATTTCAAACATACTCGGTTTATATACCAACCAAACAGACTACATCGTACCATAAAATAGGAAACAACATTTGTACAAATTCTGGCCAAATGTGGCTGTGAATGAGGGAGGTAGTGATTAATAAACAGGGAATAATTCAAGAATGGAAAATCGTATAATAACAGTTTATAGGTTAAAATAAAGCTCATAATAAGAGGGACATGAATATGAATAGCTTAGTTAATTAACAATTATGCAATAAAATTATACATATAGTATTGCTCCATAAATGAATCCCAAATGTTACCACTCATTATTCTTGTCGGGGCATAACAGAGGAACAACATGGTATACAATAATTCCAAAACTTAAGATAGAAAGTGGATCTATCGGCACTACCGTAAATGATTTCCAACCATGTTATTTATCATCTCTCTAACAACTCTTAATGAAAATCACTCCAAACTCAACTACATAGTCTGTACCTGCTAACACGTTTAGAAAATAGAATGATGAGTTTGGTTTATTTTTCCTTTTTTGCAAATCTTATTGTTCCTTATTATTATTGATACTTGTTTCATCTGCAGAATGCTTAATTGATTTGGTAATTGGTACTGGGAAACTGTGAATCGGGCAATCCAAGTAAGAATACAAATCACAGGATTTATTTGACTCGTAAAATATACCCTTATCTATTGACTTAGCATTTTTACTTAGGTCGTCTGATTCACGATATCCCCATTATCGAGCACCAAGTCAGTTAAACATTCTACGGATATAACAGTAAAGACGAGGTCAATTTAATAAGGATGTATTCAGTTACTACTACTCATCGATCCTCTGAAGGAACATATGCTCAAACACACAAATCTAGAAGAACACACTCAAAAACCATAGATGTATTTAATGATAAAACTGCTGAATAAAGAACAATTTTATGATAAGGGAAGAGGCCAAAGGATTCCTTAGTAGTGTAAAATTTGGTCAGTGTTCAAATGTTTGTTTGTCAGATTCCACAAAAATAACAATACTACTATTTAATTTAGACTTTTCTATTATTAAATTCATCTAGCTGTACCGATGAAGTTTGTGAAGAGAGTGGCAACTTGAGTTGACGCAAATTTGTCCCAGACCCTACATATTGGTTGTGACTACGATTGGATTCTTCGAATTTCTCAAAAATAAAAGTATAAACAGTGTAATAATCCATACCTCGATTTGAATCGCCGACGGTTGCCCACTTAAATTTGCTGAGGTTAATACTAATGGGTGACCACCACCAATACTGATACTATCGTGCTTATCACAACCACTAGAATGTTTAACATTATTGCCAATAATTGATGAGAATCTAGTTTGTTCATTCAAGGCTGATATAAGTTTACGTATAAAACCGGAATCTGGTATTCGAATGCCAACACGCTTGTCGCCTGGATTTAACAAATGAGTGCTCAATGGATCCTGAAGTCTATCAGAAAAACGTGGTAATAGAACAGTGACAGGACCAGGGAGAAGATCTGATAGCAGACCAGTTGGAATATTCTTTGTATCACACCAGTGAGAGATATGTGATACCTAAAACATGCAGAGGTAGAAAGTAAAGAAAACTATACACTGTGAATCGACATGACTGAACTATTTTAAATATATATACATGTTGTATCAAATTAGACTATTGGTTACATTGTAACTTGATCTATAGAATTTGATCAGCACATACTCACTACTACTCAATAACGAATCAAGGCGTAAATATGTATGCACATATATCAACGTTACATGAATAATAGAACATTGAAAACTAATTCTACTTAGTATTTTCAGTAAATATCGTCATTTCATTCTATTTGTGTGTGGGCTGTGATACTGCCTGGGTGCCCAAACCGAAGCAGGTGGTTTTCTTAGGGGACCACATACCGAGCTTTTGACTCAAAGATCTGACCCACAAGACAGTGGAGCATCGTGAGGAGATACATTCCTATGGTAGCCAGTGATCAACAATTGGTTCATACACCATTTGTTCCCTCAGGATACTATAGCCAGCCCATGTGTACCGATGGTTTGGAATCAGGGTTTTCAAACTCTCCTAGGTGGACTCACCGTGTCCACCGGCCCGATTTAAGCACCAGACATTCGCTCTTCTTCCTCTCAATTTCGTAAACAACACCCTCGCCATGAGAAGACAGTGAGTAGGACTTCCCTGGCAGAGGATATATATGCGTGGCCATGTGAGAGCATTTCTAGAGGGTGAGCTGATTCTTCTCACTCTCGGCCGTACCAGGGCATTAGGGGGCGCATATATATCTGGTACTCCCCTCGTACCAATACTTATGTGTTCAAATAAGTGAATAAATAATTCTCCTTAGTTGGTTTACATTCATAAGATCAACAATCTGAATTATATGTCCTTAGTTTTATTAGTTCAAGAAGTAGGAGAACTAGAATAGATGTTTACATAGTTGTATATGAAAAAGAAGAAAATATTTTAAATGTCATTTTTGAAAAATAACAGTTCACTGAATGAAATATTACTTATCACATGTTCATCATACATGAACCCTTATATGATTAGTTGAGATAGAGTTTAGATTATGGAAAAAATATATTGATATGCTCTTTGAGAATCGGATCGATTAGGTCATGTAAGAAATGAGCTTAACAGTCATTTGTCTCAATCCCTTTATATTAGTGTTAGAGAGAGGATAAGGTGGTGTCTGCTACTTATACAGACAGATATAAATAGTATGTATCGGGATATTGAAGTAGGATTCTTACTGACAGAAGAGGAACATGAGAAGTGAGAGAAAAACAGAGGCAGTCCGAGTACCAACATAAATGAAAAAACGATTATGTATTTAAGAGACAATTATTATTTATTATTTTATTTTAACACATAGATATTGGTACAAGGAGGCACCAAATACATATGCGTCACACAAACATCTCATCAATTTTGTGTGAGGGCTGTGATACTGCCCCGGTGCCCAAAACGAAGCAGATGGTTTTCTTAGAGGGCCACACCACGAGCCACCGACTTAATGGTCTGATCCACAAGGTAGTGGAGCATCGTAAGGAGATACTGTCCCATGGTAGCCGGTGACCAACAATCGGTTCATACGCTATTTGTTCCCGCAGGATACTGGAGCCAGCCCATGTGCACCATTAGTTTGGGATCCGGTTAAAGCCGGTGCCGGACATTCAGTTTTTGTCCACTCATTTTCGTAAACAACACCCCCGCCACGAGAAGGCAGTAAGTAGGACTTCCCTGATAGAGGCTGTATACACGTGACCGTGTGAGAGCATTTCGAGAGGGAGAGCGGACTCTCTCCACTCTCGGCCGTACCAGGGCATTTGGGGGCTAGGAATATGTTCAAATGGTGTATCCAATGTACTGGTTCTATGCACATTTATTTATTTATTTGAACATATAAATATTGGTACAGGGGGGCACCAAATATATATGCGCCATACTTTATAAATGCAGTATGTGATTTTGCATAACGTAGTGTATCGGTTCACCCTACCCAAGTCTTCGTTCATTACAATAAGAATAAATGAAACAGTGAGTGCAGAAGTGAACGCATGTGACATATATTTCAATAAGTCATGTGATGAATTCAAGATTTGATAGTTTGTTTCCAACATACAAATTCGCATACTTGGATTCAAGTCATACTTTAAGGGTATGAGACAACTACATTTTATTCAGTTGCCTAAAGCAAAGTATTAGAACTTCACACTTGATTGTTGAAAATACAATGTCATAACTACTGAACCCTCGCTCCACGATATAACTTAGTAGTTCATCGTAAAACGTTTTTGGATATCTGTTGTTCAATATAAAATTGAGTAGACTGGTATTTTAACTACGTAAAAGATTATACTAACTAGATTTGAATTACGAAAACATCATGTTCATGAAACGGTTACTGATGGAACCGTACAGAACGGTGATTCAATAGTTTACGAGTCATTATCTTGAGGAGCGTAGTGATAGTCAGTCAATCAGCTACAACGTAGGACAAGGCACATATGTGCATCAGTTCAAGTTGCCATACCTCGTTAGCACAACAAGATGAACATCGGATAGGTGCATTACAATACCAAAAATGGTACTCAGTTTTTGACAAAACGTGTAACTTGGGACACAAGTGAAATGCCTGCTATTTAATACCCTATAAAATATAGTCTATGTAAGAAGTCACAAGTAGACGGAGAGTATTTGATTATAAATATCTTTGAAATATTACTTACATATAGCGAAATTGAAGAGCGACTCATGTTACTGTTATTCAATTGCTATTAAGTGTCAATCAGTCAGTCAGCTGCAACGTAGGACCAGGCACGTATATGCATCGGTCCAAGTTGCCATTCCTCATTAGCACAACAAGATGAACACCAAAATCATAGAAGTAGTCACATCACAGGTAGTAGTATATAAAAGAAAGATTGTGTATAAGGATATAATACAGGAAGAAAGAATTACTTCGTAGAAAGAAAGATATGAAGCGATTTTAACACCAGTGAGCATTGCGCGTCGTGGTAATCGATGTTCAGGCATACGCAACACGTGGCCCAACCATCTCAGTCGATGAAGATTTATAGCCTCATCAACTGATTTACCATCATCTCCTAATACCATACGCCTAACCTCACTATTACTTACCCGGTGAAACCAGCAATATTTCTAAAGCACACCTCGCCTTATCCCACGGATATCCGTCTCCGGCGGTAAGGTCTCAACAAGTACGGAGCTAACACAAAAACTACTCATAAAAGGTCGTGTGTGACCGACCTCAAGCGGCTGTCCCTTGGGCACTGCGGTCACACTCTCGGGTCACTAAGACCACCCTCTAACCCAATTTCCTTTTCAGGTACCTCCAGGAGAACCCTTCCACGGTGTGGGCAACCGGGAAGTGATAACCGCCCTCATACCTCTAACAGCACTCAAGACCACTGTTATTAAGTGTTGAGTAAATCGATTGCTATGCTTACTTGTATAGAATAAAATTAGAAGAACGTTATGGGAAGCCAAAGAACACATATCACTAAGTAAATGAAATCACGAACATTGGTCTAAGCTGATAGTGATAACACATAAACATACACAAAGAATAGAATGATTTCAACCAACCTGATCTAAACATATAGCCATAGGTTTAGTCTCTGAACGACCTTTAATACGACGTATTCGTTCAATTGCTTCAGTATTAAAAACGGAACAAGCTAATCCATAGATAGTATCTGTTGGAAGTGCTATTACACCATCATTTTGACTGATTAACTGAACGATTGCATTAAGATTTAAACTTGCTAATAAAATTACAAAAAATTAAGCGAAGCATTATAGTTCAGTAGCGTTTTACATGAAACACTAATTGAATATATTTCAACTCTTATTTAAAGATAATTAGAACGATACGTTTAGGTTATGTCATGTGAATAAGAGTTGAAAAATAATGTAACAAGTATAAGTCCATGTATTTGGAACTCTCTATGATTAGTGATAATATTCGGCTGTCGGAGGGAAGTTCAAAACTGAATCCTATAATGAACTAAATGCTCAAAGGGTCGTACAATATAGTAAATTGATGGAAGTCAAGTGATATGTTAACCACTGAGTCCCAACACTATGGTTGAAAAGTAGTAGGCTGACAACAACATCCAAATGTCTTGAGTAGGATTATGAATGACCATCAATTCAGAATACTCTGTGATCTTTTCAAATGACATCTTTCTGTAACTTTTACAGATCTACTTGAACTTACTGAAGTTTAAACCAGATATGTTATTTCCAAAAGTATACTAATCTTGTCAGTCTTTCTGCATTACATCAGAGACTTTAGTGGCGAGAATCCATTCCACTCTCTTTATCTACGATCCAGTCACCGCCTATCTCAACGACCGATATTTGATGGTGTAGAAATAGGTTGAAAGAAAGCTGGGGATGACCAACCCGAAGACATGGCATCAGTTGATGAGGTCATTGACAAGTGAAATACGTTATGTTGGTAGGTATAGACCATCTGATCGCGATCCGCGTGAGCATCATAAACAGTGATTGGAGACGACGGATGACATGACTCAGAGTTGATCACAATGGAGCATTCACATCTACTCTTTGTTCTCTCTTAGGTCCTGAATTTCAAAATTATCTTAAGCTTTTTATTTCATGAATGCAACTTCCTTCCCGACTCATATTATCTGCCCCTAATATTGTTTTGTATTACCACTGATACTTTTACAATACTTCTACCACTCTAGCATTTTGCCGTAATATATGGTATAGCAAAGTGAATAGATATATACATGTCCCAAGTTCGATGTAGCGTATGATTAACTAAACTCACTTCAATTGCCAAAATTAAGTTACACATAGTATTATTTTCTAAACTTTGACAATCTTTTCCTCTACATTTTCATGTACAACACACGCTGTAAATAACGACTAATATAAACAGTCCATATTTCAAAACACTAAAACACATTCTACGCTTAAGTAGGTGGAGCTAAGCTCAATAAATGAAGTATTCGACTGTAGCAGCTACCTTGTCGTAGCGATGAGGTTTACTTATCGTGGTTTCCCAATTAAACTGTATTGGCTAGAACACTTATTCATTTAAACCCCACCATATGTCAGTCGGTTGAGGAGTGGTAAATACTACAAGTAACAACTTAAGGTTCGAGAATGAAGTATCCTGGTGACTGTTTCGAATTGTAGTGTCAGTAAGATGTTATTCTATCAGACAAATATCATTTCCGTATATGTTACCCGCTCACAGGGGGTGAGAAAGTGTTAACTCTAATAAATAGCATGTCTAACCGATGCTATTAGTAAGATGTTGAACAAACGAAGTTAACACATGAAGTATTCACAGCCCCTGAGTACCTATCGACTGAGTTTTATGGCCAATCGCCTACAATGACAAAATCACTATTAGTCTAGTCACCTTATTAGGTAACTAAATAAGTATCCCGTCAGTGTAGCCAATCAGGAAGTAGTAATCATCGATGCGCTTATAATGCCACACAAGACCTCCACGAGTTTGATTCCTTGACCAATACAACTACTACGACTACTATCAAGAAATAGACAGCTCCCGTTCAATAATGAAGCAACATTTATAAAGCACTAAAAAGAACATATCACCACAACTTACCATCTTTCACACTAATTATTTTATTATTCATGACAGTAGGATAAAAGTTTGTAAATAAGTGACACAATTTAGAGGGCATTAATTTCAATGTAAAACATAGGTTTACGTCACAGAATTATTTCCCAGAAGGCTAAAGTAATGAAAAATATTGTCGTTAGTATATAAAACAAATATAAATCCATTATAAGACAGCATATTGAGAAATTAATGTGACTGGCAAGAAATAAGCCTAGTGATTCAGTTTGAAATTCCTTGACAAATAAGTGAAACATAAAAACTTATATTCTGCTATCATTGACTTAACAGATAACATTCCATTTATCAGTAATGTTACACTACGGGAAAAAACACATTCCTATCAAACAGAAGATAAAGTAGCAAGGCAAGGACACACAGTATCTAACTTATACAGTATTAGAGCACAATGGAATTACTTTGAAAAGTGATATAACGATAAAACACAAATAATAATTTATCATAAATTAAATTTTATGTCATGACATCTAAAATAAAAGTGTCAGAGCATCAAGAAGCAAAGCAACATGAATATAAACAATAATACCACCAGAAGTACAGAAATACTTAAAAATGGGAAACAATAAGCCCAAAAGATAGTAATCTGTAATAAATAGGATATAGATCACATGACAACTAAGGCTTGAAGAAATTCAATAAACAGATAGTAACTTAAATAACTTAAATGGACGTACACAAAGCAAGCGATGCGCATAACGAGCTACCGCATATATAAGCAGTGGGTCAGTGATACCTCAAAGAAGAAACCCAGGTATATTTAACGGGAGGAAGAGAATTATCAGTACATTAAAGTAGAATACTGTTTTGAGTCCTCAAGAATAAATTAGGTTTCCTGATGAAGAATTTCTGGAAAGCTGCTTGGTCCACCTCAGCCGGCAGAGAATTGCAGAATTCGACTACTTCCATAGAGTAAAAGGTGTGCCTACAGTCAATTCTGCTAAGGTGTCTCTAATTTTTGGGTGCTACCCGTACGATTTGTGTTGGACTGAACTTAGGTACTTAAGGGGGTGGCCAGGAGTGCTTAGGATGCTATAAGTCATTAAGTCACCTCTGAAACGCATGTAATATAATGGGTAGAGATTTAAGGCATTCTTTATAAGGTGGAACTGACTTCATGGCTCGCTTTCAGACACATTCCAATACATTCTTATACTTTCGAAGTGAGGGGAGAAACACAATATTTTTATACTCCAAACGAGGGCGAATAAAATTGTTAAGGTCTAGATGAAAAGTTTTACTGTAAAACTGATCAAAAGTGCACTTCAACGTTACTAGTGCAAAGTTTTCTGGAACATCATTTCTGCCACACTTGGCGTAAGACTTTAGATTATAGGATATCAAGACTCTTAAACCTAAGCAGCCAAAAAAGGGAAACAAAGCGGTCGAAAGCGTAAATAAAGGGGAAATATCGATTTTTTCACCTTCACGTCGGTTATTTACGGGAAATATCGATTGTTCCCCCCTACATCGTGTATTTGGAAGAATATCGTAAACAGACATATGTAACGTGCCGTGTTTGAATATACTGCTTTCTGTATTTACATTTTTGGCGTGTATTTATGTGCAAAGTAGACAATTTAGCGTCGGTCGAAACACAGAGACATAAAAGGGAGAATATGCATTATTTCCCCCGGAAAGGCAAAAAAGCAGACATTTTGGCGCGTTTCCCCTTTGTTCGCCTTCATTTCCCCTTTATTGGCTGATTGGGTATCTTAAGATGAGAAATTTCTCAACTTGGCATAACTCTAACCATAAAGTTGATTCATGTCGGTCAAAAATCTAAACCTTTCGTAAGAGAAGGAATAGGAATTTTATCTGGGGGACTATTCAATAAATACAAGCCACACAAACTTACTACGAAAACACACAGATTGCTAATGTGCACGAACATGTGCGCGGACTGAGACGCGAGCTTTGAAACTGTGCGCAAACATCTGTATCAGTTTTGAATGGAATCAGATTCGTATTGTAAGGACAGAAGGCCTAAGGCATATGTCATTCCTTTTCTAGTATACTTCTGTGAGTATCCAGTCTTCTCTTGAAAGAGTCATTCGAAGGTGCGAACACCACTGCTTCGAACTGCAGGTTCCAAGTATTGATGACTGGGTGTGAAAACCTGTATGACACGGGTACTTTGTTCTTTCTTGGCTTTTCTACCCCCCTGCTATGTCCTCTGAGATGTCCCGATCTAGTGGGAAGGAAAAGAGAGAATAATTTAAGTCCAAAGTCATTTCTCAGTATTCTGTACATCAAAATTAGATCTCCCCTTAATCTGTGATAGGACAGGGTGAAGAGATCTAGCTTTTCAAGCCACTCTTTGATTGTAAACCCCGGAGTTCTGGAATTTCACGGGTAGTTTCCTTCTGTATTTCTTCCAGGACATCCGAGTCACCTTTTAAACACGGGCATGAAGCCTGAACGCAGTCCTCAAGCTTACTTCTCACTAAGGATGTGTATACTTTGGTGAACATGGTAGTATCTAGCTTAGTGAATGTCCGTTTTAATGCTCAGAGGGTTCGAAATCCTTGAGCTGCGACCTACCGGCAATGTGCCGTCGTCTTAAGATCCTGACTCACTATCACCCCCAGATCCTTATGAGACCAAACCACTGGTAATTGCACTTCCCCTATGTTATACCTATTAAAATTTGAGTCCCTAAATTGCATGTAGATACACTTTGCCGCCTAGATAGGCATCAGCCACTCTTAAGACCAGTTAATTATATTGTTTAAGTCTGTTTCAAGAGCACATGAGTGTGTTTCCAGTTATTACTCACCAAATCTTTACATCGTCAGCGTATAATAACATTGGAGACTGTGTAGTGGCATTGAGTCATAACACGAGACAACATGGAAAATAGACATTCAACATTTAACGCTAGGAAATACCCAACAATGGAGAAAGCGGGAATAAGGAATTGAATTAATCGGAGTTGGTCGTATGGCATCGCTCGGACACGCAGGCGTGATCCCTGCTAAATGTTACGTTATGTCTTTTATTCATATTAAATATATTGTTTCATCTCTAGTCTAAGATTGTTCTATATCATGTATTGGTAATTGTTACGACGCAGTGAGTTGGTGTAGATGATGATGTGATTTCCACGTAAGATCTTATAGATTAGGCAGTTACATCATAACAAATCTACAATTTTAGGATTACGTTTATTATTAGAGCAGCGCTAATATCATAGTAGACCGCAATTCTACGACTGTACTATACTTGGAAGATCATTAACATACATTATAAAAAATAAAGGACCTAGGAAGGAACCTTGAGGTACTCCACTAAGTACTGGTCTCCAGGTTGAGCACTTGAAATTTATTCTTACCTTCTGTCTACAACCTACTAGGAAATCCTTAATCCATTTTAAGAGAGGTCCAGCAATACCAAGGTTTTCCAACTTCAATAGCAGTCTGTTTGTTGGCACCTTGTCAAAAGCCTTACTGAAGTCTATGTAGACAACATCCACTGAGTTTCCGTTGTCTTGCGCCTTTATCCAAAATTACCTTGCTAAAAGGAAGTTCGTTGTACAAGATAGACCCTTTCTAAAACCATGTTGTTCTATGTTTAACAAGTTATTGGCTTCCATAAATGCCACTATGGTCCGTTTGGCCATTCTTTCCAATATTTTAACTGCAACACTGGTGAGGCTTACAGGTCTGTAGTTCGATGGAACTTGTCTTGGTCCTGACTTATGTATGAGAGTGACGATTGCATCCTTCCAGTCCATAGGTAACACACCTTGATCAAGTGACATATTGAATATCACAGTCAGTGGGGCCGCGATATATTGTGCAATATGTCTCAAGATTTCGGGGTGCAGTTCATCTGGTCCTGTTGACTTTCACATGTTTAAGGTGCTAATAGCCTTAAGCACATCGTTTTGTATAGGAGATTTCATAACCTATGAGAGTATTGAAAGAAGTGCTACAGGTTGGGAATTCGATAGCTCTCTGCATCAACCTCCTTTGGAATTCGGATTAATGTGCGCCCTCGATTATCTGAGAACGCGTCACAGTTTGTTGACTGTAAGAACATTGCGTTAAGGGGTTTTCCCGAGATTGCAGCCGCTACCCACAGTATAGCAGACCAGGAGAAGTGTCCTTGTCTAAATGCTGCAGACTGGTATGCCAATCCAGTGCTTAGGTGTACTTCTGAACTTCCTTTTGAGTTTCACGTGGATTCCCTCTCGATGTGAGTTTTATGTGGAAGTTGAAATATTCAAAAATACCGTTTTGCCAGGAGTTCTGCGTCATCAATGTCGTAGTTCTTTAGACTATCCTTTAGGATCTAACGACTGAGAAACTCGGTCTATAGTGTGTCGACGAGATGCTTCATGAAAAAATAAGCTTTCCGAGTTACATGCAACCATGTGATGATGTTCAACTCAGATTTAAGTTGACTTCTCGTTTTTCAATTTTGACTCTAATTTCATTATCAACGCCGCTTTATTTTCGATTTTCAAATCTCATGTTTGATAAATAATTGTACGATATATTGCACCTTTGTCGTTCATGACTTCTTGTGTCTTTTTTAGAGTCAAGATCCAAAATAAGACCTAAACCTTAAAGCTTGGTCTTTTTGCTGATCAGCTTCTAGTTGAGGATATCCATGTCCGCGACTCAAGAATAAGCATTGATACGGTCGAGATTTGTAGTTCATGTAGATGATTTCGATAGTTTTGTTCTCTGAGCTGGACGATTTGCTTGTGGAGCTTTCATCGTTCTTCTGAACATCATCAACACAAGCTCCTATCTGAAGTTTGTGTTCATGTACTGGTCATTGTACATTCATGTTGTACGTGTTGACAAACCATTTACTTCGGTAGAACGGGAGAATTTTATATTTTAGCTACTCTGGAGCATAGTACATGACGAGGAGAGAGCATTCTCAACACGCCTCACAGTCACTATATTGGTGGAGGTATAGCAACTCACGTTCAATTGAGTTTGCTCTCATATAATTCGGTTAAGCCCTTTTACTAACTTATTAAACGGACAAAGTCACCTGCACTATAATAAATTATTGTACCTTTATTATTGTTATGATTGTATGAACATGTATGCTTGGCAAGCCTTACTGCCTACGCATTTATTCAGACTACTAGCTTTACTATTAACCGCTTAATTGACTCGATGATTTATTCATTTCACTATGTATATATATGTCCATGGTTTCATATTCATTACTCACTCGCTCGTTCACTCACTCCCTCGATCTCTCGTTCTTGCCCTTGCTCTCTCTCGCCCTCTCGCTTGCCTGTTTGCTTTTCGGCACAACTATTTCATGCTTGCTTAACGCATCGGTATTCGCCTTCTGATTAATATACCGTTGGAGCAATATTTAGTGACGGTTACTGAGACGAACTGTATACGGAGTTCAAGGAATATATTGAACACCGACCACCACAGAGGCTAATAGTGGTTGACCACAGGAAATTAGTTAGGTATATATACCATTCAGGATTCTATCCCACACAATGCACTTCGGAAAACGATCCTTGGTTCAACAATGCATGGAATACTTGATACAGGCTAAATGAAAGGCCTGGGACAGATGGAAAGCCTTCCAAAAAGACTCTGGCCGAACCAACGTCAAAGTTCGGAGCAATAGATATTTTCTGATCAAGCTAGCATCCAAAATACAATTTAACCCTAAATATATCTGCGGATTCTTGACAATAAGAAAATTTACAAACAAGATTATCTATGCTTTTAAAGGACCAAAAGAAGAAGATCTTATTAAATTTACGATGGAAGAGCTGCTTTATGCCAACTCGATCGACCAGTTAAACCAGGAAACTGTGAGCGCGGAATAGTCTTCAGCTCTATCTCCAGTTGAAAGTCTTGGTAATACTGAAATATCTACTGTGTCCGTAAAAGGAAAAACACAATCCTAAAACAGTATGAGGAAGCCAATGGTCAACCTCTTTGTAGCCTTGTTGGACTATGGTCTACTTCGATATTACTACTGCTCTAATAATAGACGTAATCCTAAAATTGTACATTTGCCACGATGTAACTGCCTAATCTATAAGATCTTACGTGGAAGCCACATCATTGTCTACACTGACTCATTGTGTCGTAACAATTGACAATATATGATGGAAAACACATTCAGGCTGCAGATAGAATGATATATATTCTGTGAATAAAAGATATAAGGTAACATTCAACAGGGACCACTCCCGAAAAACCGAGTACTGCCATCCGATCAATTCCAATTCATCCAATTCATTGTTCCCGCCTTCCTCATCGTTAGGTTTTTCTCCTCGTTAAATGTCGAACATCTATTTTCCCAAGTGTCTCGTGTTCAAAATTGAGGATTGTGTGGTTAAGGCCCAATGCCACTACAGCCTTTTCAGACACTCACTGAAGTCACACCAACTTCCAGGAGATTAGAATAAGACTACTTTATAATCTTCAAGGAGCGAGAATGTTGCGTTCGAGTTTTTGCTCCTTCTCGTTATTGAAGTACGGTATGTCGATCTATTTGCAATTTACGAGCCCAAATTAACAACAGAACCAAACTCATATTTATGTTCCGAAGTTTATTCGCAATTTACAAATAGTCGACCCAAATGTCTTTCTTCAATTTTGTAGGTTTCCGGAGCAAAAACTCCCAAATACCAAACCAAAGATAAAGAGAAACCAAAATGTCCAAAAATAATGATATAAACAAACAAGTTCAGAAGTTGAATAAAACAAATACACCCAAAAAACACAGTAAAATTGTTAATATACAATAAAATGGTTTTATTCAGCCATATGTCTTCAGCTCTCCCGTAACAGAGACAGCCAACTACAGACCAGTTTCACTACTGCCAATACTGTCGAAAGTTATGGAAGGACTTGTCAGTGAACAAAATGGGGAACAGACGGGTAAAAACAACGTCCTCAAAATGTTTAACATTGCTTTGAGAAAGAAAAGTCCTGTCTGTTTGATCTTCTCATGGTATGGGATATCTGGAGGACCTGATGAGAACAAAATGTACCAGTCTACTCAGTATTAATTGGCTTCGTTAAAACGCTACATATTGCCACACGTATTCTTCATAAATAAGGTTCCAAAAGTTGGGCCTCACTGACCCACCCTTATCTTGGCTCCGAAACTATCCATAGGACAGGATGTTTCGTACAAAGATAAACTGAGTGCACGTGAGCTGCCTGGTCTCAGCACAAAGAGTTTCATAAGGAACAATCTTAGGTCCGCTCCTGTTCTTGATGTTTATTAATAACTTCTTAAGCAAAATTAACTCGGTGGCACCAGTCTATTATAAAGACCTTACAATAATAGAGATATAAGCAGTAGACAATGGCTTGAAGCGTAACCTGTCGAAATGTCTGTTATGGAAATTCTGCCTCATTTTGTACAAAGAACTTACGTCCTCCATGTCTCTACAGAGCGTGATTTCACGCTTGTAACTATGACGAGCTTAGACATCAGCTAAAGCTACATGGAGGATGCAGCTAAGGCATAACAACTCTTCAGTTTGCGCTAAGACAACTTGGCGTAATCACTTCGAAATTGTTTCTGTCCCTGTTCAAAACGTACGCACGGCCCTACCTTTTAATCCATAATACACTGAAGTTTACTTCTGTTGAAATCTACCTCCAAACACCATTTCATTGAGAATTCGATATATTGAGACGAAAATATACCAAGTCAGAGTGGTAATATAGCAAGCTATATTTAGATTTTAAGCCTGAAACACTTGGCACATTATACATTTTATTCCTTACATTTAGTAAGATATTCAAAATGGGATGATAGAAGATGTGATGCCTATTTAAAAAATAAGGAAGTATATAAACACTTGATTAATAATAGATCTGTCCAACTCTTAACCAACCAACTTAAGCAGTCACAAACATACCATCGCCTTGCCATAGAAAAACAAGTCATGGATAAATAGTTTGTGCTTGTGAGTTTGTATATACATTGTATATGCATAAGAAAACAGAAAATTAACGGGATAAGTAACAGATAACACGAGATAACAATAATAATAATAATCGTGTCATCAATCCTATGTAAATTTTATGTGTGACCGTGATAATTAGGAGTATTTGAATTATAGTATGGACTATGAATTCCAAAATAACGCAATTGGATCAAGAAGTACTAGATAAGTACGAACGAATGTACTGTATTTGGAATTTGAAATCAAGCATTCAACAAGTACAAAGGAGTCATTAGTTCATTCAAACACCACAGTGACTTAGTGTTATCAGATATTTTTTTTAATGAATCACACGACGGCATTTATTTCATTGGAACGAGTTAACAGAATACTGATTGATAGATGAAACACTATCATACAATCCGGTTCAGTAATAACTACTCACGTATGCATATTGCTGATACAACCCCTTGAATAAATTGAGATCAGACATGATCAGGTTCATAAACTAGATAAATTTTAAGTCTAACGAAATAGTATGCTTATTTGGAAACTCCGACCAGAATATTAAGTATGATAGAGTTCTAAAACAATAATAGGGGGTGCTTAGTTCCTAGGTCACTCACTCTTGATTGAATTAACATCTTATTATTAAGCCTAGTTCTTACTTATCATATCAATTTTGTTTGAACAGTGAATGCTTCGTCATACTATGAATGAACCAATCAAATAAAAGATAACAGGTTTTGAATCCTGACACGAAGTTCACTCATCTATTTGGCTAAATAACTTCTTGACATTATAGCTAATGTCAATTCGTGATGAAAACCTGTAATCTATTTTTTAACCCTAATCATCAATTATAAATCATAAGCCTAATTCCTCATACACAGGTTTATAACCCTCTCATTTGATTTTAGTTATTAAATGGTTACTCTCAAGGTCAGTCTGGTGTCGCTCAAAGGTCATCCATATATAATAGTCTCACCCAAAACTCCAATTTCTCCAAGTTAACCTATTGGTTTGGGTTCTATCTAACAAATGATTACGCAATCAAATAGCTAAATCCTTAACAACAAAAATGAAATATCAATGGTTGAGATCATGAGTCAATTGAAGGTAGACTATTATGGCAAACCTAGAAGCACTGAATAGCTGTTTCGTCCTATTGTGGAACTCCTCAACAGCGCACATCCACGATCCCGCCCCCCACCTCGCGAGTTTCGA
Organism: Schistosoma spindalis; assembly: GCA_946903255.1. Lineage (NCBI taxonomy): Eukaryota > Metazoa > Platyhelminthes > Trematoda > Strigeidida > Schistosomatidae > Schistosoma > Schistosoma spindalis. The sequence continues at coordinate 24,066,321 of OX336421.1, read as the reverse complement.
ACCCAAAACCTATCAGTCTCACGCACAAGACCGTTTAATAAATTGTCAAAAACACCATCTAGTTAAAACAATTATTATTAGTATTATTATTACTATTAAATAAAATGTAATTCAATAATTCATTGAATTAACAATATACAAAACAAATTCTATTAATTTTCTTGTTTTTCTGTTATTTTATTATTTAATCTACAATGATCATTCAGTAGATTCTCTTGTTGATGATGACGATGATGATGATGATCATGATTATGATTATGATTAACAATACCATTTGTACCATCTTGTGGAAACATTGGTGATAAAGAACTATTATTAGATATAATACATTGTGATTCTATTTCTTCTTGTTCATGTTCATGTTCATGTTCTTCATCTTTTTCTTTATCTTTATTCTTTTTCAATTTTGTAGGTATACTTCTTTCATTGGTTTTATTCAATAAGATTGAAGTTGTACAAATACTATTTATACTACTAACAGGATCCATAGTAGTAGTAGTAGCAGTAGTAGTAGTAGCAACAGATGATATCGATGTTAAAGTAGCAGTAATAGGTATATTAGTTAGTGAATTAACACTACTTGTATTCATCATTAAACTAGGTGATGAAAATAAACTAGAAATTTGTTCAATTTTCATTTTTTTAAATAAATTCATTTGTAATAACCATGTTTGCTTTTGTAAACGTAATATATCCATACGTAATTCATGTTCTTGTTTTAATTGTATATATAATTCTTTTTGTATATCACGACTAAATGTTGTATAAAATGATTCTGTTGTAGATGGTAAACCAAAATTAATAAATGATTGATTAAATGGTGAAAATGATGAAAGAAATGATTCATGTACGGATCCAGTAATATTACCAACATCTGAAGCACTATACATATGTGTGTGTGTGTGTGTGTGTGGGCGTATGTGACATGAAAAAAAAAGGGAAAAGGAAATAAATTAAAACAAGAGAAATGGGAAGATAATTCAATCTGAAATGAGTTAAGTAATATACTGTGTTATGTTATTAATAGATGTAAACTAATCTGGTTGAGGTATTTGGGATAATCGTGATCAATAGTCAGTCAGTAACAACGTGGAACTTCATACGTACGTACATCAGTTCGAGTTGCCATACCACATTAGCACAGAGATTCAGTTATCGATTCAAATCCCATAGTGGAAGAGGTAGTGATAGAGAAAATTAGGGTTTGATGATGTTATTTAAGGAGTATAGTCCAGTGGAATAGATTTGGAAAGAAAATAAAGGACATGAAGAATTCAGAAGATTAGAGTTTGAGAGAACACAAAGAGTGGATGCACCTGCGCCATTGCAAACGATTTTGAGCCATGTCATTCAAGGTCTCTAATCATCTGTTGCTATCGTCTCGCGGAGCCCAATCAGGTAGTCTACACCTATCAACATGATTCAGTCCACTTGTCAGTGACTTCATGGATTTGTGCTACGTGTCGGTCCGGCCGCCCCTACCTTACTTCCAACCTACTCCTACATCATAAAATATCGCACGTCGGGGCAGTTGGTAGTTGGGCATACGTAATACGTGTCCCAGCTATCTCAATTGATGAAGTTTCTATACTTCATCAATTGATTTGCTATCCTTACTTCGTACCCGTTTCCTAACAGCTGCATTAGTTACTCGATGGTCCAATGGTGGTACGGCAGAGAGTAGGGAGAGTCAGCTCTCACTCTCTCAAAATGCTCTCACATGGTCACGCGTATACAGCCTCTGCAAGGGAAAACCTACTCACTGCCTTCTCACACCACGGGTGTTGTTTACGAAATTCAGAGGACAAAAAGAGAATGTCCAGTGATTTAACCAGCTTGGTGGATATAAAAGATCCTCCTAGGGATCCCAAACCAATGGTGCACATGGGTTCCAGTATCCTGAAGCAACAAATGACGTATGAACCAATTGTTGGTCACTGGCTACCATGGGACTGCATCTCCTGATGTTGCTTCACTGCCTTGTGGGTCAGACCTTCAGGTCAAATGCTCTGGGTGTGGGCCTTGAGAAGACCACTTGATTCGGTTTGGGCACCCAAGCAGTATCACAGCCCTCACACAAATTGAATGATTTATGTGGCGTATATCTATATGATGCCTCCTTGTACCTACGTTTATGTATTTAAACAAATAAATAAATAAATGTGTCATGGTTTACAACCAATCGCGGACAAACATATGCATTCGTCATTCTTCATCTTCAAAATCATTTCACTCATTTGATTTTCTGATTTGTGTTTCAAACCTTGATTTGTATCAAAATGATGGAGAAGATTTATATCTTAGGTGGAGTTTCGTTCTCTGAGCTGGATAGTTAGGAAGTGGAACTTTGATTGTTCTTCTGAACAATATCATCATCAAAAACTGTGAGTCATACGTGGAGAAATTCGAACACTTCACTTCTATCTGAAATTTGAGCTGATAAGGTTGTTTAGAAAAACAATGAAAGGTCTACGACCAAACCGTCCAACTCACAGAACGAGACTCCCACTTGATTTGTATGTTTAATTCTGATATTACTATCATTTCATTCTTCTTACTATTCATATTACAAATAGTTGATTATTGAGTAGTGATCAATGTCATATACGTCGAGCTCTGTTTAGTACTGATCGAATTCTGTCGATCAAGTTGAAAAGGGGCAACTATTTTAAGTGACTCGATAGCGTTTGGAGGCATTCGGCAGGAATCCGTTGATCGAACAGCTCAGTAGTGAGATCTCAATCTATGAAGCTAGATAATCCGGGTTCGAACCGCATAGTGAACATTAGTTACCAAAAGATTGAAAGTATTCCTAGCTTATAAGTTCCAACTAGCATGAAATCAAGATACATGGTTCCCTCCCGATTGCCTTTAACCACTTATACATTCATCTTATCATTTCCACTTTATCGTGTTGATTAAGATGTGAAAATTTGGCTTGACGCATATGTACACTAAGTTTTACTTTGTTTATGACTGACTAATTTGATAATCTGATTAACAATCAACAAGAATTAAACAATGGCTATTTTGTACAACTTTACATGATTCAATTCAAATCACCCTATTTGTACAACAACTAGTGATCCTGACTAACTACTAGATTAAATGTTGTGAAGATCATCATGGTGAGCTAAAAAATATTCATCATCAGCATTTATGTATTAGAGTTGAAAACATTGAACACAATTATGACTGATGAGTATTTTGACAGTTGTAACAGTTGCCTAATCCAACACTATATAACCGCTTGCTACATAACTACCTTAGGAGTAATTGTTTGAGATCCTGGTTAGAAAAAAAAAAGAATCATGAAACCGAACAAAATCCTATACAATAATAGCACAATGTATAAGTAAGTAACAGAAATACAGTTTAATGACTTAAAAGATAATGTTAATAAATGGTTGTTATAAATACCGTACTCCATGAAGTCACTGACAAGTGGACTGAGTGAGCCATGTTGGTAGGTGTAGACTACTTGGTTGGGGACCGCGAGATGATAGCAACCGATGGTTAGAGACCTTGAATGACATGGCTCAAAATCATCTGCGATGGCGCAGGTGCATCCACTCTTTGTGTTCTTTCAAACTCTAATCTTCTGAATTCTTCATGTCCTTTATTTTCTTTCCAAATCTATTCCACTGGACTATACTCCTTAAATAACATCATCAAACCCTAATGTTCCCTGTCACTACTTATACTTTCACTACTCTGCCACTACGGGATTTAAATCGATAACTGAATCTCTGTGCTAATGTGGTATGGCAACTCGAACTGATGTACGTATGTACGAAATTCCATGTTGTTACTGACTGACTGACTGACTGATCTACTGATTAGGACTAAATGAGGGTTATAAATCAGTTAGAATTATGATTTACAGCTGATAGTTAGGGTTAAAAATTACATTTAAGGTTTTCATCATGAACTAACATTAGTTATAATGCCAAGACTATATTTAGACAAATGGATGAGTGAATTTCGCGCCAAAATCCAAGACCTGTTATCTTATAATCTGATTGGTTCATCCATAATTTATCGTCTGACCTATCACATTAATAAAAGTAATCTGATACATTTTGTGAATGTTTTCTTTTCATCATTTTGAATGAGTTGTATTACATTTATAACTTAGATAAAATTGAAATCAATACACTGTCATACTATTCTCTATATTAATTCTTTATCTATTATTTATTTATTTTAACACATAGATATTGGTACAAGGAGGCACCAAATATATATGCGCCACATAGATCTCAATTGATATGTGTGAGGGCTGAATACTGCCCGGGTGCCCAAATCGAAGCAGGTCGTTTTCTTAGAGGGCCACACTCTGAGCCTTCGGCCTGAAGATCTGGTCCACAAGGCAATGGAGCATCGTAAGGAAATGCAGTCCCATGGTGGCCGGTGACTAACGATTGGTTCATACGCTATTTGTTCCTTCAGGATACTGGAGCCAACCCATGTGCACCATTGGTTTGGGATCCGGCAAAGTCGCCGGACATTCGCTTTTCGTCCTCTCATTTTCGTAAACAACACCCGTGGTGCGAGAGGGCAGTGAGTAGGACTTCCCTGGTAGAGGCTATATACGCGTTGCCATGTGAGAGCATTTCGAGAGGGAGAGCGGACTCTCCCCACTCTTGGCCGTACCAGGGATTTGGGGGCCTATATTAATTCAATTAATCTATGCCGACAAAATTAAATAATATTGCGGGCAAGTCCTAACTTGGAATCCTGAAGGGAAACAGAAAACTGAGAGGCTATAGAACACACTGTGTCGTTAATTGAAAGCAGACATGAAAAGAATGAATAGCAACTAGAAAGAACTGGAAAGGATTTTCCAGGACAGAGTTAGATTGATTTACTCATTATGTTACTGTTTTCCCATATGACATACGGTAACTTCGTACATACGTACATCAGTTCGAGTTGCCATACCACATTAGCACAGAGATGCTGTTGTCGATTCAAGTATAAGCAGTGATCAGAAAGATTAGAGTTTGAAGATGTTATTCAAGGAGTATAATACAATGAAATAAATTTGGAAAGAGAAAAAAAAAGGACATGAAGAATTCAGAAGATTAGAATTTCGGAGAACACAAAGAGTGGGTGCATCTGCGCCATTGCAAATGATTTTGAGTCATGTCGTTCAGGGTCTCTAACCATCTGTTGCTATCGTCTCGCGGACCCCAACCAGATAGTCTACACCTACCAACATGATTCAGTCCACTTGTCAGTGACTTCATGGATTTGTGCTACGTTTCGGTCCGGCCGCCCCTATCTTACTTCCAACCTACTCCTACACCATAAAACTTCGCTTGTCGGGGCATTCGGTGGTTGGGAATACGTAACACATGTCACAGCCATCTCAACTGATGAAGTTTCACTATTTCACCAATTGATTTGCCATCCTTACCTAGTACCCGTTTTCTAACAACTGAGTTACTTACTCGGTGGTCCCAGGATATACAAACAATGCTTCGAAGACATCTATGATCAAATACTAGTAACCTACGAATATCCTCTACTCTTACCGGCCATGTTTCACAGCCTTAAAGTAGGACAAAACGAACTGCTACACAGTAAACTCATCCTTTGGTTGGTAGACGGATGTCTCGCCTACACCATAAATGACGCAAGTTGGCAAAAGCTAGTCGAGCCTATTGTATCCGTGCTGAGATTTCGTCACACACCAGACCACAAGGGCTGATGAGACTCCCAAGATAAATGAAGCGGTCGACAAGTTCAACGACTTCACTCCCTATCATTAGTTCAGGTGTCGAATCTAAACAATACAGACTAAAATGATAGTATACATATTAAGTACTATTCAATTGACCGATCGATTATATTTAAAAATAATAAAATTAAACATAGATACTATCACACACACACACACACACAAAGAGAGTACGAAAAGAAGTAGTTTAACATACCCTTCAACAGTAGTATTTTGAACATTCGTTATATTTGTCATATCCACATCATTTTCCTCTGTTGATGAATTCAAATTATTTGTATCATGATTACCAAATGAGAGTTGTCCAGTATTATTATTATTATTACTATTATTAGTATTATTATTGTTATTATTATTATTATTACTATTTTTATTGTCTTGATTCATGTTGGGATTCATGAAATTTGATTTAGATGTTGACAACATAAAAGATGATTGTTGATTATTAGGAAAAACTGATGAATTAATATTAATATTATTATTATTATTATTATATGAATCTAAGAAATTACTATTCGATAATCCATAATTATTTGAATTAATATGATTAAATCCATTTGTACAATTCATTGATGATGAAGATGAGGCTACTGCTGCCGCTGCCGCCGCTGCTGCTGTTGATAACATTGAAGATGATGATGATGGTTGTAAATTGCCAAGATTAAGTAATGATGGTGTAGTTGATGTTAAATAACGTAAACGTACTGGTGGACTATGTTGTGTAAGAAATTGCATAACAGCTGCATTGGTTTCATTCCAATCTAATTCTGGTGTAACATGACCAGCGCGTACTTTACGTTTTGTTTTTGAGACAAGATTTTCCCATTTTTTCTTTACCTGAAAATTAAAAAATAAAACATATTAAACAATTAGTTTATTCTAATAGTTGAAATCATGAGTCAATTGAAGCTAAATCACCATGGAAAATCTGACAGAACTGGACGGCCGTTTCGTCCTAATACGCGACTCATCAGAAGTGCGCATCCACGATCCCCGCCCCCCCCGCGAGCTTCGAACCGAGGACCTATCAGTCTCGCACGCGAGGGCTTAACCACTAGACAATGGTGTACGGTGGCGCAATTTCGTGGCTTGGTTGAAGTTAGACATTAACACCGTTGGATGCCGGCTAGCTCAATGGTCTACAGGTTAAGTGTTCGCACATGAGACCAATAGGTCCAGGTTCGAATTCTGAGTGCGGGATCGCGGATGCGCACAACTGGACGAAACGGTCGTTCTGTGCTTCCAGGTTTTCTATGGTGGTCATGAATTCACCTAATAAAATAGATTTCTTTGTTTTTAAAAAAAATATGCATTATTCTAAATCTCATTAGAAGATATGAATTAACGTTGAGATTGACGAAAATTAAGATTTCACTAACATTTTATAAGTCGTATGATGAACAAGAACACACAACTGGGAACAACCAAATGTATTTGAATACAAAATTACAAAATCTCTAAGTTAAATTTAAGAACCATACATTAAGCAATTTATTTGCAAAATGTCAATCCATAGTCTCAAACTTCATTGCCTCTTCGTTTCCACATCAATCATTCTTTGTTCTTGTTCTTTTTTCTTTGATCTCCTTAACTTTCTACCACCAAACATTTCACTTTCAATCAATGATACATACTACTTATATCTGTCAACATATCAGTAGTACATACTATAGCTGGACCAAAGGTTCAGTGAATGATACAAATGATGAATAGAGGCGTAAATCATTATTAAAACCATAGATTATCAACATATATTATTATGGAATAAAGTAATCATGTGAATACATGTACGCAGTTGAAAGAGTACATTCTCCGAAAACACTATTTTATTTATCTGAACGCACAAATATTGGTACAAGGTGGTATTAAATACAGATGCGCCACACAATAACAATGACGTTGTAAAAGGACAGAGAATGTAAAGTGCATTTAATAAGAAGAAAAAAAGCAAACAAAAATAACTGTATGGGAGTCAGTGTTGTACGATCTGTAGGACCCCAGCCAGGAAGTCGTGAAGGACCAACATAAGCCAGTTCTGTACAGCTTTCTTTCATACCACAACACCATGTCATACACTGACCACCTCTCCGCTCTTTTCAACCAGTCCCAGCGTCAGCAAATAATGCACGACGTGGAATTCTCTGGGATGACACTCGTAGAACATGTCTAAGCCACCGAAGTCAATGTTTCAAGACAGTAACACGAATTGAATTATCATTGCTGTGCCCGAACACACGATGCCGAACCTCTGCATTACTGACATGACGTTGCCACTGGATGTCAGCAATCCTTCGGAGACATCGATGATCAAACACAGAGTCGTCTAACATCCTGAACTCGGAGAGACTAGATTTCACAAGCATAGAGTAAAACTGCCCTCACCGACACGTTGTAGATCCGACCTTTTACAGCCAGACTGACATCACAAAGGCGCCAAAGATGGCCCAAATTGGCATAAGCCGCTCTGACTTTCACTGTACGTGAATCGGCCTCATCACTCACGCCATCACCAGCAATTATGTAGCTACCCAAATACATTAACTTCTAGATTACTTCTATCTACTCACTACCCACGGTTAGTGCAGGTTCATGGTCCTGCCAGTCTTGTAAAAGTAATTTTCACTTGGAAGGTGCGAAGCATATGCCATACCTACGGACATTGATTGCCAACTGATTAAGTGCGGATTGCATTGCTTATGTATCATCACACAGAAAGACAATATCATCCTCATACCTGAGGCAGAAAAGTTTTTCTTCAGGTAACAGATCTACATCTCCATTACTTACATCCATCAGAGATGTTACCCGAACGTCATCGACGGCGTGAGGTGGATCAGTCGTCACGAATCATGGAGCGCAGGACGATGTTGCCGGAGCAGCAGACCAGTTGAACTGCTTCTCGAAAAATCTCTGCCCATCATCCAATACATCGGTGGATGTAAGTGATTGCCATACCATTATCTTCACAGGGTACTTCACTCACATCAGAGTTTTTGCTGCCGGTGACTCAGTTAAGTTGAAAGAGCTTCCGGCAGTTACCAGATACAGCAGCTGTTTCCAACTTGTTAGCGCGCTCCGACCATCAGGCTTCTCGGTCCTTACTCAAGCGTCGCACAATTTCAGTATGTAACAATTTTTCGTTTATGGTCATACTCACAGTCTCGCGATGAAGACCGACGTACTCCAATGAGTTTTAAGGAACCAGAAGAAGCTTATAAGAGGGACGCCTCATTGAGGTGTAAGCAACTTTGCTCGCCGTTTTCATGGCATCATGCAATTGCAACCAGTGCTCATCTATACTTTTCGGTGGGATGATAGCTAGCCTTGAACCTAGCTCGGTTTGATATTTAGTTGCAACAGAAGCTGCAACCAATTTACTGACATAGATCCGTTTAGGACGATGAATTGGTTGGCCACTGAAATGTAAGGTAAGATCAGCTCAAACAGGGACATGATCATAGTCCAGATAGGTACTCCAAAAGGAGCGGTAGTCTGGCACACAACCCCGCCAGCGGTAGGTGATCGCAATGTGATCTAGGTTTGAGATGCAGAAAGAGGACACAACGTAACACATCAGTGATAATTATGCCAGTGGTTAGTGTTAACCGGAAAGAGGTTGTATTCTACACAGAGTTGCAGTAGACGGTCACCGTTATCTGACCTGCGATCAATAAGTTGTCATCGGTCACCTAAACGACTCATTCTATACCTAGATGACCAACCTGCGAATTGACGTCTCCGGTTAATACTACAGTGTCTGTCAAACGCACTTTCTATAGAAGAACAATTAACTAGTGGTAAAACACTACTTAATTAGTAATATAAAATTAGTCTTAATGATCAAATTGTGATATAATAAACTTTATATTTAACCATATTATAACATCGAGTATAAAGTTACTCACTGATTTCAATGAACATGATCTAAATATTCTCTGGAATTAGTTTAAACCTATTTACATCCTATTTTCCCGAATCTTATTGACCTTGATGATTTGAGTAAGATCAACTTGAACTAATGTACCCTTATCTCACACATCATATGTTGGTAATACTCAACTGAATGATTTACAAAATGATTTGTTAAATCACAATTTAATCCTCACATGATCATCATTTATATGACGGATGATCTTAGCTGTACATAATCATCGTTCTGTACTTAGAAGGACTTGACACACATGACATTGATCACCACCCAGCGATCAAACAATTTTGATTACATCTCAATCCTACAGGAGGTCGGTCGCCGCCTGGATAGCTCAGTGGTAACGTCTCTGACTGTGAAGTTGGGTGACACGGAATCAAATCCATCAGGGAGTACCAGTTCCATCAAGATTACACGTACACCTTGCTGACAAGTACCAACTAGCATGAAACCCAGATCCAGGGTCTCCTATCGACTACCTCCATCCACCATCTGATCTCATAAGCTTTATAAGCAAAAATGAGTCTCAATTAGAACGAAATGCGAGTTCTGGATTCTACCGCTAGCCACTATTCATCTTTGTTTACCATCACATAGTTGTGATAATCTTTCATCTTCTTATATTACACTATTGAAATTTATCGAAAGGGACTAATTGCTTTAAATACCAATTGCCAAATAGCACTAAACCCGTGTCCAGGATCTGCTGTTGACTCCCTCCAACTACCATCTTATCTCAACATTGTGCATACAATGTCAAAGTCATCTAAACTAGTGACCACATTACAACTTGGTCGATAGTATTTGATCTGCACCAAAAAGAAAAAACAACACTTAATCCATATGGTATTGATCACTACTCAATGATCAATCAATTGTAAATAATCATCTCTATTCAATCAGTGATTATAGCTACTACAAACTATAACTTTTAATTGAATTCATCAATCAATACAAAGTAGATTACTATGGCAAAGCTGAATGTAATGAACAAACGTTTCATTTTTAGTAAGACTTAACTAACCAATAATAAAATGATATAAAAGTTCTATTATCTTAAGATAGTCGAGAAGATTTGTAGCTCAAATAGATCATTTTGATAGAGTTTTCTTCTTTGAGCTGCCGGTGACTCAGTTAAGTTGAAAGAGCTTCCAGCAGTTACCAGATACAGTAGCTGTTTTCAACTTGTTAGCACGCTCCGACTATCATGCACATGGGCTCCAGTATCCTGCGGGAACAAATGGCGTATGAACCAATCGTTGGTCACCGGCTACCATGGGACTGCATCTGCTTACGATGCTCCACTGCCTTGTGGATCAGACGTTCAGGTCAAAGGCTCGGGGTGTGGCCCCCTGAGAAAACCACCTGCTTCGGTTTGGGCACCCGGGCAGTATCACAGCCCTCACACAAATCAATTGAGATTTGTGTGGCGCATATGTACTTGGTGCTTCCCTGTACCTATACTTATGTGTTAAAATAAATAGATAACCTCAAGCATCGCACAATTTCAGTATGTAACAATTTTTCATTTATGGTTAAACTCAAAGTGTCGCAATGAAAACCGATGTATTCCAATGATATCATTATCATCATTATCTTATAATTAATTATTGAAATTACTTACTTGATCAGCTGTTCTTCTTGGTGCATGGGGCCAACGATTTGCCATACATACAGCAACTTCTTCCCATGCACGACGTTTTAAACGATTAGTTGATGGGGATAATGATAATAATATATGTTTTCTAGCTTCAATTTCTTTTAACATTACTTTTACTTCATCAATAACAAATGTTTCAGCACGTTTACTTGGATTCATTAATAATGATGCAACATCAACATGATTCATTGATGTAACAAATTGTCCTGTTGTAACATTATTTATTCCACTAACAACATTATCTAATGTTGTCATTAATGCACCAACATTACCAATACCACCTTGAATAGATGTGGATGTAGATGTGGATGATGATGTTAGATTCATATTGTTATTATTATTATTATTAGTTAAACTTTGTGAAATTGATGGAATTAATGAAAATTGTGGTTTAATATCACATGGTTCCAATTGATATTGACATGGATTTTGTTGAAGAAGTTGTTGTTGTTGTTGTTGTTGTTGCTGTTGCTGCTGTACTGATTGTTGCGATGGTAACTGAACCGATTGACTTAATGAAATAGGTTGAAATTGAGCCATTCACTAGTTGTATTCTTGTTCTTGTTCTTTTCTTGTTATGATTGTGGTCGTTTCTTTTTTCCTCTCAATAATGATATAAAGGCATCATCATCATCATCATCATCAATGTGTTAAGCTGATTTCTATATACTGTGGTTAACTGGTTTGAATTATAATAGGAACTTAGGTATAGTAAGTAATAGAATAAGTGAGTGAGTGAGTGAATGAGTGAATGAGTGAATGAGTGTGTGTATATATGTATGTGTATCTATGTGTGTGTGTTTAGTTATCTTCTTTTCTTAGCTAAACTATGGTTGGTAGATTAAATACTTCGCTTCACACTAATCAATAAGTCTAGTGAAGGACGAAGTTTAGCTTTAATTTGGTTGGTTAGTGAAGTTAAGAGAGAAGTTAAGAAGGCTTTGTAAGCGAGCGAGCGAGCGAGGAGAGAGAGAGAGAGACAGAGACCGAGACAGAGAAAGAGAAAGATAGATATAGATAGATAGATAGAGAGAGAGAGATAGAATGATTGATAGATAGATAGAGAGATAGATAGACAGATAGACAGGCAGACAGATAGATAGTTAGTTAGATAGATAGACGAACAGACACAAAACAAATAAAATCAAATGATGATCATTGAAAGGGGCAGTCAGAAAAAAAAAATTAATAAAACCAGGTCTGATAAATTTAGATCATTATTTTTTTTAAAAAAACCCTGTTTGCATAGATCAAAACAACTAATCTATTAGAATCAGAAGGGGGTTTTGTGAAGATTGTCGTAATTTTAATAAGTGAGATCATGAGTCTAATTGATTAAGCGCCTGATGCGAGACTATTAGGTCCTGGGTTCGAATCCCGCGAGGCGGGGTCGTAGATGCTCATTGCTTAGGTTTTCCATGGTGGTCTAACTTCAATTGACTCATAATCTCAACTATTGAAATTACTGAAATCATCACAAAAGACCCCTTTTAGTACTAATCAATATATGCTCAAAAGTGACTGACTTCAAGCGGTATTTCCTGGAGTTCTAGTGAGAAGTAGTCATCAATGAAGTTCAACTTGGTCTGTTGTGAATTAATAACTCACTGATGACAATGGTGAATGTGTCGTTCAATTTCGTGGATAAGTTGAAGTTAGACATTAACACCGTTTGATGCCGGTCAGTTCAGTGATCTAGAGGTTAAGCGTTGGTGTGTGAGACCGGTAGGTCCTGAGTTTGAATCTCACGAGACAGGATCGTGCATGCGCACTGCTGAGGAGTCCCATAATAGGATGAAACGGTCGTGCAGTGCTTTCAGGTTTTCCATTGTACTCTAGTTACAATTGACTTATGACCTCAACCATTAAAAAAAATGATCAGAAGGGGGTTTTGTGGAAATTTTTAGTAATTTTATAGTTGAATTCATGACTTAATTAAATCTAGAGTATCGTAGAAAAGTTGAAAGCACTGGACGGCCGTTTCGTTCTAGTATGGAGCTCATCAACAGTGCACATCCACGATACCCCACGCGGGATTCGACCCCAAGTCCTACCGGTCTCACGAACGATCGCTTAACCTCTAAACCACTGAACTGACATCCATAGATTCATGAATGACTGTGCAACTATTCATCTATTGTCTGAGATAGATACCTGTCTCTACCTGACACGGATTGAACTCCACTGGTCATAACTTCTCATTAGAACTCCAAGAAGTCATCTTGAAGCTAGTCATTAGTGAGTACATAATGATTATTATCAGTATGTGGTTGTGGAGATTATTAAGAATGTGCATTGTTGAGTAGTCCCATACTAAGACGAAAAGACCATTTAGTGCTTCCAAGTTTTCAACAGTGGTCTAATATCAATCGATTCATGATCTTAATCAATGTAGTTATTGTCAACCTTGACAATATGAGTAAGTATCAACTATGGAAGTATTTAAGTAATGAATATTTTGTATTTATTATCTTAAATTATAGAAAAATAATCAAGCAATAGATTGAATCTCTTTTGAAATCCAACTGAAGATATAAGAAGATAATTAGATAATTGTGGGACTCCTCAGCAGTACACATTCACGATTCCGCTCTAGGGATCCGAACCCATGGCCTTCAGTCTCGCGTGCGAACGCTGAACCAGAATCCAATGGTGTTAGTGTCTAACATCAACCAATCCACGAAATTGCTCGACCATCTTCCATTGTACTGAGATAGATACCTGTCTTTATCCGACACGGATTAGCTCCACTGGTCATGGCTTCTCACTAGAACTTTAAGAATTCGCTCACGAAGCTAGTCACTTTTACTTGGAATAGGTAATTGAATTAATTAAACATAAGTGTAAATACACTGATGTGTTTGAACTAGGACGAAACGCACGTCTTGGATCCCACTGCTAGCTACTATCCATCTTTGCTTACAAGTATATATAGTATAGAGGAGTTCATTACAACATTTAATACAGTCTGAATATACTTATGTTATGTCAATCAGGTCAAAGGTGATTCTATCTGACACACATATACGCATCTCTGTTTGGATGTGAAATTGTATGTTAATGAACTGTGATTTGAATACATTAAATGTAGTTGTTTGATAAATGATCCATATTTGATGTAAAGTTAGGTGTTGTTTTTCTTTTGTGAATAGTATGCATTAGTAATATATGAAAAGCCTCAGTCACTTATCCTTGAAAAATATATTGTAGATGATCAACGTTGATGATCTCTCTCAAATGATTGGGGGTCTATTCAAGTTAGATAGGAATCATGTGATGAACCAACTAACTTCAAAGTCATACCTCACGATCATCATCTAACGTGGATTACCTCCCCCTCTCCTTCGATGTATTAATGTCCTATGGCTGCTTTGAAAACCGTATAACACAAATGACGTTATTACGGAAATATATTAGTAGGAATAAGTACAGAGAAGGTAGTGAAACCACCACCGCATGGACCAGTCTATTGCATACGATTAACTGATGCGTGTCCTTGACCTTGACGGTGATCGATGATCTGTTCGATATTCAGTGACCCAACTGTCGGATGATTTGGCCAGGGTTCAGCAACACTTCACTGACCCTACAATCTCATTTGAATTATTTCGATACTCGATTTGGTGATTGTTATACTATTGTAGTGAACAAGGACACGGGTGGGGATAATCGAATGTATTTAACACAAAATTACAGGACTTGTTAATAAAATCTAACAATCATATACAAAAAATGCTTAGTTTGCAAAATGACCATTAATTGTCTCGAAATGGCCCAGACTTTATTGTTCTTGCATTCTGTTTCCATTCTTTACTATTCGATCCTCTTGTCTCTTTGCTGCCAGACAGTATGTTCACGGCTAACGTCATATACTACTTATGTCAATATAAGTAACACACACCATACTGTTACTACTTAATTAGTTTTTAGATTTTCAAATTCTACAGGATTATTAAATCGTTTTGTGTAACTTAAATGTTCCTTGGTATGTGTCGAGATTCCACAGGAAGACTCTATTATAAAAGATGTCACAATCTACACAATTCAATCTGTTGACAAAATTCTGTATTGAAGTAAATGGGATATCTCCCTTTATTTGAATAAAGGTATTAAAAGTATGTTAGTCGTTTTATACTTACTTACTTACTTGTGCCTGTTACTCTTCGTGAACGAGCATAGGCCGCTCACCAGCATTCTCCATCCAACCCTGTCCTGGGCAATCCTTTCAAGCTCTTTCCAGTTGTTATTCATCCTTTTCATATCTGCTTCTATTTCCTGACGTAGTGTGTTCTTTGGCCTTCCTCTTTTCCGCTTCCCTTCAGGATTCCAAGTTAGCGCTTGTCTCGTAATGCAGTTTGATGATTTCCTCAATGTATGTCCTATCCATTTCCATCGTCTTTTCCTAATTTCCTCTTCAGCTGGAAGCTGGTTGGTTCTCTCCCACAAAAGGCTGTTGCTGATGGTATCCGGCCAATGGATGTTGAGTATCATGCGTAGACAGCTATTAATAAATACCTGTACCTTCTTGATGGTGGTTGTTGTAGTTCTCCAAGTTTCAGCTCCGTACAGTAGAACTGCCTTGACGTTCGTATTGAAGATTGTGACTTTGATATTGGTTGATAGACTGTTGTTTTGAGTTCCATATGTTCTTCAATTGAAGGAATGCTGTCCTTGCTTTGCCAATCCACGCTTTTACCTCTGCATCTGAAACTCCTTGTTCATCAATGAATAGAATATTATAATTCTGTATTGGTTTAAGGTTTGTAGCTCTTCTGTTGTAACATAACTAAAAGATAAAACTACAGTTCCAATTCGTAATAATTCATTCTCCCAAATTCTAATCTTCCGAATTCTTCGTGTCCCGTTTTTCCTCTTTCTAAATATATTTCAGTGGATTATACTCCTTGAATAACATCTTCAAACCCTAATGTTTCCGATCACTGCTTACACTTTTACTACCTCTACCACTACGGGATTTGAATCGACAATTGTATCTCTGTGTTAATGTGGTATGGTAACTCGAACTGATGTACGTATGTATGTACAATGTTCTACGTTGTTACTGACTAACTGAATTCATTTAAATAATCGTTAAACATCAAATCATTTCACTTTAGTACATTTTTTAAAGAATATTCATGAGAAGAAAAGATGAATGGTGGTTAGTAGTGGAATGCAGGATGCACGTTTTGTCCTATTTGGGACTCGTCATTTGGATGTACCTGCATTCTAGAGTTAATGTTCACACACATGATGACCATATATCAACAAGTGATTGATCAATTTCAGTCCTTAACAATAATGGGAAGATATAAGCAAACAATACCAATGGTCCGTTAAGACCATGATTAGCAGATGTGTTCATGGCACATGTCTAAAATCTGTTTGAAGACCTAATTGAAAACAAGTCACTTTATAAGTGAGATGTGGACGATATTTTAGTTATCAGAAGGGGTTTTGTGGAGATTGTAGTAATTTCAATCATTAAGATCATGAGTCAGTTGAAACCAGTAGGTCCTGGGTTCCAACCTCGCAGGGGGCGAGGTCGTGGATGCGCACTGCTGATGAGTCCCATACTAGGACGAAACGGCCGTCCAGTGCTTCCAAGTTTTCCATGGTGGTCTAGCTTCAATGGATTCATGATTTCAACCAGTGAAATTTCTAAAATCTCCACACAATCCCTTCTGATAACAAGATATATTGTTCAGAGAAGATTATTATCAAGGAAGCAACAAGGTTCATGCTTCATCGAAAACCTTAAAGACCAGAAAACGATTGCGTCACATCAAACTGTATTTACCAATTCAAATGTGTGTGTGTGTGTGTGTGTGTGGTCACACATACATCAGGAGGTGTAATCGTGATCTCAAAATTAGGATGTGTGAACATATACCTAAATGGTTACAGAAACAAATACAATCAAGTGATTCAATAAGAGTAGTGGATAAACATTCATCATCCTCTATTGCCAAATACATCATTGAAACAAGTCATAAGATGATTGATCTTAACTTAGCTTTTGTGGTATTGTACAAAAATGTAAAAAGGTCGTATACTAACGTTTATTAAAGACTTAGTCATACGAAAATTCAAGCCCCCTTTGTGTATTCAATACCTACCCTGATAATATTAGTGATAAGATTTCGAATTGTTCTTTATTATCCTTATCTTCTCTTACCTTCCATTTCTAGTCTAGTTGACCTTTTAGTTTTATATATAAATGATCTTAACAAGTATATGATGTGTGATCAGATTGTTTAAAATGTATTGAGCTAATCGATTATCAGATATATTCACTTGGTATTGTTTACTTGTATCTTCCCATTGTTATTTAGGACGGCAATTGATCAGTCTATTGTTGTCATATGTGCATCCTGTGAAGATTACTTCAATATTGCCTGAAGTCACAAGCTCACAATTGATTGATCAATTAGTGGTGATCAATTTCATGTGTGTCAAGTCCTTCTTAGTACAAATTGAATGCTATCGACCAAGTTGCAATGTGGTCACTAGTCTAGATGACTCGACACTGTGTTGAGATTACATGGTGGTTGAAGGTAGTTGACAGGAAACCCTGGACTTGGATGATTTGAATAACATCAACTTGAACTAATGTACCCTTATCTCACACATCATATGTTGGTAATACTCAACTGAATGATTTACAAAATGATTTGTTAAATCACAATTCAATCCTCACATGATCATCATTTATATGACGGATGATCTTAGCTGTACATAATCATCGTTCTGTACTTAGAAGGACTTGACACACATGACATTGATCACCACCCAGTGATTAACCAATTGTGATTACATCTCAATCCTACAGGAGGTCGGTCGCCGCCTGGACAGCTCAGTGGTAACGTCTCTGACTGTGAAGTTGGATGACACGGGATCAAATCCATCAGGGAGTACCAGTTCCATCAAGATTACACGTACACCTTGCTGACAAGTACCAACTAGCATGAAACCCAGGTCCAGGGTCTCCTGTCGACTACCTCCATCCACCATCTGATCTCATAAGCTTTATAAGCAAAGATGAGTCTCAATTAGAACGAAATGCGAGTTCTGGATTCTACCGCTAGCCACTATTCATCTTTGTTTACCATCACATAGTTGTGATAATCTTTCATCTTCTTATATTACACTATTGAAATTTATCGAAAAGGACTAATTGTTTTAAATACCAAGTGAATTTATTCATAAGAAGATTTCTCATATCTTAAGCTTCAATTTACTCAACGTATGTTCATTATAGAATTCACCAGAAACCCCCCTCCAAAAAAAAAGAATTTTTATACCTCAGATGGATGATTTTAATAGAGTTTTGTACTCTGAGCTGGATGGTTTGGTCGTGGAGCTTTCATCGTTCTTTTGAACGACATCTACGACCAAGTCATCCAGTTCAGAGAACAAAACTCTATCAAGATTTTTAAACAATTAGTCTTTACTTGATGGGATCCAGTCAAACAATCGAGATTATTCCAGGTAAATATTAAAAAGAAAATTTAATTTTAACGCCTTCATATATGTTTACTAGTCCATTAGATCTATCTTTCAAAGCTTGATTCCATAAGGAAATAAACATGTTGGTTCAACAGAAAAGAACTTTTAATACGTGATTCTGTTATGTAAATCGTAATAATGCATAATATCACTGCCAGGGAAGTCCTAGTTACTGCCTTCTCGCACCACGGGTGTTGTTTACGAGATTCAGAGGACGAAAAGTGAATGTCCGGTGCTCTAACCGGGTTGGTGGACATGTAGGGTCCACCTGTGGGAGTTTGAATACGCTAATTTTAAATCAACAGTCTACATGGGCGTATGAATCGATTATTAGTCACCGGCTACCATAGACCTGCATCTCCTGACATTGCCCCACTGCCTTGTGGAATAGACCTTTAAGTCGAAGGCTCCGAATGTGGCCCCCCAATAAAACCACCTGCTTCTGTTTGGGCACCCGGACTGTATCACAGCCCACACGCACACACAAATCAAGTGGCTTGTATGGCGCATATGTATCCAGTGCCCCTTTGTACCAATATTTATGTGTTCAATTGAATAAATGAATAAAATCTATGAAATGTATACAAATAAAGGAGGCTTATGAAAATAATGGAATAACATTGGATTATAATATGAATGTAGTAAGATAATTATAAGTAGACAGACTATATGAAATAGTATTCAAAACAATGTTTCAAATATATTTTTTATCCCTTAATATTAAATACTGCTACGGTGTGTACTACTGATATGTTGACAGATATAAGTAGTATGTGTATCATCAATTGAAAGTGAAATGTCTAGCGGTAGAAGTTTAAGAAGATTGTAGAAAGAGAGAGAGAGAGAGAGTAAGAACAGAGAATGATTGGTATGGAAACGAAGGAACAGTGGCGTCTAAGTGGAATGATTGACATTTTGCTAAGAGATTCTGTAATTTTGTATTCAAATATATTTGGTTATTCCTAATTGTGTGTTCTTGTTCACTACATCGTTTTACAACTTTTGATCTTTTCTTTTTTTGATAGTTAAAATATAGTTTATTATCTTTATCATCACCAGTGGGGTGTACTTGTTAATATACTCACAATTTTAAGATGGATTTCATTATGAAGCGGGTGAAATGCTTGATGGGACGATACAGTATGCAACACGTGAGCTGAAGTATAGGAAAACCATGACCTATGTAAATATATATATACTTACACTTGTTACTCCTCATGGAACACAGACCACCAACCAGCATTCTCCAACCCACTCTGTCCTGCGCCTTCTTTTCTAGTTCCATCCAATTCTTGTTCATTTTTCTCATATCTATCTCCATTTCCCGGCGTAATATATTCTTTGGTCTTCCTCTCTTCCTTCGACCTTGAGGATTCCATATGAGGGCTTGTCTTGTGACGCAGTTCGGTGCTTTCTTCAACGTGTGTCCTATCCACTTCCAGCGCTTCTTCCTGATTTCTTCCTCCACTGGGATCTGATTTGTTCTCTCCCACAGTAGGTTGTTGCTATTAGTGTCCGGCTAACGGATCTGAAGTATTTTGCGTAGACAACTGTTAATAAACACCTGTATCTTTTGGACGATGGATTTCGTAGTTTTCCAGGTTTCCGCCACATACAGTAGAACTGTCTTGACATTTGTATTGAAAATTCTGACTTTGGTGTTGGTTGCTAATTGTTTTGAGTTCCAGATGTTCTTCAGTTGTAAATATGCTGCTCTTGCTTTGCCAATCCGTGCCTTCAAATCTGCATCAGATTCACCGTGTTCATCGATGATACTGCCCAAATATGTAAAGGTTTGTACATCCAAACTCCGCCTGGAGTCCCTCCGGGAGCTACTGCCGGTCCCACGCCCGGACAAAGGAGGAGGGTCGGGCATGGGCTTAGCGACCCCACCCCGTAGAAAACTAACTCGCTAAAAAACTCTAACCAGAAAAATTATTCAAACCATATATATATATAATGAATGTCGTATGCTGATGCTTACTGATGCACAGGCTTCTGCTACACTAGTTGTCTTGACATATATTTGTTCGTGTGCATGTATTAGAGGGTCCGGTCACCTGCGAAGTCCAAATCATCTAGTTGCATTTAAACTGTCCGTTGTATTCTGTGTTTCCCCTCAGATGTCGAGGTGTTCATAATCCAGTTAACCACTAGAAGAAAGAGAGAGGGGGAGGGTAGACAGTCTTCTCTGACTCCGGTACTCATTAGGAATTCGTCTATCAGATATCCTTCATGAACGACTTAACATTGTAGTCCGTCGTATGAATTCCAGATGATGTTGATGAACCTCCTGACACGTTGAAGTAAGTGCTTCTTGATCTCTTTCCAGTTGTTCTCCATGATAGTTACTTCTTTAAATCGATCTTCTAAGGCTTGGAACTTGTTGCTGAGAGCTATTTTGAATTTGTCAAGTATGTCAATATCTCAAAGAAAGACTGAAGTAAATTTTTGTAATGCTGTTTCTCTAGTTATCCAGTGTTTGTTTAGATTTAACTTTAGCCCCTCTCTTTGTTTCCTTGTCTTCTGTTGACCTTGTGAATTTTTTACTGATGCAAATATGATCTATCTGGTTCTCCGTGGTATGATCCGGTGATATGCACATAGATTTGTGTATGCGTTTGTATGGGAATATTGCGCCGCATTTAATCAATTTGTTGAATGCACATAAATTTGCAAATCTATCTTCATTCGCGTTCCTTTTTTCTTAGTGCATATCGCCTCATGATATCTTCCTACCCGATGTTGTCCTTTCCGGCTTTGGATTATCGCTAGTAGGCAAGAAAAGGAGTCCGATATCAACAGTGGCATAGACACTTCAACATTTTAAGCGAAGACATAACGATAATTTTATTTGTTTTAACAAAAATTTTTATACTTTTGGCTGTTATTAACAACGTCTTGAATTCTTACTAGGCGTGGCGTTCCCAGAAAATTTGATCACTTTTAACTCATTTATTGAAGGGTTAATGTTACTCATTAGATTGTAATAATTTCATTTCAAGCTCTTATTTTATTTATTTATTTGAACACATAAATATTGGTACAAAGAGGCACTGAATACATGTACATCACACAAGTCATTTGATTTGTGTGTGGGCTGTGATACTGTTCGGGTGCCCAACTCGAAACAAGTGGTTTTTTTAGGGGACCACATTCGGAGCCTTTAACCTTAAGGTTTAATCCACAAGGCAATGAAGCAATGTCAGGAGAGGCAGTTCCATGGCAGCCGGTGACCAACAATAGATTCATATGCCATTCGTTCCTTCAGGATCCTGGAACTCTTGTGCACCATTGATTTTTAATCAGGGTTTTTTAACTCCCCTAGATAGGTCATCTATATCCACCGACACGGTTAAAGCGTCAGATATTCGCTTCTCATCCTTTCAATTTTGTTAACAAAACCCCCCACCGTAAGAAGGTAATGAGTAGGACTTTTCCGGCAGTGGCTGTAAGCACATAGCCATGTGAGAGTATTTCGAGAAGGACAGTTAACTATCCCCACCCTCGACCATACCAAGGCATTTAGGGGCTCAGGACAGAGTAGGTTGGAGAATGCTGTTCAGTCGCCTATGTTCCATTGGGAGTAACAGGCGTAAGGAAGTTAGATAGTTAGTTTAATATAGTGTTGAATTCGATTGTTATCATATTTACATTAATTTTGGAATGAGTTTCTTTCTCTCAGTGAACAGTTTACGTTGCCTATCTCTTAATCAATCCGTTATACAGACGGAGAACACTGTGATAATGTTTAAATCTTTATAGGCAAACAATAAATAATTATGTTGACAGTCTGTTATTATGTAAATATTTAGCTTAAATGATCAAGACAGGGAAAGGCTGTCAATGATCTTAGCTTGATAAATCATTCACATACTCACATTCCATAATTATACTTATCCGAAACTTGAAATAAACCATTTATATAGTCACATATCACAATAGTTGATAACTAAGATGAAAGTATTCAACAGTATCAAGAATGAATAATTGAGATTTATGAGAAACATAGATTACTTGCTTACGCCTGTTACTCTCAGAGGAGCATAAGCCACCGACTAGCATTCTCCAACCCATTTTGTCCTAGGACTTCTTTTCTAGTTCTATCCAATTGTTGTTCATTCTTCTCATGTCTGTCTTCATTTCTCTGTGTAATGTGTTCTTTGATCTTCTTCTTCGCTTTTGGCCTTGAACCCTCATGGGGCTACTGCCAGTCCTAAGCCCAGATAAAGGAGGAATGTTGAGTATGGGGTTAGCGAACCCATCCCATAGAAAACTAACTCTCTAAAAAAAAGACGCAGAGAAATAAGTGACAAAAAATGTAGTCTAAAATATCAATCTTCCATTTGAGTCCGTATATTACACCTAGGCTAATCTCATTAGACAACGGTGGTAATAAAAACCAGATACGAATCAAATTGGAAGAGCTTATTTCAAAAAAAAAAAATTTATTCACTCAGATGACTGACAGTAAGATGTACAGTATGGAGAAAAGCATCTCAGCCTATTCAATCTAACTGAAACATAATTAAACCTACATAGGTATACAGGATTCACGTAAGCATATAGACAAACTGTATTAGTAAATACATATGTGTTTGATCAAGGTTCTGTGTGAGTAATCTAGCATAGTCAAACATATGAGTGATAAGAGAAGTAGAATGGTTGAAACAATTCATCGTTCTAAAGGTTAGAACTGTAGCTGCAGCCTCAGCAGCAATAGGTCTCAATATACACAAAGGGAAAAGCAAGATTCTTTGATACAACACAGCATGTACCAATCCAATCACAATTGACGGAGAAGCTTTGGAAGATGTAAAAACCTTTACATATTTGGGCAGTATCATCGATGAACACGGTGGATCTGATGCAGATGTGAAGGCACGGATTGGCAAAGCAAGAGCAGCATATTTACAACTGAAGAATATTTGGGACTCAAAACAATTAGCAACCAACACCAAAGTCAGAATTTTCAATACAAATGTCAAGACAGTTCTACTGTATGGCGCGGAAACCTGGAGAACTACGAAATCCATCGTCCAAAAGATACAGGTGTTTATTAACAGTTGTCTACGCAAAATACTTCAGATCCGCTGGCCGGACACTATAAGCAACAACCTACTGTGGGAGAGAACAAATCAGATCCCAGTGGAGGAAGAAATCAGGAAGGAGCGCTGGAAGTGGACAATACACACATTGAGGAAAGCACCGAACTGCGTCACAAGACAAGCCCTCATATGGAATCCTGAAGGCCGAAGGAGGAGAGGAAGACCAAAGAATACATTACGCCGACAAATGGAGATAGATATGAGAAAAATGAACAAGAATTGGATGGAACTAGAAAAGAAGGCGCAGGACAGAGTGGGTTGGAGAATGCTGGTCGGCGGCCTATGCTCCATTGGGAGTAACAGGCGTAAGTAAGTAAGTAAGTAAGTAAAGGTTAGAACAGAGATAGAAGTGTCATGACAGATATATCTCGACAAAAACGGCGAATAGATAATATTTCAGCTAATTTGCATCAGATCTAATGTGTATTGGTGCCAATCCTATATAGTGTGTAATGGCTTGCCATTAACATAATTCTTTACGCTTCATTTATTGATCATCCTGATAACCGTTATTAAATAAATCCCAATGGTGTATAAATTCAGAAAGCAACAACACAAAGAACCAACTACAATTTTATCATTTAGCCCTGATTACAAAGCTACAAACAAAGTGGTACATCAAGTGAATTTAAGTAGAAAAATCAATACACGGAAGTAAACGAATACCAGAGGTGAATCAATCAATAAGATTCAAGCATATATATATGGATTGATCAAGCGATATTTAAGCGACCGACCGAGCGAACGAGAGAGAGATGTACGTAGGCTGTCACATGTGACCAAGCCTACACGTATATACAGATATGGTAGTAATAATAATACAAAGAAATAGACAAATTGTTACTGTTTAAATAACACTATCTGTTAGACCAGTTAATTAAAGGGCTTGACAATATTAACAGTAAAGAAACTTCATTGTAGAATAGGTGCTACAATGTACTAAACGTATAACATCGAATTAAGTCGTTAACACTAATAATAATATTAATATTAATAGGAGAGGGTCTTATGGAGATTTTATTAATGTAATAGTTGAATGAGTCGTGGATGCGTATTCCTGAGGAGCCCTGTACTAGGACGAAACGGCCGTCCAATGCTTCGAGGTTTTCCATGATAGTGTAGTGACCTACTTTTGTCAACAGAACGCGATTGGTTCAATGAAAACAATTATTATTATAACCAATTGTACCAGTGACTGTTTTACTGTGCTCGTTTGTTTAACTGTGCTAATGACAGCCATTATACTCACTTACTCTCTCGTTGACTTTGAACTTGTACGAATTCGGTTACGCTCAGTAACCACGCTTGTACTCCTTTGGCACGATCTCGATATTCTTTCGATACCACGAGATCGCCAACAAATACATCTCGACTACAGCCATCATCTGTCTTCTGATATTGGCCTACGGGGATCTTATTGGTTAATTGGCACGTAGTCTTGTAGCGGTGTTCATAGTCAAGCTCAACTCGACACCACGCTACAATAGTATAACTTTAATTGACTGATGAATTCAACGATTAAATAATAATAATAATAAATGAAGCAGTAAAACTGAAGAAAACAAGCATTCAAAGTGAGAGTAAAGTCGAAGAGAGAAAAGTTAACATGAATGATTGATAATAGATATAGTTCAGTTAAAATATCTGCTTGATTGTGATTGGCTTCTGTAATAAACCATGTTTAATAATTTTTCATAACACAGACTTACATCATCAATCGGATCCTAATCAGGATGCCTTAATGAATTGACAGAAGCCAATTCTGTACAGCTAACATTCATACTTGCGAACATTTCATAGATTGACTAACAAAACATTAATTATATAGAATCTACTGAGATAAATTAATAAAACCTAACTAAGTTACAGAAGCTGCTGTTACTAAATTATGAAAATAATCAGGTTATTGTGATAGAATCCAAAGACAGATTATCAAATAACAATATCACAAACATAATACTGACATATGATATTATCAATTGTTCTAAGATCACAACGTCTGTGCCACTATGGAATACTACATCAACAACATAGGAAGATCGGAAGTAAAAACTACTCAAACATCAAACTACTTAATTTTATTTAGTAATATAAGAACTACAAACAAAATATGGTACAGTAAGATACAGAAATTAAGCAGTAAACATATAATGCAAATATAAAGTATTTTCGCCGTAGGTGTTAGTAGCCGAGTGTGATTCTAAGGTATGGTTGTGTGGGTCTCTGCAACGTCGGATTCGTGTCTGGTTTGCTGGCAACTTGGTTGGGAGGTGTGACAGCAGTAAGGTGTTTCCCTCGGACAACCAGCATCTGCAGCGATACTGCCTTCTCACAAGGAAGGAAGGGGTTAGAAAAGGTCGACCCTAAAAACGTCACATCTCACCTTACCCCACGGATTTCTGTCACCGGCGGTAAGGCCCTTTGAAGAACGGAGCTAACACATTAAAAACCTCCCACAAAAAGGCCGTGTGCGACCGGCCTCAATCAGTTGTCCCTTGGGCTCTGCGGTCACGCACTCAGGTCTTCAAGACCAACACTAATCCGATTTCCTTTCCAGGTTCCTCAAGAAATACCCTTCCACGGTGTTGGCAACCGGGAAGTGATATCAGCCCTCATACCCGTAACAGCACATGAGACCAAGTTGGTCACACTCAAATCCTTCCTACACCTCCTAATAACTCTCTTATTTCCACGACTAACCCTTCTTAGATCCCTTTATCACCTCGCCTCGCTGGTGCAAACGATTCGAGTACGCGGAATGTTACTCCTGGTCTCCTGAAACCACGCTCCAAACTACACGTAGGAGCTTTCAACGTCCGAACACTGTGCCGAATAGGACAACAAGCTTCCTTAGCTAAGACTTTAGAATCTCGCTCCATTGATGTGTGCTGCGTCTCCGAAACGCGCACACAGGATCCTAGTAGTGTCATTCATTTGACCGCACCATGTCAAAGTAACGAACCAACTCGATTTACGCTTCGTGTATCTGGAAGCCCTGATGCTGCTTCCCGTGGCCTCGCTGGCGTAGGTATAGCATTGAGTCCTAGGGCTGAACTAGCTCTCTTAGACTGATACCAGTAGACAGTCGTTTGTGCGCTGTCCGACTAAACGGAACAGTAAGGACTCGAAAAGATAGGGACACTCGTCGTTGCCTCTTCGTCGTCTCTGCCTACTCTCCCACTGACTGCAGCTCAGATGATGTAAAAGATGAGCTTTACAGAAAGCTTTCCGACCTTCTCCGAAAAGCTAGGCGTTCAGATGTAGTAATAGTGGCTGGTGACTTTGATGCTCAAGTTGGTAAACTAAGCGAAAAGGAAAGACACCTGGGTGGATCTTATGGTGTCGCGGCTCAAAGAACAGATAACGGCGACCGTCTGTTGCAGCTATGCTCAGATAACCGCCTGTTTCTTGCAAACACTAACTTTAAGCATAAGGAAAAACATCTTATAACATGGCGACCCCCTAATTCGTCCCAACGTTGGACCCGAATGGATCACATCGCTATCAGCCACCGATGGAGGGGCTCGATAGAAGACTGTCGCTCATTCTGGAGCACATGCTTAGACTCAGATCATGCTCTAGTGTGAGCGCGTATTTGTCTACGTCTTCCTGGATGTAGGAAAGATGGTGCAAAGAAACCTCTTAGGGTCCTACTTAATGATAGTCAAGCTAAGAGTATATTTCAGGAACAACTAGGAAAACAGTTCGGCAGCCATGTGTGTGATGCCTACCCCGAATCAGCGTAGAATGACATCCGAAAAGCTGTAGAATCAGCAGTGATGTCTGCAAGTATGGTAAACCATAAGGTTAAGGAGAAACACTGGATCTCAGCAGCATCTACCAAACTGATAGATGCTCGTAAACTCATTCCATCTGGCTCTGAACATAACGAAGAGCGGAGTCAGCTTAAGCGTAAGCTGACTAGAAGCTTACGCGATGATCGTGAACAGTGGTGGGTAGCGAAAGCAAGAGAGACGGAAAAGGCAGCGGCACTAGGTAACGGTAGGCAACTGTTCAGACTTGTTAAGGAAACCGATATTAGGAACCTAATTGTTAGCGAAACAATCGCAGAGAAAGATGGACATATTATTCATTCTCAATCCAAGAGATTGGATCGATGGGCAGAACACTTTAGGGATCAGCTCAACTGGTCTTCAACCACACTTCGGTTTCCCACAATCTCCAGTCGACCTGAATGGCAAGTTGATGTAAGTCCTCCGACTCTTTACGAAGTTGAAAAAGCTATAGGAAATCTGAAGCGTGGGAGAGTAGCAGGCTCTGACAGGTTTACCCCTGAGATTTTTAAGGATGGCGGTCCAGTATTAGCAGCGAGATTGACTGATGTCTTAGGTAGAATCTGGGAACTGGACGTAATCCCATCTGACTGGTCTCAATCACTGATTGTGCCAGTCTATAAGAAAGGACAAAAGTCCTCTTGTGACAATCACAGAGGAATTAGTTTGACTAATATAGTGTCTAAAATATTAGCTTCAATAATTCTTCGACGCCTAACTAAAGCTCGTGGAGAACAGACTAGAGAAAATCAGGCTGGTTTTCGACCTGGACGTGGTTGTATAGATCAAATATTCACACTACGTCAGGTCCTAGAACATAGACACACATTCAGACGCCCCACAATGGTATTATTTCTCGACCTTAAGGCGGCATTTGACTCAGTTGATCGTGAGGTTCTATGGCAATGTTTGTCACTGAAAGGAGTACCAAAGAAGTACATTAACCCTATAAAGGCTCTCTACTCGAACACAACTGGTCGAGTGAGAGCTAATGGCGAACTGTCATCAGAATTGATTACCTCAAGTGGTGTTCGTCAGGGCTGTCCACTCTCTCCAGGAAATTCACTTGTTGACTTAGAATATGCCGATGACATAGTTCTATTTGGTGAAGACGCTGACAAAATGCAGAGTCTTCTGACCACTCTAAGTAACAATGCAGGCATGTTCGGAATGCGATTTTCTCCCTCGAAATGCAAAATGCCGCTTCAGGATTGGGTTGCGTCGACACCGAACTAGTGATAGGTAGTGAAATAGTTGAGCATGTCGACCATCTCACTTATCTCGGAAGTCTCATCAGCCCTTGTGGTCTGGTGTGTGACGAAATCTCAGCACGGATACAATAGGCTCGACCAGCTTTTGCCAACTTGCGTCATTTGTGGTGTAGGCCAGATATTCCTCTATCAACCAAAGCACGTGTTTACTGCGCAGCAGTTCGTTCCGTCCTACTTTATGGCAGTGAAACATGGCCGGTAAGAGTAGAGGATATACGTAAGTTGCTAGTATTTGATCATAGATGTCTTCGAAGCATTGTTTGTATATACTGGGACCACCGAGTAAGTAATGTAGTTGTTAGTAAACGGGTACTAGGTAATAATAGCAAATCAATTGTTGAAATAGTGAAACATCATCAGTTGAGATGGCTGGGACATGTGTTGCGCACGCCAAATCAGCAACTACCACGACGTGCAATATTTTCTGGTGTACGAGTTGGTTGGAAGAAAGCTAGATATGGCCAGACAAAAACGTGGCACAAATCCATGAAATCACTGACAAGAGGACTGAATCATGTTGGTAGTTGTAGACTACCTGGTTGAGATCCGCGAGATGATGGCAACCGATGGTTTGAGACCTTGAATGACATGGCTCGAAATCGTTTGCAATGGCGCAGATTCACCTACTCTCTGTGTTCTCTCATATTCTCATCTTCTGAATTCTCCATGTCCTTTATTTGCTTTCCAAATCTATTCCAATGGACTATACTCCTTAAATAACATCATCGAACCTTAAAGTTCCCCGTCACTAATTATACTTTCATTACTCTGCCACTACGGGATTTTAAACGATAAATGAATCACTATGCTAATGTCGTAGGGCAACTCGAACTGATGTTCCACGTTGTTTCTGAATGACTAACTGAGATGACTCGAACAGGGTGAGTACGTGTGTTGTGCTCGTACTCCAGTAGACCAAGGATGTTGAACCTGGCAACTCGTGCTTGACAGATACGAACCACACTAGCGGTCGCCCAACTCGTTCTTGCATGGACTCTGCACTATGGGGTGGCTATATTGTGGCCAACCATCTCTGTTATGTTCATCGAATGGGCGTTGTGCGTGTCAGGATTACAAAGTTGTTGGGATGCTCTCCACATTGCTTAGAATTCGCTAATGCTTGCGACGGCCGTTAGTTGTGCAGTGATTCACACTCAGTCGGCTACAACGCAGCACCAGGCACATGTATGCATTGAGCAGGGTGCCGTACCTGATTAGCACAACAACATGAACAACAAATTCATATAAGCAATTACTTCAATGGTAGTAATATGTAAAAAACGGTTGTATATGAAAATGTGATATGGGGAGAAAGAATGTGTTCGTTGAAAGGAGGAAGATATAAAATAAGTTTGATCTCACGGTTTAAGGGAAGACGAAGTGTATACACCTACTTCGTTGTGATCGATTTTGAGCCATGTCACCCAAAGTCTCCAACCATTGGTTACGATAGTCGCGCGGATGACTCCGATTGCTCACCACCTGAAGGAGATGATGAAAGGTGGGAAGTAAGTTCACGAATGCGTGTGCGGTGGGACTGTTCACGTTGAAGAGGTCTACGAGATCAGTTCATTACATTTCGCAATGATTAGTTTTGTCTTGGAAAGGCTCGTGGTAGTCGTGACTATCCAGATCTCTCAGTTTGCGCAGCCTCCTCCCGAGTAAATTTATGGAAGGTGCTGTTGGCACGCGTTGATACGAAATGCTTCACGGATTGATAGCTCGGTTTGAACGTCGGTAGTCAGCTGAAAGATGTTGATCCCGGATTCATGATCTCTCTTGTGTGTCGCAAATCTACAGTTGTGGAAGGCAAGAAAAAGAGGGTATGTCAGGTATGAGGTTATCGTCAAGTGATGTGAAGACTGCGGTCAGGTCACCTCGTATTCTTCTGTATGATTCAGCTTTGTTAAGCGTCAGATCATTTTGTCAGTTAATTTGGATCTTTCTATGGCTCTGCGGTACCTCGTTCTCCTAGTATCTTTCTCCATGTGCTGATATTATCGGTATTTAGGATGAAAAATACTGGACGAGTCACTTATGTGTAAAATGAGTACTCCTGGTTCTGAGGATGTCCTGAGGAACAATGATACGCACTGTTTTTCATCCAGTCAGCTTAGAACCAATGCACAGTACCCATTCACACCCAGCGGGAAGGTTGTTCAGCCATGACAGAAACCGCCCACAACCCAATCTGGCAATCTGGCATCTAGGATTTGGTGATGGCATCTACAATCGTCCAATATTATCATCCCAGACAATTTCTTATGTCGCAATTTCACATTAGTGTTATCACAACTTGCCAATTCTGACGTTGCTCTAGGCAATCGTCTGTCTTGAAGACGAATGCAACAAGTGTTCGTCATCTCAAAAACAAACCCTTTCATTGTCGGAACTCAATATTTGTAGGCTCACGCTTTCTTCCGCATTTGTTTAGAGAAAAAGTCAATTGCGGAATGATTTTGATTATTCCGTGATCAAATGGGTTCGGTCAGGTGACTAAAAACCACAAAAATAGTCTACAAAACAGAAGTGGCTGAGAAAAGCTTGTTAGTGTTCGCCACCACAATGAATCATTTATTTAGGTTGTTTCACACTGAATGTTCAAATGGTTGTGGATGGAATAGAAGAAGCTTTCGCTTAACAAGCTTCCGTGTCATGTAGCAGTGAGTCACCAATACCTCCAGGCAGGACTCCAGGTATATTAACGATAATAGAGGAAAAAACTGGTGAATCACAGTAAGATATTATCCCTAGTCCTTAAGAATACGTCAAGTTGCCTCTTAAAATACTCCTGGGAAGTCGCTTGAACTAGCTCAGCCGGCAGCGAGTTCCAGCATTCGACAACTCTTAAGGGGGTAGAAGTTGTGCTTCCAGTTTCTTGGTGTTACCCCTTAGGTTAGTATTGGGACCAAGCTTAAGTAGGTGTTTAAGAGGATGCCCAGAAGTGTTGAGGATACTGTTGGCCATTAGAAGGTCACATCTAAGACGCCCATACTCTAATGAATAAAGTTTTAGTGATTGGAGGCGCTCTTCATAGGGTTTAAATTTGGGTCCGCGAACTGATTTCGTGGCTCGCCGTTGGATACGCTCCAAAGTGTCCTTACCCTTTTGGAGTGAGGGAGAAAATACTATGTTTCCGTACTCTAAATGGGGACGAATAAAACTGTTGAAGATTATGTGGAAAGTTCTTCGATCAAACTGGCCAAAAATGCGCTTCAATGTTACCAGTGCAAGGTTTGCTCGAAAGGCTTTTTTGTCACAGTTAGAGTAAGACTTCAAATCTCAGGATACCAGCCTCCTAAATCTTTTTCAGCTTGAGAGTGCTGGTACCCTACGATGTCAACCTAAACACTTAAGGAGACGGTACCAAGCTGTACAAACCCCACATACAGCATAATTATTGAGGGATTATGGTCAGTATGCAATCGGCCATTGTATCAAGTACCTACTAACTCTTGTGGGTCACCGCACATTGACCGTTGAATTCTGGTAGTTCATCTCGTAATTTTCTCGTCTGAAATCACTTATTAGTTATTGAGGACCGTAAAAACCATTAACAAATAGTACCAACTGGCCTCTCACCATTCAATTATCTTTGACTAGTGAGTGCTGTGTTTTGCTGGATCAGGACACACCATTTCCGTTCCTCTGCGATAATCATGTTGACTGTCCGCTCACAGTGTGTTTTGTAGCTATGGCTGGTGTTGACCACGCCTATCAGTACTCTGTGGAAGTGAAGAGCAGGTTCTCACTGTTCCTGGACGACGCTCTGAATAGTGAAGACCCGGATATCCTGCTATCCAAGTTGCAGAGTAAACGAAGTGAAAAAACTAAAAAGGATAAGCCTCATGTGCAACAGCAACATGTGGCACCTGCAAAAGTCGACACGATAACTAAGAGTGAGGTGAAGGTTGAGACTGCAGCTTCGAAAGGTAAGCAAATGTGTAATACTAGCTATTTAAGCTGGTCCTCGGGTGTCGAAAACCACCAACGTCACAGAGCCGCCACCAGTGCCACCTGAAGACGTACAAATCACATCCGCAAAGGGGACAGATGAACCAGTTAGTGCCTTTGTGCGTGGTCGCGGTTCAGGTAGAGGAACACCTCGAGGGATGCGTGTAGGCAGAGGACAAGGACCTCGAATGGCTCCGTCAGAAGCACCTCAAGACTCAGTGGGTGATTTGAATGCTCCCAGGTAAGTTTGTTGTGATCTCAGTGGTTACTTATAAGAGGGCCAAGTTTCGAGCCTAGAGGACGTGGGAGAGGCAGAGGAAGGGCAATGTTTAATCGAGGTCGTGGAATGCCATTCAATTCAAACCGAGACTTCGACAATCAGGATGGTCCAGATCGTCAGTAAGTGATTTTTACCCGAGTGATTTTGTAATGATGAACTGTTATCCCTGTCCTATGTAATGCGGAAACACAGTCTGATGCATGTTTAGGCTTACATAACTCAGTTAACATCAGCCTTTTATTCTGTAGGGGCCCGAGACAATATGGTCGAAGAGATGGAAATTGGAATTCTCAAGATGTTGATGGTCAAACAATACTTGAGGGTGGTGACTCAGAGCAAGTTGTGCGTTTCTCAGACGATCGTAACGAGTCCGAGGACCAGCCAGGACATGCGACAGTGGAGAACGAGGAGGGTGTGGTTGTCAACACAGAAACCCCAGTTGAGGAAGAACCGAAAAGCTACACATTAGAAGAATACAAGGCCATGCGCCAGTCTTCCAAACCAGCCATCTTACTGAACAACAAAGGTCCACGCAAAGCTAATGATGGTAAAGATGTGTTTGCAAACATGGTGGCTCACAGAAAAACACAGGAGGTTCACGAGGATATCTACGAGGTGGAGGAGAAGGAAAATGAGCCTGAGGTATGTTCCATTTCTATGTATTTACACTAGATTCGATCTAGGAGCATCAATCGATCGACATTGATTTTTCTTTCGCTGACGACTTTGGAAGCCGTAGAAGAGGTGGACGAGGATTTGAAGGCAGAGGGTTCGATCGTGGGCGTAATGTTACACGCGGTGCGGGACCAAGAAGTGAACGTGGGGGTCGAGGAAGAGGTCAGATGAGGAGTGACGGGCGAGGTCGTGGTTTCGGCCGTGTTCTGCCTGTTAACGATCACATTCCACCCCAGCAATTTACAACGACCAGGAGTTCCCTTCCTTGAAGTGAATTCCCAAAGGAAAACAAAAACAGACTGTTGGATTAATAATATTCTTCCTTGTCAACCTTTACTTCCTCAAAGGCTTTTAGTCCAAGCCTCTACTTACTCATACTCATCCTTCCCCATTAAACTTCAGCTTTGTAATCTAGTTTCTCCTAAAAGCAGTTCGAGGACTGGATTGGGCTGTGCTGCTTGAGATCTAATTGCAAAGCTTTGTACATGAGTGTTTTCAGAATGTCACAGTTTAGCGGTTGATGTGATCAATCGCCCTAAATAAACATTAATAAGATTATTTTTTTCAGCCTTTTCACAGTGTATTTGTACTGAATCCTGTTTGGGTATGTTGGACTGTTTGTGCTTTGCGCGAACATAGGATAGCGCTTTCAGCCACATAGTTCCTAACTCAGGCGTCCGCACAGAGGTTTGTCAGCGGTTCTCGCCTGCCTCGCGATGAGTGACAGGCATCAGTGCACGTCTAGTGCACAAACACCATATTTGCATCGCATGAGACAACTAGTAGTAGTTCGGTGTGGTACGATGAGACTCATTTCCAGCTAGTGTGTCAGTGCTGAACTACTTTCGCCGTAACTGTTAGTAGCCGAGTGTGATTCTAAGGTATGGCTGTGTGGGTCTCTGCAACGTTGGATTCGTGTCCGGTTTGCTGGCAACTTGGTTGGGATGACTCGAACGGGGTGAGTACGTGTGTTGTGCTCGTACTCCAGTAGACCAAGGATGTTGAACCTGGCAACTCATGCTTGACAGATACGAACCACACAAGCGGTCGCCTAACTCGTTCTTGCATGGACTCTGCACTATGGGGTGGCTATATTGTGGCCAACCATCTCTGTTATGTTCATCGAATGGGCGTTGTGCGTGTCAGGATTACAAAGTTGTTGGGATGCTCTCCACATTGCTTAGAATTCTCTAATGCTTGCGACGGCCGTTAGTTGTGCAGTGATTCACATTCAGTCGGCTACAACGCAACACCAGGCACATGTATGCATTGAGCAGGGTGCCGTACCTGATTAGCACAACAACATGAACAACAAATTCATATAAGCAATTACTTCAATGGTAGTAATATGTAAAAAACGGTTGTATATGAAAATGTGATATGGGGAGAAAGAATGTGTTCGTTGAAAGGAGGAAGATATAAAATAAGTTTGATCTCACGGTTTAAGGGAAGACGAAGTGTATACACCTACTTCGTTGTGATCGATTTTGAGCCATGTCACCCAAAGTCTCCAACCATTGGTTACGATAGTCGCGCGGACCCCAACCAAGTAGTCTGCATTCGCGGGATGACTCCGATTGCTCACCACCTGAAGGAGATGATGAAAGGTGGGAAGTAAGTTCACGAATGCGTGTGCGGTGGGACTGTTCACGTTGAAGAGGTCTACGAGATCAGTTCATTACATTTCGCAATGATTAGTTTTGTCTTGGAAAGGCTCGTGGTAGTCGTGACTATCCATGTCTCTCAGTTTGCGCAGCCTCCTTCCGAGTAAATTTATGGAAGGTGCTGTTGGCACGCGTTGATACGAAATGCTTCACGGATTGATAGCTCGGTTTGAACGTCGGTAGTCAGCTGAAAGATGTTGATCCCGGATTCATGATCTCTCTTGTGTGTCGCAAATCTACAGTTGTGGAAGGCAAGAAAAAGAGGGTATGTCAGGTATGAGGTTATCGTCAAGTGATGTGAAGACTGCGGTCAGGTCACCTCGTATTCTTCTGTATGATTCAGCTTTGTTAAGCGTCAGATCATTTTGTCAGTTAATTTGGATCTTTCTATGGCTCTGCGGTACCTCGTTCTCCTAGTATCTTTCTCCATGTGCTGATATTATCGGTATTTAGGATGAAAAATACTGGACGAGTCACTTATGTGTAAAATGAGTACTCCTGGTTCTGAGGATGTCCTGAGGAACAATGATACGCACTGTTTTTCATCCAGTCAGCTTAGAACCAATGCACAGTACCCATTCACACCCAGCGGGAAGGTTGTTCAGCCATGACAGAAACCGCCCACAACCCATCTGGCAATCTGGCATCTAGGATTTGGTGATGGCATCTACAATCGTCCAATATTATCATCCCAGACAATTTCTTATGTCGCAATTTCACATTAGTGTTATCACAACTTGCCAATTCTGACGTTGCTCTAGGCAATCGTCTGTCTTGAAGACGAATGCAACAAGTGTTCGTCATCTCAAAAACAAACCCTTTCATTGTCGGAACTCAATATTTGTAGGCTCACGCTTTCTTCCGCATTTGTTTAGAGAAAAAGTCAATTGCGGAATGATTTTGATTATTCCGTGATCAAATGGGTTCGGTCAGGTGACTAAAAACCACAAAAATAGTCTACAAAACAGAAGTGGCTGAGAAAAGCTTGTTAGTGTTCGCCACCACAATGAATCATTTATTTAGGTTGTTTCACACTGAATGTTCAAATGGTTGTGGATGGAATAGAAGAAGCTTTCGCTTAACAAGCTTCCGTGTCATGTAGCAGTGAGTCACCAATACCTCCAGGCAGGACTCCAGGTATATTAACGATAATAGAGGAAAAAACTGGTGAATCACAGTAAGATATTATCCCTAGTCCTTAAGAATACGTCAAGTTGCCTCTTAAAATACTCCTGGGAAGTCGCTTGAACTAGCTCAGCCGGCAGCGAGTTCCAGCATTCGACAACTCTTAAGGGGGTAGAAGTTGTGCTTCCAGTTTCTTGGTGTTACCCCTTAGGTTAGTATTGGGACCAAGCTTAAGTAGGTGTTTAAGAGGATGCCCAGAAGTGTTGAGGATACTGTTGGCCATTAGAAGGTCACATCTAAGACGCCCATACTCTAATGAATAAAGTTTTAGTGATTGGAGGCGCTCTTCATAGGGTTTAAATTTGGGTCCGCGAACTGATTTCGTGGCTCGCCGTTGGATACGCTCCAAAGTGTCCTTACCCTTTTGGAGTGAGGGAGAAAATACTATGTTTCCGTACTCTAAATGGGGACGAATAAAACTGTTGAAGATTATGTGGAAAGTTCTTCGATCAAACTGGCCAAAAATGCGCTTCAATGTTACCAGTGCAAGGTTTGCTCGAAAGGCTTTTTTGTCACAGTTAGAGTAAGACTTCAAATCTCAGGATACCAGCCTCCTAAATCTTTTTCAGCTTGAGAGTGCTGGTACCCTACGATGTCAACCTAAACACTTAAGGAGACGGTACCAAGCTGTACAAACCCCACATACAGCATAATTATTGAGGGATTATGGTCAGTATGCAATCGGCCATTGTATCAAGTACCTACTAACTCTTGTGGGTCACCGCACATTGACCGTTGAATTCTGGTAGTTCATCTCGTAATTTTCTCGTCTGAAATCACTTATTAGTTATTGAGGACCGTAAAAACCATTAACAAATAGTACCAACTGGCCTCTCACCATTCAATTATCTTTGACTAGTGAGTGCTGTGTTTTGCTGGATCAGGACACACCATTTCCGTTCCTCTGCGATAATCATGTTGACTGTCCGCTCACAGTGTGTTTTGTAGCTATGGCTGGTGTTGACCACGCCTATCAGTACTCTGTGGAAGTGAAGAGCAGGTTCTCACTGTTCCTGGACGACGCTCTGAATAGTGAAGACCCGGATATCCTGCTATCCAAGTTGCAGAGTAAACGAAGTGAAAAAACTAAAAAGGATAAGCCTCATGTGCAACAGCAACATGTGGCACCTGCAAAAGTCGACACGATAACTAAGAGTGAGGTGAAGGTTGAGACTGCAGCTTCGAAAGGTAAGCAAATGTGTAATACTAGCTATTTAAGCTGGTCCTCGGGTGTCGAAAACCACCAACGTCACAGAGCCGCCACCAGTGCCACCTGAAGACGTACAAATCACATCCGCAAAGGGGACAGATGAACCAGTTAGTGCCTTTGTGCGTGGTCGCGGTTCAGGTAGAGGAACACCTCGAGGGATGCGTGTAGGCAGAGGACAAGGACCTCGAATGGCTCCGTCAGAAGCACCTCAAGACTCAGTGGGTGATTTGAATGCTCCCAGGTAAGTTTGTTGTGATCTCAGTGGTTACTTATAAGAGGGCCAAGTTTCGAGCCTAGAGGACGTGGGAGAGGCAGAGGAAGAGCAATGTTTAGTCGAGGTCGTGGAATGCCATTCAATTCAAACCGAGACTTTGACAATCAGGATGGTCCAGATCGTCAGTAAGTGATTTTTATCCGAGTGATTTTGTAATGATGAACTGTTATCCCTGTCCTATGTAATGCGGAAACGCAGTCTGATGCATGTTTAGGCTTACATAACTCGGTTAACATTAGCCTTTTATTCTGTAGGGGCCCGAGACAATATGGTCGGAGAGATGGGAATTGGAATTCTCAAGATGTTGATGGTCAAACAATACCTGAGGGTGGTGACTCAGAGCAAGTTGTGCGTTTCTCAGACGATCGTAACGAGGTCGAGGACCAGCCAGGACATGCGACAGTGGAGAACGAGGAGGGTGTGGTTGTCAACACAGAAACCCCAGTTGAGGAAGAACCGAAAAGCTACACATTGGAAGAATACAAGGCCATGCGCCAGTCTTCCAAACCAGCCATCTTACTGAACAACAAAGGTCCACGCAAAGCTAATGATGGTAAAGATGTGTTTGCAAACATGGTGGCTCACAGAAAAACACAGGAGGTTCACGAGGATATCTACGAGGTGGAAGAGAAGGAAAATGAGCCTGAGGTATGTTCCATTTCTATGTATTTACACTAGATTCGATCTAGGAGCATCAATCGATCGACATTGATTTTTCTTTCGCTGACGACTTTGGAAGCCGTAGAAGAGGTGGACGAGGATTTGAAGGCAGAGGGTTCGATCGTGGGCGTAATGTTACACGCGGTGCGGGACCAAGAAGTGAACGTGGGGGTCGAGGAAGAGGTCAGATGAGGAGTGACGGGCGAGGTCGTGGTTTCGGCCGTGTTCTGCCTGTTAACGATCACATTCCACCCCCAGCAATTTACAACGACCAGGAGTTCCCTTCCTTGAAGTGAATTCCCAAAGGAAAACAAAAACAGACTGTTGGATTAATAATATTCTTCCTTGTCAACCTTTACTTCCTCAAAGGCTTTTAGTCCAAGCCTCTACTTACTCATACTCATCCTTCCCCATTAAACTTCAGCTTTGTAATCTAGTTTCTCCTAAAAGCAGTTCGAGGACTGGATTGGGCTGTGCTGCTTGAGATCTAATTGCAAAGCTTTGTACATGAGTGTTTTCAGAATGTCACAGTTTAGCGGTTGATGTGATCAATCGCCCTAAATAAACATTAATAAGATTATTTTTTTCAGCCTTTTCACAGTGTATTTGTACTGAATCCTGTTTGGGTATGTTGGACTGTTTGTGCTTTGCGCGAACATAGGATAGCACTTTCAGCCACATAGTTCCTAACTCAGGCGTCCGCACAGAGGTTTGTCAGCGGTTCTCGCCTGCCTCGCGATGAGTGACAGGCATCAGTGCACGTCTAGTGCATAAACACCATATTTGCGTCACATGAGACAACTAGTAGTAGTTCGGTGTGGTACGATGAGACTCATTTCCAGCTAGTGTGTTAGTGCTGAACTACTTTCGCCGTAACTGTTAGTAGCCGAGTGTGATTCTAAGGTATAGTTGTGTGGGTCTCTGCAACGTTGGATTCGTGTCCGGTTTGCTGGCAACTTGGTTGGGATGACTCGAACGGGGTGAGTACGTGTGTTGTGCTCGTACTCCAGTAGACCAAGGATGTTGAACCTGGCAACTCATGCTTGACAGATACGAACCACACAAGCGGTCGCCTAACTCGTTCTTGCATGGACTCTATGCTATGGGGTGGCTATATTGTGGCCAACCATCTCTGTTATGTTCATCGAATGGGCGTTGTGCGTGTCAGGATTACAAAGTTGTTGGGATGCTCTCCACATTGCTTAGAATTCTCTAATGCTTGCGACGGCCGTTAGTTGTGCAGTGATTCACATTCAGTCGGCTACAACGCAACACCAGGCACATGTATGCATTGAGCAGGGTGCCGTACCTGATTAGCACAACAACATGAACAACAAATTCATATAAGCAATTACTTCAATGGTAGTAATATGTAAAAAACGGTTGTATATGAAAATGTGATATGGGGAGAAAGAATGTGTTCGTTGAAAGGAGGAAGATATAAAATAAGTTTGATCTCACGGTTTAAGGGAAGACGAAGTGTATACACCTACTTCGTTGTGATCGATTTTGAGCCATGTCACCCAAAGTCTCCAACCATTGGTTACGATAGTCGCGCGGACCCCAACCAAGTAGTCTGCATTCGCGGGATGACTCCGATTGCTCACCACCTGAAGGAGATGATGAAAGGTGGGAAGTAAGTTCACGAATGCGTGTGCGGTGGGACTGTTCACGTTGCGGAGGTCTACGAGATCAGTTCATTACATTTCGCAATGATTAGTTTTGTCTTGGAAAGGCTCGTGGTAGTCGTGACTATCCATGTCTCTCAGTTTGCGCAGTCTCCTGTGTAAATCAATGTTGTTTGATTTTAGTACGATGTTTTGTCAGCTTGATGATTGTTACAATCGGCTAGTATTTATTCTTGATGAAGTTCGGCGTTAATTGGCTTGGGATACTCTAGAATTCTTTTCACAATTAAATTAACATTGTTGACTTTTATGTTGTCTAGGGTGATATTTTCTTTAATTTATGCGAGGCGTTATAATCGAACTTGGCTATTTTTCTGCAGAATATTTTATTTCATATTACTTGAATTAGGTGTGTTGAGTGTATACATCTGTGTTTTGTAAAGGAACATCTTGTTCTGTTTCAGTGTAAATCTTGTAGAATGAATACGCGCAACGTCATCAAATCTTTGGCATTTAAGTTAAATTTTTACCTAGAACTCTCATTTTCCTCTAGTTTTTTGTATAAACTTAGGACACTGATTACTTTTTAACGTTATTCGTAATCTCGTTGTTCTGAAGTTTTCCAATTGACAATTATGTTTGAGTTGTCATAGACGAAATTATAATTTCAGTGGATGTGGTACTTATGTACCTTGAATATTCTCCATTAACATCATAGTTTTACTGGAACGATTCCATGTGTGGACAAATCGTATTTAAAAGCTCAT
Organism: Schistosoma spindalis; assembly: GCA_946903255.1. Lineage (NCBI taxonomy): Eukaryota > Metazoa > Platyhelminthes > Trematoda > Strigeidida > Schistosomatidae > Schistosoma > Schistosoma spindalis. Next base: position 24,025,008 of record OX336421.1, on the reverse strand, counting down.
CAGCAGTTTTTTTAATAAACCCAACCTTGAAGGGTAAACCGTGTTAACTATTAGCATTGCTGACAACTAATTTCTATGCAGTCTTTTTCGCCTATAGAGGAGTATCCATTGCAAGTATGTCTCTTAATAGGAATCTTACTTTTGCATATTAATCCCGAGCTCTCAAGTTTGAGGAAACTCGCGAAGTCAGGTGTCCTTCACCAAGGTTAAAAGGAAATATTGGGGGATTTACCCAGGTCTGTGGAAAATTTGAGGTTTTTGTGTCGTTTCTCCAAAATTTACTATAACGGCTTCCTCAAAACGGGTCAAATTTTCCCCAAAATTGGGAGCTTGGGATGTATGTTGTCTGAATAATTTATACGGTATATATTGTGATAGTGAGTATGTTTTGTGGCCGGATATGTTACCCAGTCACTCATAATAAGATAGATATAAAGGTTTGTTTGGTTCATTCATCATTGTACTTACTGAGAGATATTTGCAGTAGCTCAAATTTATGTGTTCTTGGTATACTTGTGAATTGTGCAACTACAGTGTCATGCACATTCCTATTATCTCTAGCATTTTTTTTATTGCTCTCATCTTTAATTTTAAAAACTTTAATCTTCCCAGGGTTTTAGTAATTTGTCAAGAGAATATTGGAAATCCTCACATTTCCAAATAATCTCTATGCTACGTTACCATGTTTTTCCATTAATGACCGCTTTTTTACTGAACATTGTGATTATTCTAGGGAAACAATTTTAGACACTTCTTTGTAGCTTGTTTCTCATAATTATATATCAAGCTTATTATTACCTTTAACCTCTGTAATAGTTAAATTTGTATAGTATCACTAATTCCATAGTAACAGAGGTTTGTAACCGACATGACACGGTTAACTATCGACAAAGAACATGAACAGATAGCACTGCTGAAATATTAGATAGCATCATGTTTTCACTACCTAGGAAATTTTACTCTATTTCTTTAAATTCATAGGACCTAGTAATAGTTGTTAAAATAACTTAGATTAATGATTTATGATCATTCAATCATATCACATTAACACAGAGATACAGTTGTCGATTCAAATCCCATAGTGGTAGATGTAATAAGAGTATAAACAGTAATCAAAAATAATTAAGACACATTTCCAATAATAAAACTGTATACAATGAACTTGTTTGTATATGTAACGAATTCGTAATTTTACTTTAAATTTATCTATTTTGCTAAATACGATTTTCTAGTCTTTAATTTTAATTCTCTTCACGTTTAAATAAGCTTTATCACATTCCCGTATTATTGATCAACATTTAATGAAAATCAAGCAAACTTATCTTTTAATAGTCTTTGTACTCGGTATTCAATCACGAACTGACATGTTCGAACTCTGTCTCACCTGCCTCGGCTTGAGAAATCGAGTATAGATATTACTAAACCTAACATAAAATATGACTGATGGTAACCTGATCGATAAATTTCTATTTGCTTACTGTGATAAAATGTCTCTGGTATTAATTTTTATGAGTTTATGTGAAGTAATTAAGTTAGTTGTTGTCAAAGAAGAAGCGACTCAAGTTCATGGTGGGTGGTCGATTTTTCGATCTGAGCCGTGTCGAGAACGTTATGATTCCAATAACAACGATGACAATAGTCTGTAGTTGTCGTTATTTAGTGTTAGAATTTGAGATTTGCTACAGTAATTTATTTATCATTTATTTATTTTAACACATAGATATTGGTACAAGGAGACACCGAATACATATGCGCCACACAGATCTCATTGGATATGTGTGAGGGCTGTGATACTGCCCGGGTGCCCAAACCGAAGCAGGTGGTTTTCTTAGGAGGCCACACCCCGAGCCTTCGACCTGAAGATCTGATATGGTCCACAAGGCAGTGGAGCATCGTAAGGAGATGCAGTAAAGAAAAAAAGTCTCCTTATCTTCCACAAAGTTTAAATTTTTATTAGGGGTATTATGTCTTTGATTAGTTGACACAATTATCTATGATTCGAACAATGGATTGTGTCCAGTTTACATATTCTGAGATTATCATTAAGAAGGAAGTTGGTCGGTCTTAGGTTATGTCTAACTTGTCACATAAACATCATTTCAAGCTTTTGATTTATATAAACACAAATGAAATTGGCAAGAAACGTAGTAGCATGGTAAGATAAAAAACAGTATCAGTGGTAGTAGTAGTAGATGAAGTTAAACATGAAAAAAATTCGAAGAGAAAAAAATAATGCATAGATAGTGTAAAATATTTTCGAAACTCAAGAGCTGAGGAGGGATACATAGTGAGTTTCTTTTCACAATTACGCCCTACTCTAATTCGTATCGCCTGACATCTGCGAACATTTATTTTAACCTGCTAAATCTTTTTGGGCATAGATCTGTTAGAGATCGCGAGGAACTTTGCTACAAGCTCTTTTCATGATCATGTCTGTTCCTAGTTGCATTCGATCTGTGTTTTTTGGTTTACCTCTTTTCATTTTGCCTTGAAGATTCCGATTGATGTCTTGCCTTGTGATAGTTTTACGATTTTAGTATATTGTGTCTTATCCACTTCTAGAGGCTTTTTTCAGTTTCCACCTATACTAGCAGTTGGTTTATTCTCTGATACGGCAGGCTATTGCTGATGGTTTCTGATCGACGGATTTGGGGTATCTTACGTGGATACCTGTTTATAAATAACGGTACATTTTTGATGACGGTTGTAGCAGTTTACCAAGTTTCAGCTCACTACAATAAATTTTTTAAAGTAACTATCCGAATTCTGACTTTGGTGTTAGACGATAGTTGTTTTGAGTTCCAAATTATCTTCAGTTGTAGCCGAGTTCTCGTCGATTTGAGGATTTTTGCTCTGACATCTGCACCAGTTTCTCCTCGCTCTTGAATGCTGGTACTTAAGTATGTTAGGGCTTCTACCAGAGCTTTGTCATCAATTGTGATTCTGTTGATAATCTATGTTGTATTTCAGGGTATTGCTTTTCCTCTTGTGAATGCTGAGGTCTATTGCAGTGGAAGCCACTGTCGTAGTGTAGTTCCTCGCACGCATTCTGTATTGACAACGATCTTCTTCAAGTGCTCCATATTGTCAAGGAAGATTCCGAAAGATCTTGCTACTCATGTTATAGGTTGCCTTATCTTAATCAAGGAAATTGTTGTATGGCGATGAGTTGCATGTTGGTTGTTTAACAATCACTTCGTGTTGCTATTTGATTGATGCATGGAAAAACCAACTTTTTCATCTCAAAGTTGAGCGCCTAGTAAAAGATTCGATTTTTCCAGTCGCAATGTGATCTATGCACTACAGATCTTTCTGAAATCCGGCCCGATAATCTCAAAGTCTGGCGTCTACTAAAGTGCTCTACTCACCTGTTCCACTATTCTTGAGTTTCAGTGATTTGTTGATGTACAGTGACGAGTTCCATTCAGTTGCTCGCTCATCAATGATGTGTAGTGTTGTAATTTGGTCTGTACACGATCTATCCTTTCTGTTGATCCATGAAATGTTCATACCAGTTGTTGTCCATTCCGACTTTGACGTTTCGATCCCCCATCAGGATGTCAGTTCCTTTCTTTAACACTTTTCTACGATCCACTTTAGCCCCATAAAACTTAACTTTATCGTCTTTGTTGATATCATTGATGAGTGTATAACACTAGTTAACATTCATGGTGAACACCTTTGTTTTGAACAATCCTTTGATGATTCTTGATCCATGAAATTCCCATCCTATAAGTGCATTTCGTGCTTCTATGGACAACATCGGAACAACTGCCTGAATATGCGGAGCATTTTCTTCGTGACCAGAGTACAGTAGCATCTCTCTCGAATCTAATCTTTACTGCATAGCTTGGGTTCAATTAGTTCTTATTTGGAGAAATGTCAAGTTGTATCTCCTCATTCCCGTAGCTATTTTATCAGTCCTTCCGGTCTTCCAAATTCTCCTGACATTCCGTGTACCTATATTAATTGTTGCTCTGGTTGTTAAAATGGGCATTGGTCTCGTGACTTCCAAAGAATCTTGGCTTTCTCTATGAGGAGTCATAATTCTCCTGAATGAAGATCCTTTATCTCGGAGGGTTGAGTTTAATTTGCTTATTCTGATTGGCATTCTTTTAGCAAAGTTGTATTCTACTGGATGAGATTGTCGACTTCATGACCAATCCCTCACTACCTGCACTTAGGAACGGCAGTAACCCTAGCACGGCAACAAATGGAAATTAAAACAGAACGTATTAGAATAAAGATTATATTAACTTTTACGTGGCTGAAAAGTAACCTAGCAAATACCCTGGTACGACAGATAGTGGGGAGAGTCAGCTCTCCTCTAAATGCTCTCAAGTGGCCACGTGCATACAGTCACTGCCAGAGAAGTCCTACTCACTGTCTTCTCTCATTGTGGGTGTTGTTTACGAAGTTGAAAGGACGAAAAGGGAATGTCCGGCGCTTTAACTGGGTCGGTGGATATAGATGATCCACCTAAGTGAGTTGAAAAACCCTGATTTCAAACCAATGGTGCACATGGGTTCCACGATCCTAAGAAAACAAATGGTGTATGAACCAATTGTTGGTCACCAACTACCATGTGACTGCATCTCATGACATTGCTCCACTGTCTTGTGGATCAAACCTTTACGTCGAAGGTTCGGAGTATGGCTCCTTAAGAAAACCACCTGCTTCGGTTTGAGCACCCAGGTAGTATCCCAGCCCTTACACAAATCGAATGACTTGTGTGGCGTATATCTATTTAGTGTCTCCTTGCACCAATGTGTATGTGTTTAAATAAATAATAAACCTAGCGATCATTATTTATCTATTCATCACAGGAATGATTAATAAAGTCATGATAGAGTATAATAATCATCATAAAGCATATTATGTAAAATTAAGCATTGGTGACAATCATACCCCCAAGTAACACCATATATATGTAGTGTTTATTAATGTATCTTACCTTCAATTTTTTTTTTGAATCATCATATCTGTCTTAAAATAATCTCTGGTCATGTAAAACATGTTTTACATTATCGATCAGTATGATTAACAAAATCAGTTCATAATTTAGTAATTTAAAATGGTTTCATCATTTATATATACTACTTAATTATTAAACATTTTGATAAGGTTATAATTTCAATAGTTGAGATTATGAATCAATTGAAGTTAGACCACCATGGAAAACCTGAAAGCATTAAAATGATTGTTTTGTCCTATTGCGGGACTCCTCAGCTGAGCGCATCTAGGACCCCGCCTCGCGGGATTTGAACCCAAAACCTATCAGTCGGAGGCGCGAACGCTTAACCACTAGACCACTGAACTGGACGGCATTCAACGGTGTTAATGTTTAACGTCACAAGATTTAATTCACTTTCTTCTTCTTGTTTTTGCAAAAAAGTAAAATAATAATAAATTGAATGTGAATTATTTCAATGTTTTAGTTATGTTATAGTTAGTGATGGAATCAATAAGTGATACACGTTTCATTCTTTCTTTTTACAATTCATAAATTGAATGCATCTATAACTTAATGTGGTTTGTAATTATCATTATTATTATGACTTGAATCCAGTACGTGTTACGGTAAATGTAAATAAAACGAAATGTAGAGGATATTGGTAGGTTATTAGTATTCGATCATTGGTGTCTCCAAATCATTGCTCGTATATCCTGGGACCATTGAGTAAGTAATGCAGTTGTTAGCAAACGGGTACTAGGTAAGGATGGCAAACGAAATGATGAAGTAGTGAAACTTAATCGGTTGAGATAGCTGGGACACGTCTTACGTATTCCCAACCACTGACTGCGTCGACTTGCGATGTTTTATGGTGTAGGAGTAGGTTGGAAGAAAGCTAGGGGCGGCCAGACCAAAACATGGCAGAAATCCATGAACTTATTGACAAGTGGACTGAATCATGTTGGTAGGTGTAGACTACCTGGTTGGGGACCGCGAGATGATAGCAACCGATGATTAGAGACCTTGAATGACATGGCTCAAAATCGTTTGCAATGGCGCAGGTGCATCGACTCTCTGTGATGAATTATAATATAGGATCAAGTCATTGACTGTCAGAGTGATTCGTATCGGTAGGTAAAAATATGTGATAGGGGTTAGTGCAATAACATTGATCAAATATTAAGTGATGAGAACTGGTGTCGGTAATGATGGATCAAATGGTTGTGGACGGAATAGAAGGAGCTTTCGCTTAACGGGCTTCCGTGTTTAGTAGCAATAGGTCACCAATACCTCCAGACAGGAACCTATGTATATTAACGATAACAGAAGAAAAAGAAATTGGTAAATAGTAAGATACTATCCTTAGTCCTTAAGAATATGTGAAGTTTCCTCTTAAAGGATTCCTGGAAAATCACTTGAACTACCTCAACCGGCAGCGAATTCCAGCAGCTGACCACTCTTAAAGAGTAGAAGTTGTACCTACAATCCGTTCTATTGTGTTTTGTCTCCAGTTTCTGGGTCTTACTGCTTATGCTTGTGTAGGAACTAAACTTAAATGGATATTCAGAAGTGTTAAAGATGCTGTAAATCCTTAGAAGGTCACCCCTCTAAGACGCCTGCACTTTTATGGGTAAAAATTTTGAGTTTAAATTAATCTATCGTTTAATTTGTAAATTCATTCTTTCTTTTTAAGTCCATATCCTTTATACTTTATCATTTTTCTAATCACTTAAACCATTATTACTACTTTGGTACGTGTTTCAATAATTTTCTAACTCTACTAATTTACAGCTTTTTGATTAGACTTATCATCACTTAATAGTGTTTTACTTGAATCATTCCATTGATGTTTAGGGCTGCAATTAATCAGTCTCTTATTGACATATGTGCATACCATGCATATTACCTTAATTTACAAGCATTATAAACAAAAAATGGATAGAGTTCCAAAGTGAACATCAACTCTGAGATAAAAGTACATTGAGTTGATGAGTCCCAACTAGGATGAAACATGCGTCAAACTGGATTCCACTATTCATTTTTATCATGAAAATTGTTTCATAAAACTAACTAGATTAAACTGATTGGTTCACTAAACAAAGTGGTGAGAAAAACATGATCTGTAAATGACATCTCTTTTTTTAATACGTTTGTGACTTACTTACATACTTACGCCTGTTACTCCCGATGGAGCATAGGCCACTGACCAGCCTTCTCCAACCCACTCTGTCCTGCGCCTTCTTTTCTAGTTCCATCCTATTCTTGTTCATTTTTCTCATATCTATCTCCATTTCTCGGCGTAATGTATTCTTTGGTCTTCCTCTCCTCCTTCGGCCTTCAGGATCCCATGTGAGGGCTTGTATTGTGACGCAGTTCGGTGCTTTCTTCAACGTGTGTCCTATCCACTTCCAGCGCTTCTTCCTCCACTGGGATCTGATTTGTTCTCTCCCACAATAGGTTGTTGCTATTAGTGTCCGGCTAACGGATCTGAAGTATTTTGCGTAGACAACTGTTAATGAACACCTGTATCTTTTGGACGATGGATTTCGTAGTTTTCCAGGTTTCCGCGCCATACAGTAGAACTGTCTTGACATTTGTATTGAAAATTCTGACTTTGGTGTTGGTTGCCAATTGTTTTGAGTTCCAGATGTTCTTCAGTTGTAAACATGCTGCTCTTGCTTTGCCGATCCGTGCCTTCACATCTGCATCAGATCCACCGTTTTCATCGATGATACTGCCCAAATATGTAAAGGTTTTTGCATCTTCCAAATTTTCTCCGTCAATTGTGATTGGATTGATGTATGTTGTGTTGTATCGGAGAATCTTGCTTTTCCCTTTGTGTATATTGAGATCTATTGCTGTTACACTGGTTGTCTTCTCCCATATTTGTTGTTGCTTGTGTAATAGAAGAGCCAGATCATCTGCGATGTCTAGATCATCCAACTGCATCCTTGCTGTCCACTGTATCCGGTGCTTCCCTTCAGATGTTGACATCTTTATGATTCAGTCGATCACCAGGATTCCGCCTGGAGTCCCTCCAGGGGCTACTGCCGGTCCCAAGACCAGATAAACGAGAGTTGGGCATGGGGTTAGCAACCCCATCCCTTAGAAATCTAACTTGCCAAAAAAACGCTAACCAGAAAAAAATAATTATTAATCACACTATATACAGGTCATTATATTGGTCAAGGTCATTATAGTCACATTTTAACCACTAAGATAGAGCATTGAAAAAATCATAATAATCTAAGAAGAGAAACACTATTGATTTCAAGTATTCATATTTTCACATATGAGTAAATAGGTCATAATAAGTTAACTACTATCTAGATATATACGAACTGACTGACGGACTGACTGACTTACACTTGTTACTCTTAATCGAGCATAGACCATTGACTAGCACAAATGATCCGATAGAAATTATAGTTGATTTATGAATCAATACAATCAAAATGTGGGTATAAAATTTTTCAATGACTTGCCAATAAATCATTTCAAAGTGTGTAAATTGTATTGCAAATAGTAGATAAATAATTTTGACAAAACAAAACAAATCAGAATGATAATAATAAATTAGAATAAGATTTAGGTAATTGATATTCATGAGGACTTGTATAGGAGTAGCTTAATAGACTATTTATAAGAAGATTGAATTAATCAATCAACAGGTGGAGAGAAGCTAACTCTGTGTTTACTTACTTACGTCGGTTACCCCCCCCCCGCCTAATGGAGTGTAGGCTGACGATCAGTGTTTTTCAACTCATTCTGTTCTAGGTCTTCCTTTACAATTCTGTCCGGTTGTTGTTCATTCTTTTAATGTTTGTCTCCATTTCTCAGCGTAATGTGTTCTTTGCTCTTCTTATTTTCCTTTGTCATTGAGGATTCCATGTCGGGGCTTGCCTTATGACTCAGTTGAATGCATTCCTCAATGTATATCTTATCCACTTCCTCCGCTGGAATCTTATGTATTCTCTCCCAGAGTAGGTTGTTGCTGATAGTGTCTGGCCAATGGGTCCGAAGTATTTTGTGTAGGAAACTGTTAATAAACACTTGCATCTTCTAGATGATGGCTTTTTGTAATTGTCCAAGTTTCTGCCCCATACAATAGAATTGTCTTCACATTTGTATTGAAAATTCTGATTTTAGTGTTAACAGTTGACAGAGAATTGTTTTGAGTTCCAAATATTGTTCAATTATAGATATGCTGTTCTTGCTTTGCCAATCCGTGCCTTCGGTTTTATAATGCATAATCTAGTTAATATTGATCAATTGAATCGATCATTTCATATCACTTTAAATTGATACTTGTAAACAATTTGGTTATCGATACTGTCTACCTAAAATACGTCATGATGTTACTTAACAACAATAATGTAATGGAAAGATGATGGGAATAATAATATTGATGATGATGATGTGAAACAACGGATTTTTCATTTCTAATTGTCAGTAATTATGTATTCGACAAATTTTTTGAATAATTTTTCTGGTTAGCTTTTTTAGCGAGTTAGTTTTCTACAAGATGCGGTCGTTAACCCCATGCCCAACTCTCCTCCTTTATGCAGTCTTGGGACCGGCAGTAGCTCCCAGAAGGACTCCAGGCGGAACAGAAGAAAATTGGCAACCAACACCAAGGTCAGGATTTTCAATACAAATGTTATACAGTTCTACTGTATGGGGCGGAAACTTGGACAACTACGAAAGCCATCACCCAGAAGATGCATGTGTTTATTGACAGTTGTCTACTCAAAATACTTCAGATCCGTTGGCCGGACACTATTAGCAACAACCTACTGTGGGAGAGAACACATAAGATTCCAGAGGAGGAAGAAATTAGAAAGAAGCGCTTGGAGTGGAAAATGCACACATTGAGGAAAGCACTGATCTGCGTCACAAGACAAGCCCTCACATGGGATCCTGAAGGCCGAAGGAGGAGAGGAAGACCAAAGAACACATTACGTTGAGAGATGGAGACAAACATGAGAAGAATAAACAAGAACTGGATGGAACTAGAAAAGAAGGCCCAGGACAGAGTGGTTTGGAGAATGCTGGTCGGCGATCTATGCTCCATTGGGAGTAACAGGCTTAAGTAAGTAATGTATTCTACAGAAATTCTTCAATCGATATTTAGTTGTTATGCTTCGAGAAGTGGTTTCAAGAACAAAATCCTACTAGAACAATAGAGCTGATTAAGTTTTAGACAGAATAAGAACAAGGTATGAAGCATAGAATAAATTCATCAGTTTATTTCACAGCTACTCATCAGCTGTATACAACGTAAAATTACAATTATTAATACAAATATATAGCATACTTTACTTGATGAAGTTTAAATTAATGTTGTGGACGTCAAAAAATCATAATAAGAAGAGATGATGATGTCTGGTAATGGAATAAAGAACATGAGTTTTGTCCTAGTTAGGACTCATCAGCTGAATGCATCATAGTAATCAGATGAATTGGAACGTAAAGTATGTGAATAAACATGTTAAGAAATAATAATTAAGATGTTATTTAAGGATGTGATGTTTGTATGAACTAATGATTGTTTGTACTTGATAGGTGCATGATTTCTAATTCTAATTCCAATACGTTCATTTGTGCTCACCTAGTTTTATTTGTTATAAATTACACTATTTCGGGAATTCCTAGTTCATATAATAATTGAAATACTTCAGGATGGAGCCTGTTATGAAACAATTGGATATACATTCAAATTTTGTTACTTTTGAGGAGTATAATGGAAAAGTGCGAAATGTAGATTATGACGAATGACGATGTTAGGAATATTAATATTGTAGCTCATTTCTTTACCACCACCAACCCGGTTAAAGCACCAGACATTCAGTTTTTGTCCTTTCAATTTCGTAAACAACACCCCCACTAAGAGAAGGCAATGAGTAGGACTTCCTTGGTAGTGGTTGTATGCACGTGGCCAGGTGAGAGTATTTGGAGAGGGAGAGGTGACTCTTCCCACTTCAGCCGTAGCAGGGGATTTGAGGGTACAGAGAGTTCAGCTAGGGAAGTTAGAAAACCCTTATTTCAAACCAATCGTACACATGGGCTTCAGTATCCTGAAGGAACAAATAGAGTATGAACCTATTGTTGGTCACCGGCTACCATGTGACTGCATCTCTTGACTTTGCTCCACTGCCTTGTGGATCAGACCTTTAAGTCAAAGGCTCGGGGTATGGAACCCTAAGAAAACCACCTGCTTCAGTTTGGGAACTCGAGCAGTATCCTAGCCCTCATACAAATCGAATGATTTATGTGGTGAGTATTTATTTGTTACCTCTATTTACCAACATTTCATTACATTCCTCGAAAAAGACGCCTACAGCTTATTAAAAAACTTTGACATTTCTAGATAAGCCTATTTCTTTTTCCTACACAACTCTTAAACAACTACTACTAGATCATGTAAACTGTACAAATTTAGAATACAGTAAAAAGAGGCAATTTTTATAAACTAATTCATCAAAACATCTAGAATTCCACTACATTACAACATCATTCTAAGTCAATACATACTCAAGATTATGCAGAGTTTAGGAGTAGGTTATAAAGATGAATATGATATGATGGAAAGAATAATCAAAATTCGATTGATTTATTCTGTATGAGTTTCGTTCAATATTACTTCTGTGTATGTGTGTGTGTGTGTGTGTACAATCAATCGACTAAGGTCCTCATCATCGTGTTTATTTTTGGGGGGGGGTGGTTAATAAATTTTCACATATACCAGTCGTTGTGTTCTTACTTTTACTCCGTTGGAATTACAATGGTCCCTTTATTTTTCGAACTCCGCCTGTAGCCCTTTCCCGGGGGCTACTGCCGGTCCCAAGCCCGGATAAAGGAGGAGGGTTGGGCATGGGGTTAGCGACCCCATCCCGTAGAAAACGAACTCGCTAAAAAAACGCTAAACGCTTTATTTTTCGAGTATAAAACATAAGCAATTTCGACAATAACAACCAGTAATGACCAGATATTACAAATAGCGTTCAATCGATAAGACATATATCAAGGTATAAGTTTAATCAATGTTTCTCCTATGCTATACATTGTTCTTATGATTCATGTAATTCTAATGGAACTATATACAAATTATGTGGAAGATATGTTGATTGTATCTAATCCGGATTAGATCTCTGATGTTTATCTTAATGATTCATATTAAAGGAAAATATGTGAAATGAATCAAATGATGATTGTAAATCTGATACAATTTTCATAGATACTAGGGTTGTTTTTTTTTCTTCTAAACATCTATTATTCTCCAATGAAACTCTTAATGGATTTAAGGAAAATATCCCAGAAATACGAACTCCTAATGATGTTATATGAAATGTGATTTGTCCTCATAATGAATTTGTTTGTTGTGGGAAACTTGTTCAATGCGAAGCAGAAGTCCTTCCTATGTATTAAATCTTTCTTCCTGTATTATACCCTTATACACAATCTTTCTTTTATATATTACCACCATTCATGTAACTACTCCTATGAATCCGATGTTTATCTTGTTATCAGTATTGGGATTGTGGAGATTATTAAGTTATTGATTCAAATCATGAATCGTATGATGTTAGACCACCGTTGGAAACATGGAAGTATCGGACAGCCGTTTCGTCCTAGTACGGGACTGCTCCTTGGCAGTGCGTATCCACGATCCCACTCCTCGCGGGATTCAAAGCCAGGGCCTTCAGTCTCGTACGCGAACGCTTAACCTACTGTTGTGTTAATGAAGTATGACAATTTGGATCAATGCATATATGTGCCTGGTCCTAGATTGTAGTTGACTGATTAGTCTTAAATGCACTTGATTTTGATTAAAATTTGGATGATTTCATATTAACTGTTGTTCATATTTATTATGAATTCACTTTTGATGTATAGTTTAGTCATTAAGCGAAATATATTTTAAATGAAGTCACATTATTTAGGAATATTCAACATCCTTTCATAGTAGAGGATAGTGTAGAAAAGTCGATCATTCAAATTTTAGATAAAAGTGATTTCAGCATAGAACTGATATGGTGATTGTATACAATTTCATGATCCAAATGAATCTGTTCCAATTTCAATTGTTCATTCTAATATTAAATGTGTATATTCTAGATTATAAAGAGTCTAGATGTAACACACAGTCGAACAGATATATGATGAACCTAATGAGAAGAGATTGTGCTGGATGCGGTATCCTGTATAATCCTTAAACTTTGTATATTGTTCGTCCTGATAACTGTCACTAGATAATGCGTTAACGGTGTATTAATCAAAAGGTGAATACGAAATGTTGATTACGTTTATTATTGCACTATGCATAGAAAATGAAGAGTACAGGTACGCTGAGCAAGCATGAAAGAGTAGCGCTGGAAAGCAAGCGTACAAACGAGTCGAATGAGCGAGTCGGCGAGTCAATCAACAGGATTAAAGTGTACATATATGAATACATAATGAAATGAATGAAACATCGAATCAATTAAGCGACTAATCGTAAGGCTAGCACAATGAATATATAAGTAGGCAGTAAGCAAATGCAATGCTCAAGCATACATACATATTCATACAAGCACAACAATAATAAAGGTACAATCATATAACATAAATTGTTATTGTACGAATGACTCTATCCATCAAATAAGCTAAGAAAAGGGCTTAACTAAATGAAATGTAAACAAACTGAATTGGATATGTGAGCTGTTATAAGATACAATTGATTGTAGGCAATTAGATTCTCAATTGTCCTGATGAAATAATCTAGATCACTCAAAATGATATTGACACAAATGAAAGTACGAGTATCATCATAAGGCGTTTACTAGAATCAAGATGAAGGTTTGGGTGTAGTAAAATCTTTGTATAGTATTTATATACCAATCATTTGAATTGAAAAGGGTTACTTATGATAAGTTCAGAATGTACAAGTGGTCAACTATATAGAGACTGATCCTGATCATACATTTATAGTTAACGATCAAAAATACACTTACGTCTAACAAACAAAAAAATAGAGACATCAACAACTAGTAAGAAACCTCTTTTCTTGTAGCTGTAATTCAGTGGAGATGTGCCCCCAAATGCCCTGGTACGACTGAGAGTGGGGAGAGCCGTTCTCCCTCTCAAAATGCTCTCACATGGCCACGCGTATATAGCCTCCGTCAAGGAATTCTTACTCACTGCCTTCTTGCACCTCGGGTGTTGCTTACGAAAATGAGAGGACGAAAAGCGAATGTCCGGCACCGGCTTTAACCGGATCCCAAACCAATGGTGCACATGGGCTGGCTCCAGGACCCTGAAGGAACAAATGGCGTATGAACCAATCGTTGGTCACCGGCTACCATGGGACTACATCTCCTTACGATGCTCCACTGCCTTGTGGACCATATCAGATCTTCAGGTCGAAGGCTCGGAGTGTGTCCCCCTAAGGAGGCCACCTGCTTCTGTTTGGGCACCCGGGCAGCATCATAGCCCTCGCATATATCAATTGAGATTTGTGTGGCTCATATGTATTTGGTGCCTCCTTGTACCAATATCTATGTGTTAAAATAAAAAAATAATAAAATAGATGTAGCTGGTAATGTACTACGTGATTAGACTGACTAGAGCAGTGAAGAGAACATTTCATGCAGCCAACCCCTGTCTATCTTATTCGACCCGATCTATGGTGATTCCCCAACTAAAGGATAATTTACCTGGTTATGTCGCATCTATGTGTATCTATGAATCCAGCTGCTCTTGTGGAGAAAGCTATATCGGGCGAACTATCAGACAACTGAGCCAAAGAGTTAGTGAACACCTTCCTTTGTGGTTAGGAAAAAATACTGTCAAGACAATACGTAACTCTATTCTATCACACTTGATCGATAGACGTTATGTAGTAGACAGAGATAAGCCATTTAAAGCTATTTATCGTATTTCTACTAGGTTTCTTTATGGTATTCGATCTTGTCTCTAACACATAGCAGAAGCTATAGGGATTCGAGCCAACAACCCAAGGCTTTATGTTCATAAGAAATTTTTAACACCCTTATCTCTCCCTTGACCTTAATAAATGATTTTGATTTCTTATTATTTTCCATACTCTTTCTTTGTTTGTTTTTTTCTCACACCCCATCCCACCTTTTCCTTTTTTCTCAGATATACGTTTCATGGTCGGTTCAATTATCTGAACACTTCTTATTACGTAATCTTTCCATGAGTGTTATTTTAGTGTCTATATTTTTCTAATCATTGACCTATTTCCCATTATCTAACATGTTTATTCTTATCAAAACTAGTAAATTTGTCATCATACTATCATTGTGTACTGTTTAATTATTTGAGCTATTTCACTGTTATCATTGACTCATAAACTGCCTTGATTGATTTGATATTTTGGTATATGTATATTATTATAATCAGAAGGGGTTTTGTGGAGATTTTAGAAATTTCCATAGTTGAAAACCTGGAAGCACTGGACGACCGTTTTGTCATAGTATGGGACTCCTCAGCAGTGCTCATCCACGATCCCGCCCCCCCCCGGGAGATTCGAACCCAGGACATATAAGTCTCACGCGCGAGTGCTTGAACATTAGACCACTGAGCCGGCTTCCAACGGTATTAATGTTTAACTTGAAAAAATCCACAAAATTGCGAACCGTACATTAACACCGTTGGATGCCGGCTCAGTGGTCTAATGGTTGGGCGCTCGCGCGCGAGACTGGTAGGTTCCGGGTTTTAATCTCACGGGGGGCGGGATCGTGGATGAGCACTGCTGAGGAGTCCCATACTATAAGGAAACAGCGATCCAGTGCTTCCAGGTTTACCATGGTGATCTAGCTCCAATTGACTCATGATTTCAACCATATCATTATTAGTTTATCAGAGTAAAGCCTGATGAGAATCTGATCAAAAACAATGTTGTTCGTTGGTATATGTTGTTCTAAATCACAATATGGGGATTGTTCAAAACCAAATTGATAAAAGAATTTCGTGATCAAAGACATATTAGTTAAGAAATAGTAATAATTAAGACTGATTTGTCATTGGATGATAACTCCATCTGGAGCCCTTCTGGAATTACTGCCGTTTCCAAGCCTGGATAAAGGGGGAAGGTTGAGTATGGGGTTAACGACCTCATCGCACATAAAACTAATCCACTAAACAAACGCCAACTAGAAAAATTCATTCAAATCATTTAAACTCTGCCCTGGGAGGTAGGTCTTCATTTAGAAGAGTTATGACGCCTCATGGTGAAAGCCGAATTCCTTCGGAAGTCACGAGGCTGATGCTCCAGAGCAACCATTTATTTAGGTAGATGGAATGCTCGTACAATATGGGAAACCGGGAAAGTCATCCTAATTGTTTATTTTGCTGTCATATGGATGATAAGTGTTTCACAAGGACACATATTTTCATCGTATATATAGGTCACTGGCTCGAAATTCGCAGGGCGGGATCGTGGATGCACACCGCTGATGAGTCCCGTAATAGGATGAAACGGCCGTACAATGCTTCCAGGTTTTCCATGGTAGTCTAGCTTCAATTGACTCATGAATTCAACTAGTAAATTAATACATAATACTACAAAATCAAATCACAATTGATTGATCACTGGGTGGTGATTAATGTCATGTGTGTCAAGTCCTTCTTAGTGTAGATTGAATGCTATCGATCAAGTTTCAATGTAGCCACTAGTCTAGGTGACACAGGATTGAATCCGTCAAGGAGGACGATTTTCTTCAAGATTACAGGTACACCTTGCTGATGAATGCCAAGTAGCACAAAACTCTGGTCCAGGGTTTCCTATTGACTACCTCCAACTAACATCTAACTATAAAATTAAGATTGTAATTAAATTGACCTAATTACGATAGTGATTTCTATATGTATTGTTATAGTGAAATGATGATTATAATAAGATTGTTCACATGAAATCGTGTTCTAAATCAATACAATAGACATGATAGTATTGTGAACTATCACATGTGATAGGAAAATGTCATTATTTGACTAAGAAATTTTAACGTCTCAATCCATCTTTAGGCATTTGATCATTGTGGCCATGATGAATGAAGGTAAAATTGAATTGATTATCTTCTATACATTTATTCATTTAAATGCTTTACATCTTCAGTTGTTTTTGTTTTTTTTATTGATGACATATTTGGTTATAGAATTTACATTATCACAAAAATCAGTCAGTTAACCCCAAATGCACTGGTACAGCCAAGGATGGGGAAAGTCAGCTATCCCTCTCCATATCCTGTCACATGGTTACGCATTTATAGTGACTACCAGGGAAGTCCTAGTCACTGTCTTCTTGTGGCAATGGTGTTGTTTTCGGAATTGAGGAGACAAAAAGCTAATGTCCGGTGCTTTAACCGACTTGGTGAATATGAAGGATCCATCTAGGAGAGTTGGAAAACCTTGATTCTAAACTAACAGTCTATATGGGCTACAGGATTGTGAGGGTAGAAACGTTGTATGAACATAGTGTTGGTCATCAGCTACTATGGGACTGAATCTTCTGACATTGCTCCATTGTCTTGTGAATCAGACCTTTAGGTCAAACGCTCCGAGTGTGACCTCGTAAGTAAACTATCTGCTTCAGTTTAGATACTCGGGCAGTATTACAGCGCTTATACACAAATCAATGATAACTATGTACCGAAACAGTTATCCAGTACTTTCAAGTTTTCAATCAAGATCTAGCTTATATCAACATAACAATTCAACAATCACTAAAATCTTCTCTATTCTAATCCTAAATTACTAATTCACCATATTATCAATCTAATATACAATTATGAATAGAAAGTCAATAATTAGGTTAATCAATAAATAATAGAACAAGTTAAATGTGACAATAAAACTTAATCATCAGTAAAATGTATATTAAATATTTTAAAAAAAAAATCGATCAATACTAAGTTGGAATCCAGGCTACAAACGATTGCATTTTACACACACACACACACACGTACACACATACAGCAAAACACACAGAGAGAGAGAGAGAGAATAGCATAATCATTAGAACAAATATCGAAGTGTAAATCAATGATCTTCTATAGTTTTAAGCAATTTGTAACATTGTTAGAAACTATATTCTTATTATTATTATTTGCTTAGCGTTCTTTTTAAGTGAGTTAGTTTTCTATGAGATGGGGGTGAATAACCTCATGTCCAACCCTCTTGTTTTATCTGGGTTAAGGAACGGTAGTAGCCCCAAGGGGGCTCCAGATGAAGTTATTATTATAATGCATATAAATAATTAATTGTAATTAAATTGAAGTATTCTTGTATAGAAATCATTCTAAAATGATATTTTGAAATGTTCGATGTATGTAAAACTTATATCAACCCAATTGATACATCATTTGAAGTTTGTGGTGATTTTGTTCTGTTTACTTACTTAATTTACTTAGGCCTGTTATTCGTAATGGAGCATAGGTCACCGACCAGGATTTTCCAACCCAACCCATTCTTGTTCATTTTTCTCATGTATATCTCTATTTCCCGGTGTAATGTGTTCTTTGGTCTTCCTCTCCTACTTTGACCTTGAAGATCCCATGTGAGGACTTGTCTTGTGACTCAGTTGGGTGCATTCCTCAATGTGTGTCTTATTCTGATTTGTTCTCTCCCACAATAGGTTGTTGCTAATAGTGTCCGGCCAACGGATCCGAAGTATTATGAGTATTTGTTCTGTTTACTATCTTGTAAATTGTTCACGATTTAACATGCAGTGTCAGTTGCTATATTAAGCTTACATAGTTTATTCTAGCTTCTAGACAGGCCTGTAATGGTGGTAAATAAATCCTCTAAGACTTTGATATTGAATGCTGATCATATTAGTTTTTAATAAACTCGTCTACGTAAAGTCGCTCGGTCATGCATCTGCATCAAATCACGAGTGGGTACTCTGTTATCAACTTCTCCTACAACCGCTAGCCAGTTTAGATTAGTCACTTCTTGATAGATTGATCACCTATTAAATATATCTTCGAAGCTCTTCACTCTGACTTCTGATTTCACTAGGTTGGAATGTTTCGCTTATAGATGTTACCTCAAATACTTATGGCATTGTAGTAAGCTCATTCAACTACTATATTCTTCGTCTAATCACTGTAATTTAGACACTCAATCCACTATGTAAATTTCTGTGTGAGTTTGATTGAGTTGAGCGCGTGTTTGCACATCAATCTCTAGTCTATCCTCTCATTGGTTGCAACACACAAATAATCAATAATTTATCCACAATTGATTAACACTCCTAAATATATATGGATTTTTAACACACACACTTGGTTTCCCTGTGTGCTTGCTTCTGACACGCTTGTCCATTTTGCTAATCATTAACAATAAACTATCCCTATAAATGGTGTTCGGGCTTTTGAATAAAGCTCGAGTAAATCCATCATTCTACTATCAGATTTGGCCTGGCTTAAATACTCAGTTGAGCGGGATACTATTTTCATTGGAGTCAGATATAGAGGAAATTAACCTCTACAGCATTTTCAGGCCAAGTTATTCATTCTATCAGTTTAGGGGTTGTGGAGATTGTCACATTTTTGATTGTGATCGCAAACCGATTGATGTTAGACCACCATTGAAAACCTTAAGCACTAGATGGCCGTGTCATCCTATTGTGGGACTCCTCAGCAGTGCGAATCCACGATCCCGCTCGCGGGATTGAGTCACATTTTGACCTTGTTAATTATTCATTTATCAACCTTGACTGCTTTTATGTAAGTGTATGCGGTGAGACTATTATTTATGGACGACATTTGAACGACGCTAAACTGACCTCGAGAGTGCCCACCTAATAACTAGGATCAAATGAAGGTTATAAACCAGTGTGAGGAATTCGAATTATGATTTACAGTTGATATGGCGTTAAGGTTAGGAATTAGATTTAGGGTTCTCATTTCAAACTAACATAAGCTATAATGCTCAAATAGTATTTAGCCAAATATGTGGATGAATTTCGCGCCGAAATTCATGACCTGTCATCTTATATCTGATTGGTTCGTCCAGAAATTATAGTCTCGCCCAACGATTGATTGTACAAAATATACGTATTCGATGATTATAGATGATATGTGTATTTCATTAGTAATCATTCGTCCAATCTAATTGAAGTTAGATATCGAGTCCACTAAAAATTAAAAGATGAATTAATCTAAAGTTATTAAGAGATTAAACCAGATCCTAACAAGGGAAGAAATCAAGAAGAAGCGCTGGAATTAGATAGGACACACATTGAGGAAAGCATCAAACTGTATTACAAGGCAAGTTCTCATTTGGAATTCTTAATGCCAAAGAAAAAGATAAAAGACCAAAGAACATATTACACCGAGAAATGGAAACACATATAAGATGAATGAACAACAATTGGATAGAACTAGAAAGGAAGACCCAGGATATAGTGAGTTGAAGAATACTGGTCGGCGACCTATCCTCCATTAGGAGTAACATTCGTAATCTAGTATGTAAGTGATAAAATTACTAGACGCATTATGCCAGTTTAGTGATAACAACAAAATAGATAGCAAAAAAAAACACACACACACTAAACATGCACAATTAAAAGTACAAATGGATAAAATGACAGAAAAAAGAAGTGTACTAACAATAACAAGAATCATAAAGGTTTGAATTCACGTTTCAAAATGAGAATTAGGTCAATCCCTTGAAAAAAAACAAAAACAAACATAAACGATGAAATCACATTGATTTGCAAACATCTAAATGACGTAATGAGAAACAATAATGAAGTATAAAGGAATAAATGAACAAAAGTTATGACAAAATAATCATAGGTAAGCTTGGTTTTATTTATTTATATTAACATATAGATATTGGTACAAGGAGGTACCAAATATATATGCGATACACAAATCTCATTTGATATGGGTGAGGGCTGTGATACTGACCGGGTGCCCAAACCGAAGCAGGTGGTCTCCTTAGGGGGACACACTCCGAGCCTTCTACCTGAAGATCTGACCCACAAGGCAGTGGAGCATCGTAAGGAGATGCAGTCCCATGGTAGCCGGTGACCAACGATTGGTTCATACGCCATTTGTTCCTTCAGGGTCCTGGAGCCAGCCCATGTGCACGATTGATTTGGGATCCGGTTAAAGCCGATGCCGCACATTCGCTTTTCGTCCTCTCATTTTCGTGAACAACACCCGTGGTGCGAGAATGCAGTGAGTATGACTTCCCTGGCAGAGACTGTATACGCGTGGCCATGTGAGAGCATTTTGAAAGGGAGAACGGACTCTCCCCACTCTCGGCCGTACCAGCGCATTTGGGGACTTGGTTACCAAGCTTAATCTGACTATAGAAGAGATATGGGCGTTTCTTATGAATACAAAGACTTAGGCTGTACTCTCAAATCCCAATAGTTTCAGCTAAGAGATAAGATTGAACCTTATAATGAAATGTTGTAGGTATACGATTAACTATTCTAAATAATTTGATCTTGATTACCATGTTAAAGTGTTATAACTTTTGGCCTGTGTGCCCTATTAATGTATAACGTAATGATATTGTCAATTAGAAAACAGTGATTTATCGACCGGACCAATGATGCATAAAAACTCATATGAACAGTTTAGAGTCTTCATCGGTCCTGCTTTCCGCTTTGCCCTGGCTGTTAGAGTTCAGAACATCAATCACAGCCTCCGTGATTTGAATGATTCATTTCAAACATACTGGGTTTATATACCAACCAAACAGACCACATCGAACCATAAAATAGGAAATAACTATTGTACAAGATCTAGACAAATGTGACTGTGAATATGGGAGATAGTAATTGATAGACAGGGCATAACTCAAGAATGGTAAATCATATAATAAACATATATGGATCAAAATAAAGCTTATGATAAGAGGAACATGAATATGCAGATAGTTTAGTTACTTAACAATGATACTATAAACATATATGTTTAGTATTAGTCCATAAATGGTTTGAATAGTTTTTTCTGGTTAGCGTTTTTTTAGCGAGTTAGTTTTCTACGGGATGGGGTCGCTAACCCCATGCCCAACCCTCCTCCTTTATCCGGGCTTGGGACCGGCAGTAGCCCCCGGAAAGGGACTCCAGGCGGAGAATATCTGGAACTCAAAACAATTAGCAACCAACACCAAAGTCAGAATTTTCAATACAAATGTCAAGACAGTTCTACTGTATGGCGCGGAAACCTGGAGAACTACGAAATCCATCGTCCAAAAGATACAGGTGTTTATTAACAGTTGTCTACGCAAAATACTTCGGATCCGTTGGCCGGACACTATTAGCAACAACCTACTGTGGGAGAGAACAAATCAGATCCCAGTGGAGGAAGAAATCAGGAAGAAGCGCTGGAAGTGGATAGGACACACGTTGAAGAAAGCACCGAACTGCGTCACAAGACAAGCCCTCATATGGAATCCTCAAGGTCGAAGGAAGAGAGGAAGACCAAAGAATACATTACGCCGAGAAGTGGAGATAGATATGAGAAAAATGAACAAGAATTGGATGGAACTAGAAAAGAAGGCCCAGGACAGAGTGGGTTGGAGAATGCTGGTCGGCGGCCTATGCTCCATTGGGAGTAACAGGCGTAAGTAAGTAAGTAAGTAATTAGTCCATAAATGGATCCCAACAGTAAGCATTCAATATACTCGTATGAATGTAACAATAACCACACGATTCTTTAATCTGTTCATATAATGACTGAAAAGATTTATATTCAATGTGTAACACTCAGAGAAGGTCAAAAATGATGAGCGCCTGAACAGAATCGGTATGGTATGGCTCGGCCTTGTGGGTGCGGTTATTCTATGTAACTTATCCCCACTCAGATGAAATATATTATCCTATCCTCAGCCCGAATGTGTTCTTCAGATGTGTTAAACATCATATTGTTGGTTGTCACAATACGAAGATTCAGTAAAGACAATGATGTGACTTCCTCGTAAGATCTTATAGATGACATGAATGTCATACAAATAGATTCCAACAGTTACCATTCCTTATTCTCATCGGGATATAATAATTTATATTTTTTGCTGTATAGTTGCTAAGTATCTAGATTGTTATATTTGTGTTTTCCATTTATCATAAGCTTTTGTTTAACTGATGAATTACTATTATACAGTTTCAATAGTTAAAATCATGAGTCAATTGAAGCTAAACCACCATGGAAAACCTAGAAGCACTGGACGGCTATTTCGTCATAGTATGGGACTCCTCAGCATTGCGCATCCATGATCCCGCCCCCCGCGAGGTCCGAACCCAGGACTTACCAGTCTCACACGCAAGCGCTTAACCATCAGACCACTGAGCCGGCATCTAACGGTGTTAATGTCTAACTGTTATACAGTTCTTTATTTTAGAATATTAATGATTCCCATTGTGTTGTTCTAGTTCTTTATTTATTTTTTATCTATTAATTGCACCCTGCCCCTTTCGAAACCACTTATGGCTTGTTTATGGTGTGATACAGTCCAGTATATCTGTATATAAATCATGTCTGTTTAAAATATAATAATGGAAGTTGTCTGTTGATTATTTGAACTCAAGGCACGGTATTGAGAGAACCTTGGTAATAATGTTTCAGTAGGAACTTAGCTACGTCATATTACACGGTTAGTAGTGCTGGTGGGGTACACTAAACTATGGAGGAAATAGTAGACACGGAGTTAACAAAAATTAGAATTAGGATTCTTATAGGTGACTTGGCACTTGGTATTGGCCAGTCGTTTCAGGACACAACATACCACATGACCTCTATTGATCAAATGTTATAGGCCAAAGCCCCTCCAGAATAACTGTCAGTTCAAAGCCCTACTAATGGAGAAGAATTGAACATGACGTTAGCTATCCCACTCTGTAAAGAAAACCGTCACGAAAATATGCTAACCAAGAAAAATAAATTATGTTATGTCCTGGGAGTAGAACGGTCTCCACTTGGAAGTGCTAAGACGACCTCATGACGAAAGCTGAGATTCTTAGTAATTTATATGGAAAACGCCTCTTCTGATAACCAGAACAACAATTAATATTAGGCACATGGAATGTCCGAACAGTGTGGAATACGAGGAGGACCATTCAAATAGCCGCATAAATGAGAAGACAAAATCGCCTTATGCTTCGCAAAAGCGAGCAGATAGTTTGTGAATAACTTAAATATTTATCTAATCCAGGCTATTGACAATATGTCCCTTTCAAACTGCAAGTAGATACATTTGAGCAAGTTGCAAATATTGTTAGGATTTTGACTATAAAGCTTCCTTCTCAATGGTCTTATTGTCCTTTGGAATACCTTATCGGTCAACCAATGAGGTTATGATAATGACTAGATCAAACAGAAGAACTGACTTTTCTGACTCCACCATAGTTACTAGACTTTCATTCTATTTATTAGTATCTGAATGGAACCCCGAAAACATTGTTGACTTTGACCGAAAGTCAATATGAAACGCTAATGACACATACTACTTAATACTATTAAGTAGTGTAACACGTTTCGTAAGTTTATTTTGAAGTGAAGTCATCTGAAGAGATCAACCAACTTCCATTGATGAAATGTTCGCATACATAACTTCATCTGCATATTAGTGTATAGCGTTGGAGTAAAGCCAGCTGAAAAGCAATATGCTTTGCTCAATAAATGACAGAATTTATGTTTTCAAGTTGACACTAACCTTCAAGGTAGTAGAAGAGAAATCTGAAGATGTAAAAACTGACATCTGGTCAGCATCATTGATGAACACGGTGGATCTGATACAAATGTGAAGGCGCGGATTAAGAAAGCAAGAACATCATATCTACAAGTGAACGACATCTGAAACTCAGAACAACTGTCAAACAACACCAAGGTCAGAATTTTAAATACAAATGTCAAAGCAGTTCTACTGTATAAGGCAGGAACTTGGAGAACTATGAAAGCCATCATACAGAATATACAAGTGTTTATGAACAGCTGTCTACGTAAAATACTTCTCATTCTTTGGCCAGACACTATCAGCAACAACCTACTATGGGAGAGAACAATCCACATTCCAGCAAAGGAAGAAATCAGGAAGAAGCGCTGGAATTAAATGGGACACATATTGAGGAAAGTACCCAACCGCATCACAAGGCAAGCCCTCATCTGGAATCCTCAAGGCCAAAAGAGAAGAGGAAGACCAAAGAACACATTATGCCGAGAAATGGATACGAACATAAGAAGAATGAACAACAATTGGATAGAACTAGAAAGGAAGGCCCAGGACAGAGTGGGTTGAAGAATGACGGTCGGTGGCCTATGCTCCATAAGGAGTAACAGGAGCAAGCAATATTTGGGTAGAGGAATAGAGCAAACAGTAATTCAAGACAGACAGCCCCCGAGGAAAATCATATTATCGATCGATGCTTTCAGTTATTGTCTCTTTATACGGATTCAATAACGTAGTTTTATTCATCTGTTTGGAAGAAAAGGTATAATAATTTGACCAGAATAATACAAATTCTACCTTGTTAAGTGTAATGATAAGAAAAGTCAACGTAAATAGTTACAAGTGAGCAAGCAAATAACTACAACTAGTTTCTTCTCATTTTAATGTATTTCTTATTTCTATGATGTCCCGATTTCTGACGTCTTATTGTCAAATATAAGTCACTTTTTCCCAGAGTAAATAAATAATCAGTCATAATTCATTACTTATTGGGATATCACAAAAATAGATTCGTAACATTCTACTCAATGTTAAATTTATTTAAACCTATCAAGTTCAACCTTGTCACTGATACTCAAGGGTTCTTTTAATATCAGTATGGGGTTGTGGAGATTATTAGGTTTTTTATTGAGATCATGAACTGATTGATGTTAGACCACTATTAAAAACCTGGAAGCACTGAACGGCCGTTTCGTCCCATTCTGTGACTTCTCAGCAGTGTACATTCACGAGCCCGCTAGCGAGATTCAAACCCAGGGTCTTCGGTCTCACGCGCAAACGCTCGACCTCTAAACCAATGAGTCGATATTAAACGGTGTTAACGTCTAACCTCAAACGTGACCAGTGGAGGCAATTCGTGCCAGGTACAGACAGGTATCTACCTCAGTACAATCGAAGATGGTCGCGCAATTTCGCTCTTTTAATAATCGAATCAAATTGTTTCTTACGATTTAGATGTGGTTGAATCACTATACTACTCATTTCAAAAGGTGAATAGCTTAAATGTTTAAATCGATTTGAAGACGACCTTGTAAATATTCTCTCCACAAACTATTGAATAGTGTATTTAAGAGATATTATCGGTAGATGTCAATCTGAAAGATGTTTCTTGCGGCAAATCTTTCCATGATTTACTGAAAAGACTTTTATAAACTTTCACATGAGGAATAAGTTACAGGTAACTGACTAATTTAATGTACATGTCATTGTTTAACTGCTTCTGTGAAGCAAATTATTTATTTATTCGTTGAAGCTTCTTCTTTACCGTATTCAAAATAGTTTCGAAACATTGTTTGGCAAAAGGCAACATATATCATATACATCCTCTATCTAGCCACATAGAGTAAATCCAACATTAGATAATTTCATTGCTTTAAACACTTCAAAAGAATTACGCCTAGATTGATTTGGGATTGTACAAGCTTTAAGTATTCAGTTATATGTGACTAAAACTTTTGCCAACTCCAAATTTTCATCATCCTTCATCATTCCAACTTGTCAGCTGATTTTTTCAATCAAATGTATATTCCCTACATATTTTTGATTGCTCTACTGATATAAATTTAAAATTATTTGATCAATACTAACTAGTATTACTATCCTAACAATCATACAAGTAGTATCACTGAAAACCAGTGAGCACTGGATAGCTATTTATCATGGTATGCGATTCCTGAATTATGATTTTTGTTGGTGCCAAGACTTCCAAATCAATCTAGAATGAATGTCACCAACAAATCTCCGCTAATCCCATAAATAAAAAATGTAATCATGAAATCACTAGTGACTTATTTTGAGATGAGTTCCTTAAGTTCTAGTGACAAATTATGATTGACAAAGTTCAGGCATGTTGAGAGTATAGCAACCATTGAATGATGTAAATGTTACATAACGAATTGACGACGGATGAAAATTGGTACTATCAGTCTGTAACTCAGTGTTTGCCACAAGACCTATAGGTCCCGGATTCGAGTTCTAACGAGGTAAGCATTTCTACAGATCAGTTTACTGGAACAAAGTACCTTCCAAGCGAGCCCTAGTTTCCAATGGTAATTTAACTAGTCAATGTGTGACGAATACTAAATACTATAGAAATAAATCATCATTATAACCTTACATAAAAAAAATAAGGTTTTATAAATTAACAATTCACTGCACACATACACCTTTGAAAATGACATTCAAAAGGACCGCCCCACTGAACTAATTGTTATCTGTATGTTACAATGCTTTCAGTTAATTAGGATGGAGTTGTTTGTGATACCGCTTACTCTTATTTAGATAGTTTACTGGCATGGTATTTGTTAAGGTTAAATAAGGTCATCATGGCCAGTATAATCATACCACACAGTCTTATAATGGGATACTATGATTAAAATACTCGGTTATTTTATTGGTCCGTGTACTCAACATTGATTCACACTTAAAATATAAGAGCTGGTGATACTAAGCGACTATCCAAACAGCAGTAGTCGGAGAGGATTTCGACTGCAAAACTTAGTGGATGAAACTTAATTTAGACAGTCTACTAGTTTTTCTATTAATTCAGCCAGAAAAGACGTTTTAAATCCCACTACACGAACTTGTTCCATTCTAACCCCACAATGAAATTGTATAATTGTGAAACAACATTATAAAGTTGAAAGTACTAATATATATTTTTTGCCTTTAATATGTTTAAGAATCAAACAGAGGAAGCACAAAGGAGGCAGAAGTAGTAGTAGGAATAGTAGTAGTAGGGATAGTAATGGTTACTATTTCTTTTTAATTATCACCGTATGTTTTTTTGTGTCTGTGAAAAAAAAACATTCACTTAAAGAACTGAAGTAATACGAATAATGAAGGTATTTTTCGCTGTCTGTTTTTTCTTGTTGCTTATTAAGAATAGTAATAATAATAATAAGCCAATAACAATAATGAGTACTCCACAAGATAATCGTTAGGATAAAACAAGAAAAGAAAAAACGAAACCCATAAAAGAAAATTAGTAACAATAATATAATAATAATAACTAATGAATTAACAATCTAAAAAATTAGCAGCCATTAATAATTCTAATGAAATTTCAGGTGCAATAGGAAATTCTGGTATTTCACTTGAACTATTTGTATAACGTACTTTATAAGCGAAATAACTGCATACTTTTTGTAATACATGTGATGGTATTTCACGAAAATGTACAACATTTGTTTCATTCTCTTGAAATTGACCTGTATTAAAAAAAAAAGTAATAAAAGATAGAATATTATTCAATATAATACAATAAATACTGATGTGAAAGTTGGTGAGCTTTTATACATAACATTTTGTTTATTTATTTATTTAAACACATAAACATTGGTACAAAGAGGTAACAAATAGATATGTGCCATATTAGATCATTCGATTTGTGTGAGAGCTGTGATACTGCCCGGGTACCCAAACAGAAGCAGGTAGTTTTCATAGAGGGCCACACCCGGAACTGTCGACCTAAAGATTTAATTCACAAGGCAGTGGAGCATTGTAAGGACGCGCAGTCCCATGGTAGCCGGTGACCAACATTTGGTTTATACGCGATTTGTCCCTTCACGATACTGGAGCCTATGTGCACTATTGGTTTAGAATCAGGGTTTTCCAACTCCTCTAGGTGAACTCTTGGTGTCCATAAACCCGGTTAAAGCACCGGAAATTCTCTTTTCGTCCTCTCAATTCCGTAAACAATACCCATGGTGCGAGAAGGCAATGAGTAGGACTTCCTTGGAAGGGGCTGTACACCCGCGGCCATGTGAGAGCATTTCGAGGAATAGAGTGGACTATCCCCACTCTCAGTCGTACCAGGGCATTGGGGGGCAATTTACATCAACCTCTGGCAAAATTGTTTTACTGAACAAATATTTAGGTCATATCTCTAAGTCGTCATCCACTTGTTGATATAAACTGTTCTTTAATCATTGCAGGATATATCTATATTAGAAGTCGGAGTCATAAATCCCAAGGGAAAAGTCAGTCAGTAGCGTAACAACGTGGAACTTCGTACGTACGTACATCAGTTCGAGTTGCTATACCACGTTAGCACAGAGATTCAGTTATCGATTCAAATCCCATAGTGGTAGAGGTACTGAAAGTATAAGTAGAGATAGGGGAAAAGGCAAGATATTATATGTTAGAAATCACTTTCGTGTACAATTGAGTACATCAGAGGTGCACAACAGTGGAACATGTGAGGTAGCTTGTTAAACAATTAAGTCTAGACATGGGTTAATAACGACAGGAGGAATATTGTTGGAGATTTCAAAGCACCATACGTCAGTTGAACAGAGTTTACAACTTCAGGTAGATGTTTTGACAACTGCCTGTTGTCAACCATTTTTCGGTATGCACCTGTTAAACGCATTGCAGAACTGACAGGTATTGACTTGGAAGGTAAACCATCATTACTGGACTTCATCTTAGCGCACCACTGTGATGATGTCACCAAAATTCAGTACTTTTCCATATAGCAAACAGTGATCATGTTGTACTGTACTTTAGGTCTCAGACAGATAACATACAATATGTATCTCCTCTAGTTTGGGCGCCCGGGTCGTATTCCAGCACTCACACAAATCGAATGCTTTATGTGGCGCATATCTGCTTGGTGGCTCCTTGTACCAATGTTTATGTGTCGAAATAAATAAATAAATCTGCTTCACCCCGTCCCAACATCTAGAGGGCTAAAATCGAGACAATCAGAGATTATGTTATCTCAAAAGATTGGTCGATTAATGTAAATGGGTAAAGCGAAGACGAATGGAATAATTTTAAAGCCACATTCGAGTCCGTGACATTACCATTCATCCTATGGTCAGCACATAAGTCAACACACTGTCCTCCATGGATCGATAAGGAAACCTGAAAGCTGCTGAGGACACGCTTCTGGGATGAGTTTTTGTTAACAGGCCACGAATCTCTTAAATGCGAATACCGAAAAATCCGGAATATGTGCAAAAAATCATAGTTAACAGCTGCGCTACTTACGAAAGATAGTTGGCATATGATAGCCGTATTGGTCCATAATGATTGTTTTCATACATTAAATAAAGAAACAGTGTTAGTGGAGTCTTTCCAAACTCACGATGAGCGCTTAAAACGCCTGAACCTTTTCTTCCTATCGTATCACAGAACACGAGGTAACCCCATATTGGCACTTCACATCTTTAAAGACGATGTCTTATTTTGGTGCTTCATCCAGACTAAAAATCTTCGAGGTCATAGCAAGAAGGTGCGAAACTGCGATATAATAAAATGTGTTGTGCTTCTGTACTTGAGTGGTCAATGACTAATACGTCTTACCCGAACAAGTGACACCAGCTTCATCAGTGAACATTTCCAAAAAGCTGAATTCTCACTGGAAGACAAGCTGAAAGAATTAGCACATGTTCACCTGCCTACTATTCTTATAACAGAAGACTGATATGAATGCAGTTTTCAGCTGTTAAGGCAACCCAAAACTTCTTGGAAAATGTTTGATAAGTGTCAGAAATTGTATTGGCATAAGACCCTATAAATTATGAAAGAGGCGATAACACTCAACATCACTATGACGCAACACATTTCAATATTGTTTACAATTATGTATGGACGTCCATCATTGATTAAGTTATGTAACCTGACCAACCATAGCTTATAACTGGATGAATAATGTTTATGAAAATTAACTAGGATTTTATGGTGGCAACAATTTTTAACTTGAAAAATATAGTGATTGAATAAAAACAAATTAACCTACCTGGACCCGAAAGCATTGCTTTTATGGTGCCGCTCGTAAGAGCATGCTCTCGACGAACGTAGAATTCATGGTCGTCTGATGATACAAGCTTTACATACATGGCATCTGCCCCCTCAGCACCCCCATACTTTTGTTCTGCACCAGCACTCGACTGAACCTCAGTCATCCCAATCAAGTAAAGCGCGAAAACACAGACGCGAGCGGAGCGAGTGACCTTCAAAAAATGGTTTCAAATGAAGGAGTATGAAGTGGGATGAAGCCTACAGGATCGAATCTGTCAGACATAATTGGAAAATTGTTTGTTCCTTAAAACGTGAGTCTCTACGGAGATGTTATGGAAAAGTGTGCTTGTTTTTATATTTCTCATAGAGACTGAAGAGCAGAACAATTTAGATGAGAATAAGTTATCGAGCACTTGCACTTATAACAATTCCTCTTAGTACCTACATGAGTAAAGCAAACGTTCAGTTTCCCCCTAAAAGATTCGGAAAATTGGTTCATGACCATAGCTACTAGTAGAGTTTCACAACTTACTGATTCAAACTGTGGAAATCTTTGCCCAGGTTTTTGTGCTAGTTCTCTTGTTTTCTGCATGGATCGGATCCATTGTCAAGTTTTACTTATTGCTTAAACGTACCAGTGGTTTTTCTAAGGGCGGAAATCTATGGGCGACATTACTCCTGATGATGATATACCACCTTATCCTACCATGATACATTGGCTTTAAGATAAGAGCCTCTAGGCGAGTTGAGTAGGATTAGTTTTCTAATTTGAGTTTTCTTTTTATTTCCACTCCTTTGAATACGCTCCTAGAAAGTAGTACTCTTCCTGAGGTAAGGGGATGTAAAACATGATTTTTCCCATATGCGATTCTAGGTAAACTGTGAGACAATTTTCAATAATCCTATAGCCAGGTTATCACCTGTTCTGTAGGAAACCCCGCTAATGAATGCGCTTTGTTGGCCGAAAAATTTTCATGCTAAGAAACACCTAGAATATACTAAACTTAGATAAATTGGTCGTTTTTAGTGATGGAAAGTGCAATGATAGGATCTTCTAGGAATTAAGTGTTATTAGGAGAATAATTTGTGTCGATCACTAGATGTTCATGAGGAGCCTCTTTGAACTGTAGCAGTTCACGGTTTATTTCTTAAAGTCAGGGCCCAGAGTACGTAAACAGAAATAAAAAGAAAGTTTTATTAAGCTAGTAGTGGATGATATTTTGAGTTCAAGAAAGAAAATCATGTTTTCCTAATAAGCTTTCCAGATCAATGTCTGACCAGAAGACTTATCTCATTAAGGTTATATAAAGATTGTTACAGATGGACCATCCATTAGTTTTATCGTATCAACAGGGACAGTAAGTTCATGTGTTTTTGATGACAGATTACGCATCTTTAAAGAAAGCCATATATAACAACATGAAAATGAACTACTCTGTTGAACAGTATAGTGTTACTAAGGGACCACTAATAAACGCGAAATCACAAACGGAGGAAGAATTATGTGAACCAATGAATCGATCGTTTGCTAATTACTAGCGGGTCGAGCTACGATCATCTTCAATAACTCATATAGCCAGTTACAAAACCATGGAAATGTGGGATAGTAATTCTTATCAACATTTACTTCCCACAAAAGGTTGCATGATATGTTTACTCAAATAAAAAAAAGATTTACTGCAACGGTAGGAGCATTATAACGACTTTCAGTAGAAAACTATTTGCGATATATTTGGATGCAAATCACTTTGGCACTCACTAAAAAACCACCCTTAAGATTGACACGGACCACAGGCTGATCACTGATGTATTAGTTATGAAACATGACAACTAATCGTCACACAAGATTGGACATTTAAAATTTTTCTCCCAGTTTACCCACTACATGTGGCGTTAAGGTTAATAAAAATATGTCGTTGACTTGTTGTCATGGTCTGAGCTGCACAAGTTACTGGTAACATAAATGCGAATAAATGATGAAGTGAAGATATGGTTGGTACGTCAATAAACATTGTTGAAATTAGAGATGCTACTCTTCACTGGCACCGTGAACGCAATTTATGGTGTCTCCATAAGTCATCTGAGACTATTTATGCTGGTGACACTAAGATGGCAAACATCTAACAAAATGCGAAACACTTCCCACCTCGGTATATGAGCAACAGTAAAATACGTTAGCGACCTTTAGATGACCTTAACTGTGTAACGACCGAACTACCAGTATTCGGTTTGAACGCAAGACT
Source organism: Schistosoma spindalis (assembly GCA_946903255.1). Taxonomy (NCBI): domain Eukaryota; kingdom Metazoa; phylum Platyhelminthes; class Trematoda; order Strigeidida; family Schistosomatidae; genus Schistosoma; species Schistosoma spindalis. The sequence continues at coordinate 23,991,873 of OX336421.1, read as the reverse complement.
GACGAACCAGAAAGTATTCGAATAGGTCAGACTACGATCTTCCGTATAGCACGCCAAGCGTTTTTGAGACACTCGTATTAAATTATATCAAAACACAAATTCTGTGCTCAGTTTATACGGAAGATCGTAGTCTGACCTATTCGAATACTTTTTGGTTCGTCAGTCTTGCGTTCAAACCGAATACTGGTAGTTCGATCGTAACAGTTCTCAAACGGTACAGCCTGTGCTATACAGTCAGAAGTTTCTCTAACGCAAAGTAGTGCGCTGAGAATCAACAAATATATTCCCAACAAACGGGATCAAGTATCTATCTGCAGGGATTCCAAAAATCCTCCCAAGCAGACAGTCAAAAGTTTAACAGTCACACTGAATCCTGCCGTGACCCTGAGCTTAGTCAAACACGACCTCACTGTCAATAGTCCGGCAACATGCAATAAAAAATTAGGTAACAAAATGATAATTTTTTAATCGAAATCACATAATAAAAGCTGAAAGGAGATATGAACAAAGGTTGAAATATATAACAGGGAGAAGAAACAAATAAGTGAAAATACTGTCCAACAAAAAAAGGCTGTGGAGGGATTTTCATCGTTTTCTTTCCGTTACCCCGGCCCCCAAAATCCCTTCAACTACGCAAAAACACCTTAGAATACATTCCTGTCATGGCTCTCCCTACTAACTGCTCTATATCAATGGGAAACACAGGACTTACAACAGTACGCCTGTACATCCATGAACCTAACCTACAGTCTGCTGCCATTCGGCCCCCTCCAGGAATCAAAGCCTTCACAGTTTCTCAATAGGTTCTCCTTCTCACTAAAATTAGTAACTAACCATAAAGCAAAACGTTGTCCAGAAGTTTGCGCCTGAGTATGTTCCACAAATAAACAGAGGAACTGCAATCTGTCTCAGTCAGGATCTTCATCGTAAAGTCGGTGAGATCTCTACCAGCAAGGTCCAGACGCGAAATAACATAAGGCAATGCATAACCTTCATAAATTGGAACTGTGTGAGTCACACCCTCACCTGAGTCCAACACTATACCAGTTGTACGACCAGATGCATACAGTGACAACACCTCTTGAATAGCAACATACATAGCTGGTGCATTAAAAGTCGCAAACATGATCCGTGTCATCTCATGGTTTGCTTTCGGGTTCAGTGAGACTTCTGTCAACAACACTAGATGTTCCTCTGTTGCCACTCGCAACTCGTCGTAGAATGCATGGTATAATGTCTTCTCCATATCACCCCACTTAGTCACAATGCCATGTTCAATTTGGTGCTTCAGTGTCAGGATACCATGTTTCGATCGAGCATCGTCTCCCACATAACTGTCCCTTTGATCCATTTTCATCATCACTCCTTGATGTCTAGTTCTTCCAACAATAGAGGATACGGCACTAGAAGCGTCGTCTTCTGCGAAGCCAGCTTTACACATACCAGACCCATTGTTGATTACAGCAACGTTTTCCTCAGTAACTCCCCTAGGTAAAGGAGCAACTTTGTAACTTCCATCAAAATAAGCATCGCGCTCTACTATGCTACTTACGTTTGAATCATTCAGAGACAATGATTTATCAGAGGAATAGTCGTCAGCTAACTAATAGCTATGCTCCACAGGTGCATAAATTTGAGAAATATAATTTACGATCCTTTCCCCATTTTTGTTGTGACCTGCTGGTCCAAAAAGAACCCATCCTAGCAGTTTTCTAACAATATAAGGACTCTTTCTTTCACCTAACCTTTGGTTCAGGGTCCAATGCGCTTCAGGCACATCACAACCAATAAGCAACATAACTTCACCACCCACCAATTCCAACCAAGGTAGGTCCATAAGATGTGACTATTTGTTGGCACTGTCCTTCACAGGTATTCTTGGCCTATGCACCGGCAAATCATCTACTACAACACCCTGTTCAATACATATGTAGTGACATTGGACCATAACCACACAATCCTCAAAGATGAACACGAAACTACTCGGAAAATAGATATTCAATATTTAACGCGGAGAAATATCTATGAATAAAAAGGGCGGGGAATAAGGATTTTAATTAATACGAGTTGATCAGGTGGCATGGCTCGGCCTTGCAGGCGTGGTCCCAGCTGAATGTTATCTTGTATCTTTTATTCATGTTAAATATATTCTGTCTCTAGCCTAAGCTTGTTCTCTATCACGTGTTGGTAATTGTTACAATGCAATCAGTTGATGTAGACGATGATGTAACTTCCACGTAAGATCTTATAGATTACGCAGTTACATCATGATAAATTTACAATTTTAGGGTTAGTTCTATTATTAGAGCAGTGCCAATATCATAGTAGACCATAATTCTACACATATACACCCGTCTCCGCCAAATGAGTAGGTTCTAAAGGCTTCGGTTGTCGATCTTGTTAACTTATTTCCTTTCACTGTTTTGATGGTAATCGACGTACTCTCTGACGACAAACCTAAACGTTGTGCGGTACTTGACTTGATTAAAGTTGTATCGGAGCCATTGTCTAGAAACGCATGTCCACAAACTTCCTTATCCCCAGCTCTAAGGCGTACAGGGATTAAGCCAAGAAACACATCCTCTTTTAGTGACTCTGTGTACCAACAATGACTTTCTTTTAACGGCTCACTCAAGCCACCCTGAACTTGAAGGGGTTTGTGCAACAATGGGTGATGTCAATCCCGGCAATCTTCTATAGTACACACAACGCGATCTTTACAATCCACAGATCTGTGTCTCCTTCTAAGACGACAAAAACACAAACCTTTTTCTCTCGCTTTCGCTCACTTATCGTTGACTGCTAATGTGGAGAACTGGGAACATTTATCAATCCTATGATTTTCTCCGCATATAACACAAGGTGACTTGCCAACAATTTTACCGAACGACAATCCTTGTGCGTAACAGGCCTTCTTGCTTACAACCCGTTTACTAGTTGTTGCAATCTGTCCGAATCTGCTGAGTAAAATTTCTGCTCTGTATGATACAAATTCTGTTAACTCTGCAAAAGTAGGCTCTCTACCATTTGTTGTCATCTTTCCGACGGTTTCAGCCCATTTCATCTGTAAAGCCGTGGGAAATTTCTTTACTATACTTTCTATAGTTACTACCGAGTTGAGATCCGCTGAATGATCCATTTGTTCTAAGGCTATAGAACAATTTTCCATCTTTATCGCTAACCTGGATAGACTTGCTCCGTCGTTGTGTTCGATATTGGAACCTTCAGTCAAGTTATTTAGCAAAGCCCGGCTTACTTCGTGTGTTCTACCAAACAATCGTTTCAGTGTATCGCATGCTCTACGATAACCTGATGATAGCTGAAGCATTAGACATTCTTCTATGACCTCTCGAGCTTTTCCTTTGCAATAATGTAACAAGTATAAGAGCCGTCGACCATCGTCTTCGACCGTCGATACCACATATAAATCAGATTGTCTGACACATTTCCAATATTTGGCTGGTTGACCATCAAAAGTACTTAGTACAACCTTTGGGAGCTCAGGACCCACACTTAGAGATGTCAAGGTCACTTTCATCTTCTTTGCTACTGGATGATCTAACCGTTTTGACACTTCTGGGGACTTGATTCTAATGTCATGAGGACGGCTTGAGAAACTGTGGACATGCTCCTGTCCTCTGTCATCACATTTGGAGGCAGAAGATGCTTCAATACACACGTTCTGTTTTAGTCTTAACGTCCCTAACTCTCTCTCTGAAGGCATAACAGCTGCTTTCTCTGTGTATATTTCAAATCTCTAAACTCTACTAGTTGTCTTTCCCTCAAATGCTTTTCTTTTAACTCTGCTAGGGTGATGCTAGAGCTAATCATGCTATGCCTATTAACTAAACTGTTATTAGAGCCATGACATGAAAATGTATCAAAAGGGATTTGCCGTATATCAGGAAACGCCTCTGTCTGCATTTCTTCATTACTCAACACCATGTTTCCGCTGATCTTGTTGCGCTTGCAAGGCATTGAAGTGTTCAATGCCAGTAATTACTGTTCGTTTGAGAACTGTTACGACCGAACTACCAGTATTCGGTTTGAACGCAAGACTGACGAACCAAAAAGTATTCGAATAGGTCAGATTACGATGTGTATTAACAAAAACGCTTATCAGATTACTTACATATTCCGCGTTTATATCCTTTATATTCCCCCTATTCTTTCCTTTTCCTTCTTTAAAGTCAACTAGATATCCGTCTCAATTCCATAGATTCTGTTAACATTATTGAGACTTGTGTATTATTGTATCTTTGAAGAAACCCAAAATGGTTTCTTCAAAACCTATATGTACCAATCAGCTGTTTGTGAATAATAATATTGATTTGAGTATAAAAAATTGGTTGTACAACTTTTGAAATTATGGTCTACTTCAGTATTATTACTACTATGATAATAGACCGAGTCCCGGAATTTTAGCTATGCCATCATGTGACTACCTAGTCTATAAGATCTTATGCGAAAGTCAAATCCTTTTCTACACTAACTCGTCTTATATTTGATGAAATAATTGCAACGTTATGTGATTGCGTCTGCATAACCGGGCCAGGCCATTTTAATTCATTTTTACCACGCTCACCACTGTTAGCCAGCTCTAAATGCAGGATGTAAACCTCTTCGGCAATTATATGCTCGGCTTCGAAGATCGCATGGTTAGGAACGAGTGCCACTACAAACTTACAACTCGGGGAAATGAGCGCCCACACTTTTTAAATCACATGTCGAGCACATATCACTGATTGGATAAACTGACCATGTGACATTACACTGTTTCTTTCGGAGTGCCACCACTGATAGTTCATTTGCTTTGTACACATGGAAGCCAGGTATTTAAACGATTTCCCATGGAATGTCATTTGTAGACGGAAATATATGCAATCTTTATATTCAAGATAGCATTGTTGGTGTAATAGATGAAAATTTATTCTGATTGCAATCTGAAAACGTGGGAAAACTATTATTGTATTATCTGTTATAATCGCCATGATCCTATAGTCAGTAAGAGATGAACGCAAAGACAGCCAGTATAGCGTCAGCCTCTAAAGTAGTGACCTCGACATATACGAGGGAAAAGGTAGACCAACAGATAGGAGTCAGAGGACGCCGGCAAAATCGCGCTTAATAAAGTGGCATTAGAGTAGTTGCAAGCTCTCCCAGATCAGGGTAGAATCATAGGCGAACAAGGAGTACCTGATGCAAATGTATAGGCAAGGACTGGCAAAGCAAAAGCTACATTCCCACTGTTGAAGAACATACGGAACTCAAAACAACTGTCAACCAACTTAAAGTCACAATCCTCAATATGAACGTCAAGACAGTCCTATTGTGAGAAGCTGAAACTTGGAGAACTACCACAAATATAATCAAAATGATACAGTGTACATTATTGAAGGTGTAAATGTCATGAGGTACTTTGGAAGAAGACTATCATCACAATAAATATACCTGTTTGGTTTGAATGCCAATCTTAATTCTGCTATAGTATCAAGCAGACGGACATGGTTGTCTAACTTATAACGAATGGCTCGGAAGTGACACAGTTTAATGACTTCTAGTACGAGACTATCCACATCCGAGAATCAGTCCAGCTTTCACCTTTAGTACGATTTAATGAAGAATCAAAGTCTCAACAGGGATAGTTATTTTTGAAGGATGACAAAATGAAGGAAAAATATAAATGTCATATCCTAGTGAAGATTAAAGTATAGGTAACTTCTGAAGTTTATTTATGGGCAAACATAATACACATATTCTAATCGTATAACTATTGAGTAACCAGGATATGTATATTCACATTACTCTTACTACAAGTTTTATTTCGACTTACAGACTATTATTGTACGATTTAATATACCTAAGATATGCCCGTTTATTAGTTACCATCTCCCACAATCACAGTCACATTTGGCTGTATCTTGTACAAATGTTATTTCCTATTTTGTGGTGTGATGTGGTCTGGTTGGCATGTATATAAACCAGGTATTTTTGCAACGAATGATTCGTATGGCGAAACCTCGTATTGGTGTTCTGGACTCAACTGGTAAGGCTAGGAGTACAAAGAATAAATAAGGATGCTATGCTGCTCATACGATCAATACGTCATTCGTTTGGCACAGTGCTAATATTGTATAAGTCGTATCGTGACTGGCGAATAAATCACGTGATAATTAACAGGGCCAAAAGTCACAACAAAAGCAAGTTACCGTTAAACAGTCAAACTTTTCAGTTTGACAGAGTCATGTAAGTTACTAAGGTCTGCAGTTATTTCTCTCAACGATTTGCTATTAATCACTAAACGTTCACTGGTTATCTTCGTGAAGAATCCCACATTGAAAAGATAGTAGTTATGATAAATCTGTTGTTCAAGTGACCCCATAAAAACACAAAAAACGGTACTTGCTTGTTCCCAATCAAGAGAAATTTGCTTGAATTTTATCAGGTTACTAACAACATTCATGCTTTTACAAATAGCTTCGCAGAGTTTTATTTGATCACACGTTGAAAAACTTTTTATGCACACCATCTAGCCAAAAGTTCTAGATGGAAATTCAAATAATTACACGATTTAAGTGAAATCTGAACTGGGATGTATTGATGTAGGCTCCCAAATAACAGACTCCTATTTAAGTTGGAAAATCCTGGAATTGCCGGACCTCTCCTTAAGTGGACCGATGAATACTTTGTAGGTCGTAGACGGAAAGTAAGGATAAATTTGGAGTGTTTTTATCAAAAATTATTACTTACTGAAGCCCCGCAAGACATTGTCCAAGGTCCTTAAATTTTTATGCTTTACGTGAATGAACTTGTAGTGACCTACTTTTGTTAACAGAACGCGATTGGTTCAATGAAAACAATTATTATTGTAACCGATTGTACCAGTGACTGTTTTACTGTGCTCGTTTGTTTAACTGTGCTAATAACAGCCATTTTAGTCTTCCATTGTATTCCATTGCTTCTACGCGGTTTTCGACTACGCACGTATCTTTTCTTGCCGATCGCACCTATACTCCTTTGGCGCGATCTCGGTATTCTTTCGATACCACGAGATTGCCAACAAATATATTACGACTACTACTATTATCTGCCTTCTGATTTTTGGCCTACCGGAATCTTATTGGTCTATTGGCACGTAGTCTGGTAGCGGTGTTCATAGTCAAGCTCAACTCGACACCACGCTACATTTGGTGAGCCAAATATTGGAACACGCCTCAACTTCGGTCAAATCTTCTGCAACTGGTGAATCTACATCTACGACCACTTGGCAATCGCAACCAAACCTTCCAAAGAAGTCAATTTTGGTGAGTCTATCGCTTATCTATCCACGTCTGTCATATATTTTCATATTAATTTTTAACATATAATATATTTGACATGACGGATAACGATAAGAATAGTATTAACGTAATAGACTCTGACGTACAGGTTATACACTTTCGACCTGTATCTTTTATTCCTCACGATCCCGAAGTTTGGTTCGCTGCTATAGAGTCTTAATTTGAGACCCGTCATATTACAAGCCAACGGCAGAAGTACGCCTACGCTCTCGAATGTTTACCGGGAGACCATTTAGTAGCTGTCCGTGAGGTTATCCTCAAGGAGGCGATCCTCAGACATTTCCTCCCATCAAGGGAGGAACGATTGAGGACGTTATTAGCACGTCATCCCCTGGGTGATGCTAAACCGAGCCACCACCTCACGCGCCTGCAATCTCTTGCAGGACCCACGGCAGCCGATTCTGAAATCGTTAAAGAACTGTGGCTCGAATCTCTACCAGCATTTATCCAACCTACAGTTACGGCCCTGCTCGAGGACGCACCACTGAAACAGGTAGCCCTCACAGCAGACAAAATTCTAGCTAGGACTGACAACCGAGACAACTACGTAGTTGCCTCAACGTCGCGTCCGAAAGTCGATATCGACTCCAGCCACTCCTCGGCTCAAGGTGACAGAGGAGGGTGTGTTCACACACGTCTTAGTTTTCGAGACCGTTGTAACGTACCCCAACCCTACGTCCCTCGAGTCCGCTCACACTCTCGAAAAGCCGTCAACACTCGCCCAACGAGGGCATCTTCTAAGCCACGCCAAAAGGCGGCTTCGGAAGCGAGTGAAGGTTGGTGCTGGTTTCATCGATCCTTCGGATCTGGTGCCCGCCGTTGTCGAGCACCGTGCTCATACAAGGCAGGAAACTCCAAAGCCGGCGAGTAAAAGCGGCCGTACTCGCCGGCCCTGCCCCCCAGGTTGGCCGTTTATTTTACGTGCACGATTATCGCACAAACGCTAGGTACCTAGTGGATACAGGTGCCCAAGTTTCTGTCGTACCACGAGGTAGCATTAAGTCACAAGCTACAATGCTTCGACTACGCGCTGCAAATGGCTCAGCCATTCCTACCTACGGTACACGACAACTCGCGGTCAACCTGGGCAACCGACGACGGTATCTGTGGACGTTCATCATTGCTGATGTTCCCACAGCCATACTAGGTATTGATTTCCTACAGCACTATGAATTGCTAGTCGATTCACGTAGGCTGCAGCTAATCGATACTTCGTCGAACAGTAAATTCATGGGCTTTAAAGCTCACACAAACGCGTACCGAATCCTCGGCATTTTTTATTCGCGTGACGATAAATTCCACGCCTTATTCGAGAAATTCCCCAGAATAACTAAACCACTCGAGGAGATTTCATGGGTGACCAATCGTGTGGTACACCACATAGTCACCCGCGGACCACCAGTCACGGAAGACCACGCCGACTGGCACCGGACAAATTAGCTTTCGCTAAACGTGAGTTTGACAATTTACTATCTTCTGGTATTATTCGTCCTTCTCACAGTCCTTGGGCCTCTCCTTTACACATGGTGCGCAAAAAGGATGAGGTTAGTTGGAGACCATGCGGCGACTACCGAGCATTAAACGTAGTTACGCGCTTTGATAACTACCCCATCCCCCACATACACGACATCACGGCATCTCTCAAGGGCACGACTATCTTTTCTAAAATCGATCTGGTACGAGCATATCACCAGATCCCAGTCGCTCTTGAAGACATCAAAAAAACTGCTGTCACGACTCCGTTCGGTCTGTTTGAGTTCCTACGAATGCCATTTGGATTACGGAATGCTGCTCAAGCTTTCCAAAGGTTTATCGATAGCATAGTACGAGACTTGGATTTTGTTCACGTCTATATTGATGACCTGCTGATCGCATCATCAAACGTAGATGAACATTATCAACACCTTACGCTATTATTCCAACGTCTTTCGGATAATGGAATAGTAGTCAACCCAGAGAAATGTGAGTTGGGTAAATCAGAAATAATATTTCTGGGTCACATCATCAGACAAGAGGGTATTCTGCCTTGCGAGGACAAAGTTCGAGCAATCAAGGAGTACAACGTGCCGTCCTCAATCAAGGAACTGAAGGCTTTTCTCGGTTTGGTTAACTTCTACCGACGTTTTATTCCTCACGCGGCAGAACGGTTACGACCATTAACCGATTTACTACGCGGTAATCCACGCAAATTAGAACTGAACGATACCGCACGTACTGCATTCTCAGAGATCAAAACGGCTCTCGCCGAAGTTACACTCCTCGCTCATCCTGACCCATCAGCCACGCTTAGTATAGCGGTTGATGCATCGGATTTTGCCATAGGAGCCGTTATGCAACAGAATATCTCCGGTAGTTGGCAACCCCTCGAATTTTTCTCACGACGCCTTACTCCCACGGAGACGAGATATAGCGCTTTTGGTCGCGAGCTGCTTGCAGCCTACTGCGCCATCAAACATTTCCGGCACGCAGTAGAAGGACGCCAATTCATTTTATCCACCGACCATAAGCCCTTAACGTATGCCCTGCATACCAAGTCTGACCGCTACTCACCACGAGAGTGCAGACATTTGGACTATATCTCACAGTTCACGACAGACCTTCGTCACATTAAAGGCGAGTCGAACTATGTTGCCGATGCTCTTTCACGTATCCAGACGAATGCAGTTACCTTACCGGTGCTCGATCTTCCTGCTATGGCGGCCGCACAAGCAAACGATCCTGTCTGTACAGAAGCACCACAATCTTCGTCCCTTCAGTGTCAGGAAGTACCCCTAGCTACTAGCTCAGGTACTATCCTATGTGATATTTCTACCGGTCTTCCTCGACCCATCGTACCCTCTACCTATCGCCGTCTCGTCTTCGATGCCCTTCATGGATTGTCTCATCCAGGTATCGCAACCACATTACGCCTCATCGCTGCACGATACGTCTGGCCGTCCATGAATAAAGATGTTCGTATGTGGGTAAAGCAATGCTTACAGTGTCAACGATCAAAAGTGCACAGGCACGTAGCTGCCCCGATTGGTACGTTCGCTACGCCTGATGCTCGCTTTGATCACGTACATTTAGACATTGTAGGACCATTGCCACCATCGCATGGGTATGATCACATACTCAAGTGCATCGACCGTTTTACAAGATGGCCCGAAGCTATTCCCATCACGTCTATCACGGCGGAGACAGTTGCTCACCGCTTCGTAGAACGATGGATAGCATTGTACGGTTGTCCCTCGACTGTCACGACTGACCGAGGACAACAAATTGAGTCCGCATTATTCTCCTCACTGACCCGGCTGCTTGGTACGGAACGCATACGCACTACCGCCTACCATCCAGCATCGAATGGTTTAGTCGAACGGTTTCATCGTCAACTTAAAAGTGCTCTCCGAGCACACGAAAACGACAATTGGTACGAAACCTTACCGCTCGTTCTCTTAGGCATCAGAACGAGTTTGAAGGCAGTTACACAATGTTCCGCCGCTGAACTTGTATACGACACGACATTCCGTCTGCCTGGGGAATTCTTCACACCACGGAGCAGTAATGATTTCGGTAAATCAGACTACGTCCATCGACTGTCTGCATTTATGCGAACGCTGTCTCCGGTGTCAACTCGAATATAACATCAACAGGTCGCTCTCCCTCGAGAGTTATCTACCTGTTCACATGCTTTCATACGAGTAGATTCGGTACGCAAACCTCTACAACAGCCTTACGAAGGCCCTTTTCACGTGATCTCTCGTCACGAAAAGACCTTCAAGGTTGATCGACACGGCCGCGTCGAGATCGTCAGCATTGATCGTCTCAAACCAGCACACGTCGATGACAGTGCCCTACCCGATAACTTGAGACTCAATGTTAGACCTATCAAACCTTCTAGCAGGATCTCTACGTCTACCTCGGATCCCACGCTAGATATATCAGAGACCTCGTTCTCACGTCCCGGTCAACAGCACGCGTCATCTTCACCATCTACGGACGAGACTTCCGTCTCATGTGCAGATCAGCAGACCACGCCGCCCTTGACCTCGGATGAGATCGCAGGCTCACGAAGCACGAACGAGACCACCGTCTCACGTTCCGGTCGCCGAGTACGATTACCCGTACGCTTTCGCGACTAAACGCACAGTCAATAACGGATACGGTGTAGGATTATTCCTATACTACACGCATGCTACACTTTTCTTTTTTGATTTCTTTTTGTATCCTGAGCCCACGCCTCCGACCATCGCCCATTTGATAACGTCGACTTCAGTCAACTTTGGCAAAAGCTGGTTTGGCCACCCACGCTCTAGTCAACGCACTCAGTCGATTATCTGGTCTCGAATTCGCCTGGCATACGCTTGGTCGTTATGGTCGCGTCCGGTTTCTTGGCTCAACGTGGTTTCGTTCTACGTCTGCAGCGTTTTCTGGTTCGCATCCCTACGAACGCAATCATCAGATCCTGGATACAAACCACTCTGGTGTAGTATGCTAATTCGACCAACAAATACAGCACACTTCTGGTACCGTTCTGCGCAAAAGACGTTCGTTGGCAACTCGAGGATCAACGATCACTTCCTGTTCCGCCAATTTCCTTCGTCCTACAACCGCACATCTGCCGATCAGTCCCACGAATCAAACCGCTAACTATCGAAAGTGTAAACCCTTTCTAGCGGGGGGCTCCTGTAGTGACCTACTTTTGTTAACAGAACGCGATTGGTTCAATGAAAACAATTATTATTGTAACCGATTGTACCAGTGACTGTTTTACTGTGCTCGTTTGTTTAACTGTGCTAATAACAGCCATTTTAGTCTTCCATTGTATTCCATTGCTTCTACGCGGTTTTCGACTACGCACGTATCTTTTCTTGCCGATCGCACCTATACTCCTTTGGCACGATCTCGGTATTCTTTCGATACCACGAGATTGCCAACAAATATATTACGACTACTACTATTATCTGCCTTCTGATTTTTGGCCTACCGGAATCTTATTGGTCTATTGGCACGTAGTCTGGTAGCGGTGTTCATAGTCAAGCTCAACTCGACACCACGCTACAAACTCTTAAGTATGGTTGAGTCCTCAATTCTACTGTACTACCGTGTGATAGCAGCTAAGGGTTTCATGACCTATGATCTTTAAGACGGACATTTATTAAGTTAGAGGCTAACATGTTCACTACAATATACACAACATTAATGTGATTCAAACTTGAAAACTGAATTCAGGCTGCAAGGCCCTGTTATAAAAACGACTCGAATATTCTAAAAAAAGCAAAAAATGACGGCTACTTGTGCATTTTCAGAATCCTTGGGTTTAGTACACAGGTGAGGTTTCAGAAGCTGGACCTCATACCTCGTCCTACTAAGGATTAAGAGGTGATCTGATTTTGATATACAGAATACCAAGAAATGAGTTGGACCTGAATTATCCTCCCTTTCTTTCTAATAAATTAGGGCAACTTAGAGGACATAACAGGCAAGAAAAAAAGCCAGGAATGAACAAAATACCCATGACATGCAGATATACACACTGAATCATCAATTAGAACCATTTCACCCGAAAAAGTGGTATCTCACTTCGGAAAACTTAGTAAACAGAAGACTAAACACTCTTAGAATGTCACCGAAAAAGACTGACACGGGCTGTAAGCCTTCTGTTCTGAATACATAAATATGAATCTGATATATATCACATGACTGATCTGACCTCAATGTAAGCGCGTTCTACGTCTTCTGCGTTACAAGGGTTAGAAGTGTGTTGTACAGTTTACATTACTTGTTAGCTACCTAAAGGACGCTACTGAATAAGCAGAAGTATGCAAGTGGATTCTGGGTCATGAGGCGTACGAAATGTAACTTGATACTTGACTAATAATAAGGAGGGCTAATAATGGAGAAATACTAGGGAAATTCCTTAAGATATGTCGCTATGTATATGGGCGAAAATACATTAAGTTGTGGTCTTTTTCCCAAACTGACGGGAATGATAGATTTTTTGTGAGTTTCTCTGTCAATTGGAAATGTCTAGAAATTAACTACTCGACCTTCCCTAAAATATTTTAGGGAAGTAGTAATATTACTACTGTATTGTTTTCCCCCCGGGAATTTCCTCTGAGTTGTCTATTTTTTCCCTAATTTTAACATTCTAAGTGGTTGAGTTTTGGTGTAATTAACAGACTAGTTCAATAAATAGTCGATAGCTATAGTTTTTGCCTGTATATACAGGTGATAATTAAATGTCAACATTTTTACTGATAGATATGATTCTTTAACCATTCCGAAAAAGAGAAAAGATGTAATTAATGTGTGGATTACTGAGCGTATACGCTTAGTAATCCACAAATATATTTGTTCATGAAGAATTCTCTCCAGTTCAAACAAAGCATCAATGCATACCAGGGTTTACCTGCTATACCTAGGTCGGTTCAACGTGCTCTATGCATTCGAGGTTAGTTTTAGTTTTAAGAATATTTACTTAACAAAAGCGGGTAAAACTATGAGGAATTGGCGCGATAAAAGCGTTTTAAATGAGAAATGGTGTCTTCATCACTTGGATTTTGAAAAAGATCAGCTATTGTAAATATATATGTACGGTGAGACTATAATTTATGGTCGACCTTTGAGCGACGTTGAAGTGACCTTGAGAGTGGACACCTACTGATAAGGACTTAATGAGGGTTATAAAACAGTTAGAATTTTCGTGTACAATTGATGGTTAGGGTTAAAAATTAGATTTAGGGTTTTCATCACTAACTAACATCAGCTATAATGCCAAACATAATAGGGCATTTACAAAACGTTGGAATATTGAAGAATATACTTAGTTTCGAATGTGGGTACAAATCGACGCCACTATCACTCATATACCCATTTCATATCTTTCTCTAAATTCTATCAATTTTTCATATATTTGTTCGCTTTAAACTGATTAGTATTATTATTTGGACACAAACATTGGTACAAGAGAGCACCAAATACATATACATCACACAAGTCACTTGATTTGCATGTAAGGACTGTGGTACTGCCCGGGTGCCTGAGCCGAAGCAGGTGGTTCTCTTAGGGAGCTGCTCCCCGACCCATTTGTCCTAGAGGTGCCCCCAAATGCCCTGGTACGGCCGAGAGTGGGGAGAGTCCGCTCTCCCTCTCGAAATACTCTCACATGGCCATGCGTATATAGCCTCTGCCAGGGAAGTCCTATTCACTGCCTTCTCGTGACGGGAGTGTTGTTTACAAAAATGAGAGGACGAAAAGCGAATGTCCGGCGCTTTAACCGGACCCCAAACCAATGTTGCACATGGGCTGGCTCCAGTATCCTGCGGGAACAAATGGCGTATGAACCAATCGTTGGTCACCGGCTACTATGGTACTGCATCTCCTTACGATGCTCTACTGCCTTGTGGGTCAGACGTTCAGGTCGAAGGCTCGGGGTGTGGCCCCCTAAGAACACTACCTGCTTCGGTTTGGGCACCCGGGCAGTATCACAGCCCTCACACAAGTCAATTGAGATTCGTGTGGCGCATATGTACTTGGTGCCTCCCTGTACCTATACTTATGTGTTAAAATAAATAAATTGTCCTAGAGGTCTAATCTACGAGGCAGTAGAGCAACGTTAGGAGATGCAGTCCCATAGGTGCTGGTGATCAACAATAGGTCCCATCCGTTCTTTTGGGACTCTGGAGCTCTTACTCACCATTGGTTTGGAATAAGGGTTTTCGAACTCCCTTAGATGGATGGGCCATATCCATCAACCCTGTTAAAGCTCCGGACATTCACTTTTCGTCTTCTCAGTTTCGTAAACATGACCCACACCGCGAGAAGGCAGTGAGTAGTACCTCCCTGGTAGTGGCTGTATGTGAGAGCATTTGTAGTGGGAGTGCTGACTCTCCTCGACGCTGATCATATCAGGGCGTTTGGGGGCTGATGTTCTCGTTTGTTTTGATAAATAGGTGTGGCAAATTCTTTATGTCGATATCTATGTATATGGAGTTAATTTAATGTATTTTATTTTAGAAAATGGAACTTTGTACCAATCCTAGTTTAGTCATCCCATATGGATCTCATTCTTCAGGACAGTGTGGTTATTGTAAAAATAGTTCCGACGACAAAAAGACTAATTGGGGTAATACTAAATTTTTTTTAGAAAAAACACGTATTAATATGTTTATTTTATTAAAGGTATGATGGCTGAACGACTTACTGTTTCAGATTATCAATATATGATCGATCGAGGATGGCGTCGGTATGTTATTTTTTCCAATTGTCGATATAATCACTTACAGATCAGGTACTTACTGTTATAAACCTTTAAATGATATTACTTGTTGTCCATCATATACTATTCGATGTGATGCATTACATTTCCGTTTAAAAAGATCACATAAAAGAGTGTTGAAAAATATGTACAATTTTTTAAAATTTGGACAGTTACCTCATGAAAAACTGTCTAATCAAAAAGAGGATCTTAATAATCTTAGAACGGATGATCATCGTATGTTTGTTCCTGAGGAAAAAACGATGCCTGTTTTATCACTTGAAAATGGTAAGTTGATTATTATATTTATGTTAGTAATTATATGTATTATCTTGCTATCATTGTTTTAATTATAAACATACCAGTGTCAGTCGTCAGTCATAATATTAGGTGTGGTAAAATTACGCATGACGATTTTAATGAAGATATCAGAAATCCTTGACTATTATATGAACTTGTGTCTATAGGTCCTATTCTTCAAATCATTCTGTTTTCTTAAATCACAGTGTAGCAGTTATTCCATAGTCATTGAAAACATACATGCGTCCAATCACTACTTACCTCGACGTGCAATTTTGCCTGTAGTAGTAGCAAGTTGGATTAAATCTAGGGTTGCTCAGATCTAGACATGATATCAGTCCATAAAACGATTGACTATTGAGCTGAGTGATATTGGCATGTTCAGATAACCTGGTGTGAGTCCGCCTAATAACTGAGATTAGTAGTTGAAGAGATCGGGTGACATGTCGCAGAATTGATTTTAATGTTGCTTTTGCATTCACTGTGTCTTCCTTTAGATATTGAGTTCCGAGATACTCTTTAATTTTTAAATTCATCCTCTTTTTTTTTGGTTGTATTTCCCAACATTTAATCTTCATTGCTACTATGATTTCGACGTTTGCTATTCATCTTGCTGTGTCAATGCAATGTGGCTACTTGGGCTGACACAGACTAGTCTCAAACTTTATCTTGACCATATCTGACGTAACAATATCACCTCACATGATATCAAAATTAAAAAAAACGTTAAGTTGTCTAACTAAAGTCGGTCCTTGATGTAAAATTACAAATTTAACAATTTCTAAATACCCTTCACACTAATTATTGTTTATGCTTAACAATTCAATGTTAAACAGTTACCACAGTTCAACAAAATGAACAGAAAACTAAAAGCCAAACAAATATATCTCAAACAGATTGTTTCAGTGATAAAATAACGTCATCAACAGAAAACGCCACTAGTACATCACATTATACATTTAATACATCAAATGATAATAGTAATAATAATAATAATGTGGAATTTCAAAGTATTTCATCAGGTGATAAAATTCAAAGTTCATCATCTCATGGCAGTCACAAAATGAAAGCACATCTTCGTCGTTGGATAGCTAAACAAGAACATTTACGTCATAGAAGCTTAAAAGAAAATCGTTCATTTGAAATTTTACTTCAGGTAATATTTTATAGTAAATTTTTCAAAAGAAGATATTATAAATTAATTTAATGTTGTGAAATTAAAGATGTCAGTTGACAGTCAGTCAATCAGTCAGCTGCAACGTAGGACCAGGCACATATATGCATCGGTCCAAGTTGCCATATAGCAGTTGACAAATAGATTGTTTAACCAACTGTATACTGTAAACACACGACTTGTAACTAAATAATCTACAGTTTTAACTCTGTTCATCAGTCTTTGATATAAAGTACAAAACTTTTATGTTTAATAAGACCAACACTAAATATAACATTACGATTGTGCACTTAACTTGAACTGAGTACAATGAGTAGTTGTGTATGCTTACCAATGTAAATAAATCATGGAAAGTATATGTTTAAACGGTTCGAAGTGAGAGTAACAGTTCTTTTTACTGGTGTTTTATTTTACTTGCTGGTTGGGGAGTCTCTGTAATGTGTTATTCATTGTCAACTATTGAGTAATCACATTGGAACCTTTTTATCTTAGTGTAAACAAACGTACATCATGAAGACGTACATATAGACTGCGGAAATATTTTAAGATAAATCAAGAGACTATAATATGCGGTAACAGTGTACTAGGCAACTGTTTTGTTCTGCGCATGCTTGTGTGCGAGTTATACTTTAGAGTTTAAACCATCTAGCTTTCAACTATTGGGTCGTTGGTTTCATACGCTACTTCACCTACTTTAGTTAAGTTAACTATATATCACTATGAGTAGTTTCCATCCACATACGATCAAGATCAGTTGTTGAAGTCTTTGGGTTACACGCCTCAGAGCCACTTGAGTATGGGTTTTGCACTGTTTGATGCCCATCAGAGAGATGTAGCTGTAATCTGGAGGGAAATGATACCCCGTCTCAGATTCGATCCCGTTTCATTCAGCTTTACGGTCTGAGACTTTAATACTAGTTTATTAAGATCGCGGCTAACCTGTAGGACTGAGATATTTACGATTTGTCGGTCACTGAGCAGTGACGAATATCGTGTTCGTCAATCCTTTCTTGGTGCTGATCGGATTCTATTTCACGGTCTCCTGTTGAACACTTTCAATCACCTGATATACCAATATGGTGCACGTGATCACATTGTGACTTAATCGATATAATTCAATTAGTATTAGAGGACCACACAAACATGACATTGATCACTACTCCAAAAATCAACCAATTGTAGGTGTTGATAACTAACTAAAAACAAACAATTTTCATTGTGGAAATTTTTCAAATGTTTCTCATTTATTGTTGTTTTTGCTAACAGGAGTACTATGAAAGACGTCAGAAACGTTTAGATAAAAATAAACCAAAGCAAGTCGAAGATTTTCTACAATCTGAACCAAACAAAGGAGAAGGAAAGCACTTTATCGAAGTATGTGTTCAAATTTTCGTTTTTTTTTGCTAATGGAATATTTATACCACTAATCCATGGAATTTCTAATTATTTACTCCACTTTATTCTGGAATTCTTCAATTGGTTTGTAGTTTGTGCAAACATCTGGGTTTCGAACTCGCCACCCATTAATTCAAATCTTATACTGTTTTTTATTTTCATATCAATTCGCTTGTGGTCAAATTCTCTTGTGTAGTTCACGTTCACTCATTCATCATTTAGACATTGAAATTCAAATATAATCATGGACAACAGTTCCACTGGAATATAGACTCTCACAGATTCCCTGAATTTTAGAGATTTATTGTATATATGCCATAAACATTAAAAGTTAAGTTTTCACACTTACGTCCAAGACAATGAGATTCGTTCCGACATAAGTGTTCTCTCTCTGTGTGTTTAGAGTTTACTTCACTAAAGATAATGATATTTATTACCCCCAGTAGTTGAAGATCATAATCAATATTTTCAATTTCTGCTGTTTACTGCTGCCGAACGCCCTGGTATGACCGAGGGTGAGGAGAGTCAGCTCTCCCTCTCCAATTGCTTTCACATGGCCACGCGTATACAGCCACTAACAGGGAAGTCCTACTCACTGCCTTCTCGCGGTGTGGGTGTTGTTTACGAAACTTAGAAGACGAAAAGTGAGTGTCCGGCGCTTTAACCGGGTCGGTGGATATGGGCAATCCACCTAAGGGAGTTCGAAAACCCTTATTCCAAACCAATGGTGCACATGGAGTCCAGTATCCTGAGTGAACAAATGGTGTATGAACATATTGTTGGTCACCGGCTACCTTGGGACTTCACCTTCTGACTTTTCTCCACTGCCTTGTGGATCAAACATTTAGGTTGAAGGCTCTGGGTGTGGCCTAAGAAAACCACTTGCTTCGGTTTGGGCATCCGAACAGTATCACAGCCCACTCACCAATCAAATGAGATTTGTGTGATGTACATGTATTTGGTGCTCCTTTGTACCAATATTTATGTATTCAAATAAATAAATAAACCAATGTTTAGTAAATTAATTTTCTTTTTAAATTGCTGAAAAAAACTTGTGAGTTGGTGTATGGGGATTATTTTGATGGTTGATTCGTATTGGCTAATATATGCCAGAATATCAGGCAAATGTAACAAATCGGTTAATGAGGTTGTAAATCTCCATCGACTGAAGCGATTGGGATATGTGTTCTGTATTCCTAACCTCAGATTACCTCGATAAGTAATATTTATTGGTGTACGAGTAGGTTGGAAGTAAGTTAGAGTCGAGTATATCAAGACATTGCGTTAGTCTGTGAACTCATTGACTACCTTTAAAGTTATAGACTACCATTTAAATTTATTTGGTTACTAGTTAATATAGTCGCTTAACATACTTGGTACTATGTCTTGGTCAGTGACACTCTTCGGCAAGACTATAAATTATGGATGACCCGATCAGGTTTAAGATGGTGAGTCTCCGATTTTGGTGCGATGTCTAATCATCTATATAGCATCTAAATAGCATTTCGTGATGAAAACTCTAACTCTAATTATTAAAACATGTCCAAGCTACTGAAACTAATGTATCACGACTGCAACACCAGTCGAATTATTGTAACTGTGCACGAACACATTGATGAACCTGTAAATGACTAAAAGAGTGTTGCCATCGTATATCAGCGACGAAAACTATCAAACACAGAGAGTCACCTAAAATCTTCATCTTTAAGAGAGAGTTTCACAAACATTGTGCAGAAATACTCCTAGCGATGCGTTTTAAGCCCGACATTTTACAACGAATCAAATATGATACAGATTGGCATACATCTCTTTAGCTTTCACTTTGCATGGATTGATTTCATTAGATACACCACTACTATGACACACAACTGCCCAGATATATGAACTTTTCAACTATTTCTAACGGCTCACTACAAACCGTGAATGCAGATACATGCTCTTACCAGCTTTGTAAAAGTACTTTAATTTTGGAAGGTGTAGAGTACATGTCATCTGATTCTCTAAGTATCTATATTTTCAATTTAGGTGTTGTGGAGATTGTCAAGTTTTTAATTGAGATCATGAACCGATTGATGTTAGACCACCATTGAAAACCTGGAAGCACTGGACGGCCGTTTCGTCCTATTGTGGGACTCCTCAGCAGTGCGCATCCACGATCCCTCTTCTCGAGATTCGAAACCAGGGCCTTCGGTCTCGCGCGCGAACGCTTGACCTACTCGACCACTGAGCCGGCATCCAACGGTGTTAATGTCTAACTTCAACCAATCCTTCAAGTTGCGCGACCATCTTCCATTGTACTGAGGTAGACACTTGTTTCTACCCGACACGGATTAGCTCCACTGGTCACGACTTCTCACCAGAACTCCGAGAATTTTCCCACGAATCTAGTCACTAGTGAGCACATTGTAATTATCAATTTAGGTGTTGTGGAGATTGTCAAGTTTTTGATTGAGATCATGAACCGATTGATGTTAGACCACCACCGAGACTGAAGGCCCTGGGTTTGAATCCCGCGAGCGGGATCGTGGATGCGCACTGCTGAGGAATTTCACAATAGAACGAAACGGCCGTCCAGTGCTTCCAGGTTTTCAATGGTGGTCTAATATCTATATTTTATTGATTTTTGAGGTGTTTGACAACAAAATATTTAATAAGAGTCATTTATTTTTTATTGAAATATGGTAATTATATTATTATGTGGAACAAGTTAGTTATATTATGTTATCTGTTGCTTAAAATGAATTCAGATTTTGATACATGTTATCGAATGTTTGCTACTCTATTGATTATGGTCAATGAGCAAACCTCAAGTCATTAGCTTCCATAAACAAATATCATGTTTTCATTTAGGAACCCATATATTTCTTCCAATATACTCTCACATTAGCTAGTATTATACGTTCCAGTTTGGCGTTGGTTAGAGATGCGTAACACATATACAGTATAGTAAATGATACATCTTTGTACAAGGTTACATATTACTTATGAGTAACTGCTATCATTACTATTATCATGCCATTCAAATTGAAGTAGTTTAAACTTGTAGGGTTTTCACTTTAGTTGAAAGAGTAATAATCCACTTTTGTATTGTTTAGTATTCGTTAGGTATTATATTTCACTTTGCTATTTCCGAATTATGACTAGAATCGGGTGGGAACCCCGTATATTTCAATAATCCTAACTATGAAGTGTATATACAAGATTTTCACAAGAATCTTCTAGTATCCTTTAAACTTATTCACTAACTCTGATTGTTTGAAAATCGACCAACAAGCTCATTCCAATTTGATCCTGATGCTGAAATGCAATCAGTCAGTCAGTCAGCTGCAACGTAGGACCAGGCACATATATGCATCGGTCCAAGTTGCCATACCGCATTAGCACAACAAGATGAACACCGGATTCATAGGAGTAGTTAATTCAGTGGTGGTAATATATAGAAGAAAGATTGTGTATAAGGAGATACTATAGGAAGAAAGAATTAGTTCCTAGACAGATATGAAGCGATTTTAATCTCTTAATTTAAGGAAGACAGAGAGTGTATACACCGACGCCATTGTCACCAAGAGTCTCCAACCATTGGTTACGATAGTCACGCGGACCCCAACCAGGCAGTCTGAATCTCCCAACATGGCTCAGACCAGAAGTTAGTGACTTCAAGCACTGATGCCACGTTTTGGTTTGGCCGCCCCTAACTTTCTTCCAATTATCCCCTGCACTAGTCAGCATTGCGCGTCGTGGTAATCGGTGTTCAGGCATACGCAACACGTGGCCCAACCATCTCAGTCGATGAAGATTCATAACCTCATCAACTGATTTACCATCATTCCCTAATACCCTGCGTCTAACCTCACTATTACTTACCCGGTGATCCCAGCAGACACCCGCAATATTTCTAAGGCACCTGTGGTCAAATACTAGTAACTTACGAATATCTTCTACTCTTAAAGGCCAAGTTTCGCAGCCGTATAGAAGGACGGAACGAACTGCCGCGCAGTATACTCGTCCCTTAATTGATAGACGGATATCTCGCCTTCGCCATAGATGACGTAAGTTGGCAAAGGCCAAACGAGCTTTTCGAATCCGTGCTGAGATTTCGTCAGACACCAACCCATTAGGGCTGATCAGACTTCCAAGATAAGTGAAGTTGTCAACGCGTTCGACTACTTCACCCCCTATCCTTAGTTCAGGTGTTGATGCAGACCAGTCCTGAAGCAACAACTTGCATTTAGAGGGAGAAAAGCGCATCCCAAACATTCTAGCATTGTTGCTCAGTGCTACCAAAAGACTCTGCATTTCATCAGCGTCTTCACCAAACAGGACTATGTCATCTGCGTATTCTAAGTCAATAAGTGGACCTCGTGGTAGGAGATCAATACCCGAGAATTCAGTCGATGAGAGCGTTATTTCCATCAGGATGTCTATGATAAAGTTAAACAAAAAAGGAGAAAGTGGACAGCCCTGACGGACGCCACTTGAGGTTGCAAAAGCAGATGACAGTTCGCCATAGGCTCTGACCCGACTAGTAGTGTTCGAGTAAAGAGCCTTCACAAGGTTTATGTACTTCTGAGGTACGCCTTTCAATGACAGACACTGCCACAGAACCTCTCGGTCAACAGAGTCAAACGCTGCTTTTAAGTCAAGGAATACCACCATTGTCGGACGCCGATAAGTATGCCTGTGTTCTAGAACCTGACGAATGGTGAATATGTGGTCGATGCAGCCACGACCAGGTCTGAAGCCAGCCTGATTTTCACGTGTTTGCAGTTCACGAGTCTTAGTTAGGCGTCCGAAAATTATCGAAGCTAGTATTTTAGATACTATATTAGTCAAACTAATCCCTCTGTGGTTGTCACAGGATGATTTTGACCCTTTCTTAAATATTGGGACGATAAGTGATTGTGACCAGTTAGATGGAATAACGTCTAACTCCCAGATTTTAGCTAAAATATTAGTCAACCTAATCGCTAAAACTAGACCACCATCCTTAAAGACCTCTGGGGCCAATCGATCTGGACCAGCTGCCCTTCCTCGTTTCAGATTAGCTATAGCCTTTTGAACTTCAGCTAGAGTTGGGGGACCTACTTCAATGTTCCATTCACACTGTCTGGGAATAGAGGGTAGTTGTAGAGTAGCTGAAGGCCAGCTAAACTGCTCCTTAAAGTGTTCCGCCCATCGTTCTAGGCGTCTGGACTGGGAGCAGATGAGAGTGTCGTCTTTTTCCGAAATGGTCTGACTTACACTTGATTTATTAATTCCAGTTTCTTTTATTAGTCTGTAGAGTTGTCTTGTGTTCCCTATAGCCGCCGCCTTTTCCATCTCTTTTGCTTTCGTTGCCCACCACTGCTCACGATCGTTCCTTAGACTTTTGCTTAATCTAGATTTGATTTCTTTACGCTCTTCATCGTATTCAAAACCTGATGGGATGAGTTTGCGAGAATCTATCAGTGCAATAGACCTTGACGAAATCCATTGGTTTTTTGTAACCATTTGGTTTAAATCACTGGTAGATGTCACTGCTGTTTTCACAGCTGCTTGTATAACTTTCCAAGCAACATCTGGGTCAGTCTCGTTTTCAGAATTACCTAAGTGTGACCTCAGTTGTTCCTGGAACCTACTTTTGGCTTTCTCATTACTCAATTCGGTTCTAATGAGTCTTTTTTGTGTGGCTCTTTTGCGTCCAGTGAGGCGCAAGCAGATGCGTGCTCGTACTAGGGCATGATTAGAGTCCAAGCAGGTACCCCAGAATGAGCGACAATCTTCTATTGACCCTCTCCAACGATGACTGATGGCAATATGGTCTATTTGAGTCCATCGTTGGTTTGGTGCAGGGGGTCGCCATGTTAGACGATGTCTCTCCTTATGCTTAAAATTTGTGTTTGCTAAAAATAAACGATTGTCTGAGCACAGCTGCAGCAGGCGATCACCATTATCTGTTCGCTGTGCCGGAATACTAAAATACCCACCTAAATGTCTTTCTGTTTTGTTTAAGCTACCTACCTGGGCATTAAAGTCACCTCCTACGAGTACTATGTCTGAACGTTTAGCTTTCTGAAGAAGTTCAGACAGCTTTCTGTAAAATTCATCTTTCACTTCATCCGAACTGCAGTCAGTGGGAGCGTAGGCAGAAACGACGAAAAGGCAACGACGTGTGTCCCTATCCTTCCGAGTTCTTACGGAGCCGTTTAGCCGAACAGCGCATAGACGACTGTTAACGGGGATCCACTCTAATAGCGCTTGTTCCGCCCTCATGCTAAGTGCTATGCCTACACCTGCCAGTCCACGAGAACTAGCCATCGGGTCGCCAGATACACGGAGGGTGTATCTCGTTGGCTCTCCGTTTTGCCGAGGTGAGGTCAAGTGAATGACCACACTAGGATCCTGTATGCGTGTTTCGGAGACACAGCATACATCAATGGTACGAGATTCTAAGGTTTTAGCCAAGGAAGCCTGCTGACCGATTTGGCATAGTGTGCGTATGTTAAAGGCTCCAATGTATAGTTTGGAGCGAGGTTTCAGTAGACCTGGGACAGTGTTTTGAGCACTAGAATCGTTGGCTGTGGTGACACTTGAGGAGGAAGCTAAAAGAGGAAGTTTAGTGTATAAAGTCGATGTAGGAGGAATAATAGGAATTGAAGAGGGAGGTTGACTATGAATACAGTGGTCTTGAGTGCTGTTAGAGGTATGAGGGCGGTTATCACTTCCCGGTTGCCCACACCGTGGAAGGGTTCTTCTGGAGGTACCTGAAAAGGAAATTGGATTAGAGTTGGTCATAGTGACCTGAGAGCGTGACCGCAGTGCCCAAGGGACAGCTGCTTGAGGTCGGTCACACACGACCTTTTTATGAGTGATTTTTGTGTTAGCTCCGTACTTGTTGAGTCCTTACCGCCGGAGACGGATATCCGTGGGATAAGGCGAGGTGTGCATTTTTAGGGTCGACCTTTTCTAACCCCACCCCTCCTTGTGGGAAGGCAGCATCGCTGTTATGCTGGTTGTCTGAAGGAAACACCTTACTGCTGTCACACCTCTGTACAGTCAGCAGTACGACTTCGCCTTCGGACCTTGGTTTTGTTGCTTTTAGTCTTACCGCTCTTCAACCGACCTGTCTGGCATGGTATGACCTTGAGGAACGGTTGTTCCAGCCAGTATAGCTCAGTTGCTTCATCACGATAGGCAAGCCCGACCACCACGTCAAGGTAGCAACAACGGTCAGGGCTGAAATGCAATATATATATATATATATATATATATATATATATATATATATATATATATATATATTCAGGACTCTATCTTTCTAACATGTAAAGTAAATGTTTGCGTTTTTTAGCGAGTTAGTTTTCTACGGGATGGGGTCGCTAACCGCATGCCTAACCGTTCTCCTTTACCCGGGTTTAGGACCGGCAGTAACTCTAGAAGAGCTATAGGTGGAGTTAAGATAAATGTTTGAAGCATTGATAAAGCACATTACTATTTTGATTACACTCATTTCATGTTTATCAATCTTTGCATATAATAATGATAATAATAGTAATATTCTTTTGTAATTAATGATTCTTATATTACAGATTCGTTTAATACGTACATCTACACCAACAGATATCAATTATGAATCTCGTATAAAATTATCCCATAAAATTTATGAACAATATCAAATTCATATACATAAAGATGAAAAAGAAGATTGTACCTGGGAGAAATTTCATCGTTTCTTAGTTAAATCTCCATTAGTATTGGTAAGAGATATAATAATAATAATAATAGTCTGAAGATATTTTATTCAATAATGAGACTTCAACATGTTGCTTTCAATGACAATGTGTCTGTGTGTGTCTGTTTAGGGGGATTGGGAACGGGATCGTGAGTAGTATACATTACTTTTCTGTGAATAGTTTTAAGATAAAATAAAGTGTCTATCTAATTCTGTCCAGTTCTTATCAATTCTCTAGTTCAATATTATAATGCATGGTGAACAATCATCCTGTATAATTTTATAATTAATCTTAATAGTTGAGATTACGAGCCGATTGAAGCTAGACCACCATCATGGAAAACCTGGAAACACTGGATAGCTGTTTCGTTCTACTGTGGGACTCCTCAGAAGTGCGCATCCACGATCCTGCTTCGTGAGATTCGGACCAAGGATTTATCAGTCTCGCGCGCGAACGCTTAGCCTCTAAACCACTGAGCTAGTATGCAACCGTGTTAATGTCTAGCTTCAACTAATCCACGAAATTGAATGTCATATTCACCATTGTCTTCAGTGAGTTACTATCTCACAATAGACCCAGTTGATCTCCACTGGTCACTAGACCTCTAGGAAATACCTCTTGAAGCCAGTCACTAGTGAGCATATGTTGATTAATATCAAAAGGGGAGGAGTCTCAGATTTTCCATGATGGTCTAGCTTCAATTGATTCATGATCTCAACTATTAAAATTACTATAATATCCACAAAAACCCTTTCTGATCTTAATTTTATAATTGTTTAAATTAGTTTTTAGTTTGTATTAATAATCAATTGAAATTCTATAGATGTGAACGGTTTTAATATATAGTTACTTCTTACTTACTTACTTACTTACTTACGCCTGTTACTCCTCGTGAAGGAGCATAGGCCGCTCATCAGCATTCTCCATCCAACCCTGTCCTGGGCAATCATAGTTACTTCTAATCACCGAATATTAATTCAATTATAACAACATGTGGTTTATGGTTATCAAATTAAAACTGAACTGATAAAATCCAATTAGTCTTAGGGAATAGACAACAAAACGTTGTTTACTAGTCAGTTATCGACCAATGTAAACATCCCAGTTTTATAGTAGCTCATTAGTTATCTATATAGATATTGACATTCAGTGGTGAAAGTTTGAATTTTTTTATTAATTATCAGAACTTACCTTCTTCAAGATGGTAGATTAACATTCCAGATGAATAATATCAACCAGCTTAAAACCTAAATTTAGAGTTTTCCTTTGATTACTTTCAACTAACTAACAGTTAAAGATGATATATGTTATCTTAAAACTGTATGTGTAACGATACCAACACACATTTATACGTAGTTTTCATCCAACTGTATCTTCTACCTAGACGTAGTGGTTGGTCTTATCATTTGTGATAGCCAGTCGAACTATATTAGTAGGAATCCTCGTTATGTTATGTAATACTACACCAAAGAGGCCGGTTGGAGAGCAGTAAGTGTGAAATCAGAGGAACCATTGGTTCAAGATTAACGTTGTACTACTGACTATAGTCGGGTGTGACGGAAGTAATGTATTTCCCTCTGAAAAACCCACATCTACATTATAAAATGTCGACCCTAAACATAGCTGACTTCAGGTTATTTCACAGATTTCCGTCCCAAGCAATAAGGTTTGAATAATATAGAGCTGATATATCAAGAACTACTTTCTGAAAGCCTGTATGTGACCTCCCTGAAGTAATTGTCCCTTGGACTCTGCGATAACTCCTGGATTGACAAGATCGCACTTAACGTAACTCGCTTTTCAGGCCCCCCTTCTACCATGTAAATAACTATCACTTCCAAGCTGTCTACTTGCCTCTCACTGTATTCAAGACTACTTTGTTCATATGCATAAGTTTAAAGTAGAATGCCGATGTATTGGAGGTCATTGTTCAAATGCATTTAAGTGTTTCACATACTTCTTTTTTTACTTTAATAGTAAAACGTACCTATCACTGTAATCATCAACCATGTATACTTTGACGATACAACTATGAATGATTATTGTATACAAAAATTATTAATTAACATTCATGTGCAAATTTCCCATCTATGACAGAATGAATTTTCTTTTAAAGGATGATTTTGAATGGAATTCAACTTCACCAATGTTTGGCTCTTATCATCAACAATATTGGCTTGATGGTGAAAAATTAATTGCTGTCGGTGTTATCGATCTACTTCCACGATGTCTTTCATCTGTTTATGTTTTCTATGATCCGAACTATTCATTTCTTCATCTTGGTACATATACTGCTTTACGGTGAGTCATTAAAATACAGAGTTATTTTAAATAGTGTGCTTCATTGTCATCATATTCATGTCGATTAACTTGACTATAAATTGTGTGGTACTTCTCGGGTGCCTAGGATGAAGCAGGTGGTTTTCTGGGGGGGGCCACATCCCTAGTCTTCGACCTAAAGGTCTGATCCACAAGCAGTGGGGCAACGTCAGGAGGTGCAGTCCTATGGTAGCGGTGACAAATGATTGGTTCATACACCATTTGTTCCTTCAGGATACTGGAGCCCATGTGCACCATTGATTTGGAATCAAGGTTTTTCAACTCTCCTAGACCGATCCTCCATATCCACCGACCCGGGTAAAGCGCCGGATATTCGATTTTCGTCCTCTCAATTTCGTAAACGTTACCCCTACCACGAGAAGGCAATAAGTAGGGCTTCTTGGTAGTGGCTGTATACGCGTGGTCATGTAAGGGCGTTTGGAGAGAGATGACGCCCCCACCCTTAGCTTTACCAGAGCATGCTGAGTTACTAGAAAGTTGTTTTATAGTAATTTTTTGAGAGTACCTCAACATTCTCACTGCTTATGTGTATGTTACGTGATATGAGCTTTTTTATTTTTTTGAGGTAGAGTGGGCTCATTTCAATATAAACCGATTGTAATTTCTGTTCTGGATATATTAGAATCATCTGTGAAGTCTAGATTATCCCAGCTTCATCTTAGCTATCTACTGTATCCCATTTTTCCCCGCCCCTATATATTGACATCTTCATCATCCAGTCGATCTCCAGTAATCACTAGGCTATTAAATTTTTATTATTTCTATGCTCAATTCATATGAGAAGTACTATTCGTTATATCTCTTTCAATTGTATGTATGATGTATGTATGTTTGTTTGTTTCTTTTATTTCTTAGTGAAATTGCATTTGTTCGTTATTTATCTAATACTTATGGTATCAATTCAATTCAATCTGATTTATTATATAAAAATTTTAATTCATATTATATGGGTTATTATATTCATTCATGTTGTAAAATGTCATATAAATCACAATATGGTCCTGCATATTTAGCATGTTCTGAAACTTATCATTGGATACCAATTAATGATTGTATACAATTATTAAATCAATTAAAATCACATCATCATTATATAAGATTTTCATCTATATCTTCAATTGATGAAAATTCCATTCCAGTTACTATGGATATAGATACATTAGATTCACATATTTATTTTTATATAAAATACAATAACCATACATCATCATCGTCATCATCGTCGTTGTCGTCGTCGAAGACAATCAATCGTAAAGAAGATTTTCTTAATCATACACCAATATCTCTTTATAATTTACGTTCATATTTAAATAAACAAGTTATTCCTATATTTCGTGAATGGGCTAAATTATTAGGTAAACGTGTATTATCTGGACATTTTCAAATTATTATACATTCAAATTAATAATAATAATAATAATAATAATAATACGATGATGATGGTGATCATGGTTACCATGGTGATAACAATGAATATGGAGAATAAATAGACAATAATACTTGGTAAGGATTATGCTTGATAATTATTTATTATTGTTATTTAATGAATATTTTTTTATTACTAAACTGACATTATTTCACCACACACCCACCCAACCAACCTCGCCCCACCCTACCCCCCTAAGGAAAAATAACTATCATCTTCATTAATAACAAAAAAAAAATCCAGGCATTTTTGGCAATATAAACTGTTATTGTGTTTTATTTTACAACGACATTTATTATTTTCTTTGTAAAACTAATTCATATATATACCGGTCTATATCAATAGTAGTTAATGAATTATTTACAAAAAGTGTAAGTGATAATGTAAAGTTGTATACTACTGATATCAATAGATATAAGTAGTAGGTAGAAGGTTAACAGTGGGATGAGAACAGAGAATGATTGATAATGATAATGATAAATGAATAATCAAGTTTGAAACGATTGATTGACATTTTACAAATGATGTATTTATTGTATGATTCTTAGATTCTGTATTTATATATTCAAATACATTTGGTTATTCCTATTTGTGTTCTCATTCATTACAATAGACGTATTTATAGTACGAAATTGTTTTGAATGTTATATATGATTATTTAATAGTGGAATACGCCACATAAATGATTAATTTAATTTATGTACTATCCTTTGTACGATATATGACTAAATAAATCCGTTGGTGGATACGGAGGATTCTTACGTTGTTCCACTGTTTTATGGATTAGACTTTTAGGTCAAAGGCTCCGAATGTGGCCCTCTAAGAAAACCACCTTCTTTAGTGTGGGCACTCAGGCAGTATTCCAGCTCTCACATAAATTGAATGATTTACATGGCACATATCTGTTTGGTGCTTTTCTGTACCACTAATTGCCCACAAATGCCCTGGTATGGACGAGAGTGGGGAGAGTCCACTCTCCCTCTCGAAATGCTCTCACATGGCCACGCGTATATAGCCTCTGCCAGGGAAGTCCTACTCACTGCCTTCTCGTGGCGGGAATGTTGTTTACAAAAATGAGAGGACGAAAAGCGAATGTTCGGTGCTTAACCCCGATCCCAAACCAATGTTGCACATGGGCTGACTCCAGTATTCTGAGGGAAAAAATTGCTTATGAACCAATCGTTGGTCACCGGCTACTATGGGACTGCATCTCCTTACGATGCTCTGCTGTCTTGTCGATTAAACCTTTAGGTCAAAGGCTCGGGGTGTCCCCCCGCTAAGAGAACAACCCGCTTCTGTTTGGGCACCCGTGCAGTGTCACAGCCCTCACACATATCAAATGAGATTTGTGTGGCGCATATCTGTTTGGTGCCTCCTTATACCAATATTAATGTGGTTAAATAAATAAACAAAATAAATCCGTTATCTATCACTGTCCTTGTAATCTAAAGTGCTTGTTACTTTTTTTTTTAAATCTGGAAAAAATGATTTTATTTATTAATGCAATTTTTAAGTTGATAGATGTGGCTTATCAACAAGGTGTCTATAGTCCTATAGGAAAGGTTTTACACAACTCTAATAAGTTAATTGTTCCCCATACTGATTTTAAAAGTGAATTCAGCATACCGTCTCACTAGTATGTATTAATCTTGTCAAATGTTCACTGAAAACTAAGAGGTCAGAATAGATTTTCATTAAATGGGCCAATAATAACACGATCACATATCAGAGATTTAAAACTGATCTAAGTAACCTCAGTTTTATTTATCACTGTGAACAGATCTCTTCTGACCAAGGCATTACATATTTCGTAAGCTGTCAACTAAAAACATGAATAGAACTGCATTTTCTATGAACTAACATTTGTAAATATTCCACCCTAATCAATGGCGTTTGTGTGCCGTCAAAACGGCGTATACACAGTGATTATTGTACATTATGTTGAAACATAATGCCATTAAACTATTATGAGTTTAACAGTACGCTTTTTCACTCCTTAATGACTCACTTATTGCCTAATATGGCAGCTGGTTCAAACATACTGGGTCAAGACATATCTAAATGTCAGGTTGATAGAGGGTTTCTAGAGGAGTATCTGGACTGAGATTACGCATCGGTCGGGATTGATAAGGGAGTAGTTACTGAGTTCTGTACAAAATTTCTGTATATCTAGTTCGTCAGAGGCACTACAAATGACGAACGATTTCTAGAAGATTTACGCCTAGATCACTTTAAAACCAAGATAAAAGAATTATTCGATATCTCATAACTTATTTAACAAACGAGCCGAAGTGTGTGTAACTATTTGTGACGATGAACAAGCCTGAAAAAGTAACTAGTCGGAATGTAGCCACTAGGATGAGCGTAGCTGGGGCTTTGGGAATTAGTGTATAGGACTCATAAAGAAAATAGATCGCGAAATGTCTAGATACCTTATGTTGAGGCAGAAGTCATATAATGGAATTTCCGCTAAAATATTACTTGCTGACATGCTTTGAAAATAGATTGTTGTAAATGGCATCCTACTCACATAGTAATGTATATAGATACGGTCCTTGTTTTTGGGTCGAAACACCGAAAATCCTTAGTATATTTATTCCAAAAGCTTGGTCGGTCTGGAAAGCTTTATTCAAAGTTGTGATAATAATATATTTGGTGAACTGCTTCAGATGTAGGTTGAACAATTACGTACACCTAGAAAGACCGCCACCTTATCAATGAATGGTTAGAAACAAGCTCCTGAGAACGAACGAATAACTAGGTTGGACACCAAATACATATTAATTAGAGAAGAACGTTTAACAATCGACTCCGAGTAAGTATTACACTACAAATCGTTTCAAGAATTTAACCAAAAAACCAGCCAAATAAAAGTTTATGACTCCAAATATTCATCGGATTCGATGTTCTAATTTATATTCGCTCCAACGTTGCCAAATGTTCTATATTTCTCTTCTGTATTTAAGATTTGTAACAAACAAAATTTATTGATCTCGGAGACTATTACAAAATTCGACAGCAATAAAATAAAAGTGCAGAATAAACCAAAAAAATACCCAGGAACATACCCCTTAAGAGAATTAGCGTCCAGAAAGGATGAGAGGTTGGACAAATCGTTTCTGCACGCAGAGTTCAGGCTTCAGCTCGTGAAATGCCAATGCCTCAGCACTGCATAAAATATTGATTTGACACCCCTTCGTTCCAATTCCTTTGACTCTCTAGATTATTTTAAGAGAAGAATCCTTGGGAGCGATGTGTCCACAGTTAACTAAATGCTCCTGTATAGAACTGGTAATTGTTGTATGTTCTCCTGTTAAAATCCAAGCTGTGTTTGGATAGTGATCGCTCTGTGCGACCTATGCAACGAGCCCCACACGAGCAAGTAAATTTATAAATACACATTGATGTGGCCCAAAGCGGAAGTTTATCTTTAACACATCCAGAAATGGTAGGCCGGCTTGAGAAAACAATTCGGAGCTTAGCTATGTAGAGTGTTTTATTCAATGATTTTCAATTCCGTTTATTTAAGATTTCAGCAGCCGTGTCTCCTTTAAATTCCATATTCATGAACAAGGTTTTCTTCTGTACTGTCGATACTTTCACGTGATGAATTCTAGGTGTTAAGTTACTATCGACGAATCTAGGTGGACAACTGTTTCTGATGAGAGTTTGTCGAAGTTGAATTAATTCCTCATCTATTGTGTCGGTGGAACAGATTCGCTTGATCCTAGAGGATAAACAGTGAATTAAGTTCCTCTGTCTACTCAACGGGACCCAACCATGGAAATCAGTGTACTGCCCATTCTAGGTAGGTTTTCTATATATAGATCGCTGTAAATAACCATCAGGCATTCTTTTTAATCGGACATCAAGAAAATGAAATTTATTATTTGCCTCTGCTTTTAAGGTGGATTGAATTGAGGGGTGACAGTTATTGAAACTTTTCAAAATTTCATTTAGGTCCATGTCTTCTTCACAAATAATGAAAGTATCATCCATATATCTCTTATATAAATGAAATCTCTCAATTATTGGACGAAGTACAGAATTTTCCAGATTGATCATAAAGCAATTGGCCAAGAGAGGGTCCAATGGAGAACCCATTGCAAGTCTATCTGTTTGTCTATAGAAATCATTGTTAAATCTAAACTGCACGTTGAGCGTACATCGTAGAAGTAATTCTTTAAGATAATGTTTTGGGATACACATATCAAGGTTGTTGTTTTCAATATAGTCACATAAAAGACATATAGTTTCTGTGAGCGGAACATTTGTAAAAAGCGAAGTGACATCTAATGAGATCATTTTCTTACCAATTACGTTGACATTTTTGATTGAGTCGAAAAATTCAAAGGAATCAAGAGAATTGTGTTCATTGATATGATTTCTAACATGTTGTAAAATGTCAACTAACCATTTAGCGATCAAGTGATAAGGAGAGTTGTTCATATCAAGTATAGGACGTAGAGGGACATTATTCTTATGAACTTTTGGGAGTCCATATAGTATTGGTATAACGGAACCCGATTGGTTTGAGATGTTCATAGAGGTCACAATTGATAATAGACTCATCTTTCATTATCTTTAGGATTTTAATTAGCATCTGTTCAGTTTTTTTTTCAGTTGTGTCTTTTTGAACGGTTTCTATGGAGAATTTGACAAGATCAGATAATATTGAAGATATTTTGGAGATATAATCAAGGCGATCCATAAGGACAATTCCTGCACCTTTGTCTGGGCGACATAACACTAAGTCCTGATTTCTTCGAAGATCATTTAATTGAGATTTATGTTCTTTTGTGAGTAATCGACTAATTGTGGGTGTTTTACTTATATATTGATTACATCAGTCTACAAGAGTTGTTGTTTTGAAATGTTCATAATCTTTATTAGATATTGGAATAAGGTCATTAGTCAGACGAATGAGGCTTTCGAACTGGATTTTAGCATTGAGCTCATTAATGTTTGTAGACGTACTACAAAATTAAGGACCAAGGGATAATGCTTGTAGTTGATTAGTCGATAATTTTATACTTGAGTAATTGAAAACATATTTCTCTGGAGATTCAGGAAAAGAAGCTTGAATCTCCGTCTGTTTCAAAGTTTTCATTAATTTCAAGATCACGACTTCTGTACATTGATCTTTTGATGAATCAAATAATGTATGTAAACGTAAAGAAATATATTTCAAATCCAAAGATTATATTGATATTGTTAGCAAAAATCGTACAGTTCGAAAGCCTCATTCGTCTGACTAATGATCTTATTCCAATATCTAATAAAGATTATGAACATTTCAAAGCAACTCTTGCAGACTGATGTAATCAATATATAAGTAAAACACCTACAATTAGTCGATTACTCACAAAAGAACATAAATCTCAATTAAATGATCTTCGAAGAAATCAGGACTTAGTGTTATGTCGCCCAGACAAAGGTGCAGGAATTGTCCTTATGGATCGCCTTGATTATATCTTCAATATTATCTGATCCTGTCAAATTCTCCATAGAAACCGTTCAAAAAGACACAACTGAAAAAAAACTGAACAGATGCTAATTAAAATCCTAAAGATAATGAAAGATGAGTCTATTATCAATTGTGACCTCTATGAACATCTCAAACCAATCGGGTTCCGTTATACCAATACTATATGGACTCCCAAAAGTTCATAAGAATAATGTCCCTCTACGTCCTATACTTGATATGAACAACTCTCCTTATCACTTGATCGCTAAATGGTTAGTTGACATTTTACAACATGTTAGAAATCATATCAATGAAGACAATTCTCTTGATTCCTTTGAATTTGTCGAATCAATTAGAAATATCAACGTAATTGGTAAGAAAATGATCTCATTAGATGTCACTTCGCTTTTTACAAATGTTCCGCTCACAGAAACTATATGTCTTTTATGTGACTATATTGAAAACAACAACCTTGATATGTGTATCCCAAAACATTATCTTAAAGAATTACTTCTACGATGTACGCTCAACGTGCAGTTTAGATTTAACAATGATTTCTATAGACAAACAGATGGAGTTGCAATGGGTTGTCCATTGGACCCTCTCTTGGCCAATTGCTTTATGATCAATCTGGAAAATTCTGTACTTCGTCCAATAATTGAGAGATTTCATTTATATAAGAGATACATAGATGATACTTTCATTATTTGTGAAGAAGACATGGACCTAAATGAAATTTCGAAAAGTTTCAATAACTGTCACCCCTCAATTCAATCCACCTTAGAAGCAGAGGCAAATAATAAATTTCATTTTCTTGATGTCCGATTAAAAAGAATGCCTGATGGTTATTTACAGCGATCTATATATAGAAAACCTACCTGGAATAGACAGTACACTAATTTCCATAGTTGGGTCCCGTTAAGCAGACAGAGGAACTTTATTCACTGTTTATCCTCTAGGATAAAGCGAATCTGTTCCACCGACACAATAGATGAGGAATTAATTCAACTTCGACAAACTCTCATCAGAAACAGTTATCCACCTAGATTCGTCGATAGTAACTTAACACCTAGAATTCATCACGTGAAAGTATCGACAGTACAGAAGAAAACCTTGTTCATGAATATGGAATTTAAAGGAGACACGGCTGCTGAAATCTTAAATAAACGGATTTGAAAATCATTGAATAAAACATTCTACATAGCTAAGCTCTGAATTGTTTTCTCAAGCCGGCTTACCATTTCTGGATGTGTTAAAGATAAACTTCCGCTTTGGGCCACATCAATATGTATTTATAAATTTACTTGCTCGTGTGGGGCTCGTTGCATAGGTCGCACAGAGCGATCACTATCCAAACACAGCTTGGATTTTAACAGGAGAACATACAACAATTACCAGTTCTATACAGGAGCATTTAGTTAACTGTGGACACATCGCTCCCAAGGATTCTTCTCTTAAAATAATCTAGAGAGTCAAAGGAATTGGAACGAAGGGGTGTCGAAGCAATATTTTATGCACTGCTGAGGCATTGGCAATTCACGAACTGAAGCCTGAACTCTGCGTGCAGAAACGATTTCTCCAACCTCTCATCTTTCCTTGACGCTAATTCTCTTAAGGGGTATGTTTCTGCACTTTTATTTGATTATTGTAGAACTTTTTAAAATAGTATTTTGCATTTTGAACTCTAATCAGTTGTTATTTGGAATACTCTATACAAGTTTATCTTGATTATAATTCAGTTTATTATTATGACCTTTTTTGTTTGTCGATTTTCTTCATATCTTTTTCGATTGAACTAATATCTGACCCATAAATTCCATTCTTTCTTACCCCTTGATTAGTACGTTAACCTCATTTGTTATATATTTTCGAATCCGTTTTTGTGATACAATCCTTTCTATCCTTCTATAGACACATACATTTTCCATATCTAACTATATATATGAATGTACAGCTTAAGTAAATGATTTCGTCGAGGAGAGAATTTTCTTCGCTGAATTCCTTTTTTTTTCTTATTCAATTACGATTGAATTAGTACTTCTCTTCATATCAATATGGTTGGCTCAAAATGAAAAATACGCATATATACAAACGTTTCTTAAAATGTATTCGTCATTTACTAACAAAGAATAAATTAATTAAAACTGCTAAGTACTATTTATGAACTATCATTACTTGTATCTTTTTGTATAACCATTAAGTAACTAGACTGTTTACATATTACTCTTATTATAAGCTTTCATTAAACCTATCGAATATTATTATAAGATTTGCTATTCTTAAGTTATTCCTTATTCATTAGTTACGATCTCTTACATTCACAATCACTTTTGACTTGATCTCTTATAATTGTCATTTTCTATTTTATGGTATGATGCGGTCTAAATTGATTTTATATAAACTTTGTATGTCTGAAATACATGATTCATACAATGGAAGCTGAGATTGAGTTCTGGATTCAATGGGCAGGGTAAACCAAGAAACAATAAGGACTCAGAGTTGTCTATAGGCTGCTCGTACTTTTTAACGCGTTATTGGTTTGGCAGTGTCAAGGTCATATAACTCGACGTTACAACGTGATATTCGACGTGGCTTAGGGCGTAACAGGATTCATAAATAAAGTTCGATCGGTTATACAGTCGATTATTGCTGTGTTCATTGTAGTCGAAGACCGACTATAATTAATGTCACGGAGGTATTATGAGTAAGCACTTTATTTTAGTTGGAGTATCCTCATCCGAGTACAATGTATCACAAACAAGTAAATCGATTTCCAAACCACAGCAAATAAAGAAATCTTTATTTAGTAACAACAATAAGTTTTGATCACTGGTACGAAAATGTCTGTTTGATACCATTCTTTATTACAATTGTCTTACACAACAATAACAAGAACCAATGACATTCGTACTATCGTTTGATATTCACACAGATGCTGAAATTCGACTATCAATTGCAAAGTGACAGATACAACACTAGTTACACCCTGTAGCGGTAATTAAATCTCCAAAATTAGTTGATTTTTTACTTTCTATGAGAATGGATCTAAACTCTTACATTAATAGACTTATAAACGCAATGCGTCCAGTTAAACCTGCTTCCACTCGACCGCACTCAACTTATGTTTTCGTTCAACCTGTTTTACTATATAGTACAGATATTTTCGTACGTCACAATTCATTGCTACGACCTCTCAAAACAGTATATGGAGGACCCTTCAAATTCCTTCATCACATATCTAAATACCGTTTCACCGATAAAAACCGAACTAACGATAACGTCAGCATTGAACTTCTTCAAGCCGCGTATTTGAAGGGAAACCCTGTTAATGATGATTTTCTTCATGTACACTCGACACGAGCCTCACAAGTACGACACTTCAGTTGGTAATAAATAATAACGACGTAACTTCACTGGCATCTGACAACCGACCCAAAACAACGTGCTCTGAAAGAAGGGTGAAGTTTCAAGAACACTTGACTGACTAATGAGATACTAGGATACTAGATAAATTTTTGTTTAATCAGGGAAAGTTAGTTTTTTTCGGTAAATAAGCAACCTAAATAACCACTGTGAAACCTCAGGATTGATGTTGACCTCATTAATTTCAATGGGCACACCTAGGCACAGGGCGCTCGTTCACGCATCCGCACCAATCACAGGTAGGTATGCCGTTCTACGCATACTTTGAAACTGCTAGCTATCTTTGATCAAAATATTCTCGATGCATAGCAAAATTCACAAATATATCTTCGAACCCTCTTGTTTCTGATTTGACTGGGTTGGTATACTTTTGTTACGTGTAAAGGCTTTGTCACACTTCGAATACTTCTCTCATTTTAAAATTTACATCCTCTTAACTTCGTACATATTTTGTCATCATGTCATCCTTAGAATCACAGTAAATCAACAGCGTTGTGACTATTATATTCTAAACATTTATGAATGCATGCAAGCAGCTAAACTGCAGTGGTGTCGAGTTTATCCTGTACACATACAGTACCTTGAGCATACAAGCTGTGGAGACAGTAGAAAATGACTCAGAGACATGTGAATTGGCGAACTGCTGGCTGGAATCTAAACGATGACATATTGATATATTTGTAGTATACCGCAGTTCAGAATACGTAGTGGATGACTTACTCCTAAGCAAACCTAAATCCTGGCGAAACAGCGATAATGGCCTTATCATAGGCGACTCGAACACACGGTCTATAAATTGAGGAAGCTCGGAAGAAGGATCACCAACAACTTCATTTTAGTGTAAGTTGTTAGGAAACACAATTGCCTTAGCTTTGTTCCAGTACTTTAGTAATCTCTCCAGACGTGACCTATAAAACTCCCCGTCTCTCTTTAATGTAATCCTCACACACGGTCAGTCAAATAACCTTCTTTCCACCTATTGCAGAATCCATTATGCGATTGTCTTATTGAAGTTCATGTCTGAGATGTTCTATCAGTTGCGCTGGCTCTTCCTAACGTGTGGAAGGCAAACATGTAAGTGATCATCTCTGTAGCCTTGACTGAAAGCTGGATAATTGACTCAGAGACATCGGTAGAATAGGTATGAACCTATCCTTCGCAGTTATTCAATCAAGTAACCCAACTATTTATAACTTGAACATTTCCGAAGAAAATGATGCACGGTCATCCCTGAATAAACCAGAATGTTCAACGTTTACTCGGACGAAAGAAGGATTTTCGGAACAAAGACATCAAACCTAGCACAGCATGTACGATGGAATGCTAAAAGTTGGACCGAGCCAAGCGAATAAATACAAGCGGGGCTATATACAAAGTAAATAAATCTACTTTCGCCAACATTCGGCGCCAGATCCCACGACAAAGTTTATTGGTATAACTTGTTAATAACTCCTTGGATTGCCAGTGAAATACAGTTTTCTTTGATGAGGTAAGAATGAATGAACCTCTCTTAGATGATCGGCAAAAGTAAAGGTCTAAAGTGCTAAAAGAGTGAGTACACGTCATTGATGAAAGAGCGAAAGTGTAATGGGTCAATCACACTTTCTTGTATAACCCGATTGACTGCATTCACAGGTTTAGAGTATCAGGTGAACGATTTGACTACATCCTGTTAAAAAAATTTGAGCCATGATAAAAGGGGATTCCGTATGTCGAATGAAGGAGTTTTTAGAAGAAAACTTTGTTAGATACTGTCGAAAGCCTTACTAAAATCGAAGCACATAATTATCACTGGCTGACCAACATCTCTTCTCTGGGTAATTTGGTTAATAAATTTTAAGTGAGATGTGGAACATGAGCGTTCAGTAATAAACCAATTATGAGATGAGCTAATCAGTCTAGCCGAAGATAAAAATGATGATAGCTGTTTATGGATAATTTCTCCATATGAGGTGCAGTTAGCACAATCCGCAATCACGCAGCTAAAAAGACTGTTCTCTTGAACAAATTACAGAACAAGAAGAGATCATTGGGATCCCAACCTAAATACCGAAGAGACTGTGTCTCAAAGGAAAGGGAAAATCAAGACAAAGCATACTCCATAACGACAAGATCGAACGAACTACACCCTAACATCCTAAGACAAATTGCGTAATATATTGCTGCTCCATCGACCACTATATTGAATGTGTCACTTGGCAAAGGTAAGTTAACTACGGACTGTAAGGTTTCAGTTGTCACTCCAATACATTAAACAGGATCAATACACCGCCCAACAAACTAAGGACCTGTTAGCCTCACCAGTGTCGTAGTTAAAATACTGGAAAAAGTAGTCGGGAATACCATAATGACAGTTGTGAAAACTAACGACTTTTTGATTAGAGAACAACATGGTTTTAGAAAATGTTTATCTCGCACAACAGAACTTCTTATAGTAAGGGAGCGATATATAAAGGCACTAGATAATGAAAAATAAATGTATGTTGTCTACATAGACTTCAGCAAAGCATTTGATAAGGTGCCAAATAATAGACTGCTCTTGAAGCTGGAAAATGTAGACATCGGAAGCCTCTCATCAAGTGGATAAATAGTTTCTGGGCAGGTCCTAGACAAGAAGTGAGAATAAATTCTAGGTGCTCCATGTGGAAGCAGGTATCTAATGGAATACCACAAGTCTCTTTCTTAGGTTATTTACTCTTTATATTACACGTAGATAAACTCAATTATATTTGAGTCCGCAATGCTAGTATACTCTAACGATGTAAAAATCTGGCGAGAAATAACAGGAGATGGAGATGCCTGTGCACTTCAGGGAGACTCAAATATTATGATTAGCTGGTCTAAGGATTGGCTGATGCCTATCAACACGGTCAAGTGTGTCTACACGCACTTTGTGGATACAAAGGTATACAGGTACAGCATAGAAGTGCCCGTACCCGTGAACCAAGCGGTCTGATTTTGAACTATAGAACACTAAGAAATGACTTCGGATATGATGTATCCTCTTTTTCTCGCTACCAGGGGACATAAGGAGCAAGCACAAGAGCCTAGAACGAACTAAATTCCCGTGACACATAGGTTTTCACCCTGAGTCATCACATCAGTGTTATCTGTCACTTTAAATGACTCATTCAGCAGAAGACTAGACACTCACAAAAACATACTAGAAAAGGACTAACATAGGCCGAATGCATTTTATTCTTACTTCACAAATCTGAAAATTTTAATGAGAAACCCGAGCAGAGGATTGCAAACAGACCCGCTCAAACTTAAAAAAACATAATTCCACATTGGTAATCATGACATATACGAACAAATATAAAAACACAAGAGTTCTATCATACAAACATACTCAAAATAACATACTTATATAACAGAGTGACTGGACGAATAAGGATTCTGTTATGCTGGGGGAGTCAGTTCTAATCTTGGTAACACCGTTTAACC
Source organism: Schistosoma spindalis (assembly GCA_946903255.1). NCBI lineage: Eukaryota > Metazoa > Platyhelminthes > Trematoda > Strigeidida > Schistosomatidae > Schistosoma > Schistosoma spindalis. The sequence continues at coordinate 23,949,610 of OX336421.1, read as the reverse complement.
TGATGTTCTCACATATATTTAACCGAAGCACATTGCCAGATTATTGTAAGCTGGTTCACATCACACCAATTTTCAAAGGACCTCGACTTAGTGAACTTTCAAGCAAATGTCGTCAGGTTTATTCCTTTTCGTTGATGATTTAAAATCCTGGTGAAAATTCGCAAACAAGAGGATAAACTAGCACTTCTCGAGGATATGGCTTGACTTCAAAGTTGAGCAGATGACTACGTAAATACAATTAACGCTTCAAAGTGCAAAGTAATCGATCTGAGAAATGTTGCAGACTACAGCTACAACTTAGGCAACTCTACTCTAGAGGTACCGCGAGTTTACAAAGAGCTATGTGTGTTAGCATCCTATGATCTGAAGTCTCACAATGACTGCCACAAAAATGCCTTTTGAGAAAATCTTGCACTGATTAAGCTCAAGCGCATTTTCGGCAAGTCAGACTTAAAGATTTTCCGCTTCATCTTCGATAATTTTATTTGACCCCGTTGAGAATACGGAAACATAGTATTTCGCCCTTCATTCCCAAAAGATAATGAAACTCTGGAACGTGAGGTAAATGAGGTCCTGTAAGCAGTCTCAATGCCTGGCCACAAAGTGGTCAATGTATAATCTTAGTGGACTTTAATGCATCAATGATAGACTGGGAAAATCTGCGTACTGAATTTTCAAATAATTCCTTTTAGCAGGAACTAGTTGATCAGGTTATCACATATGCCCTATTGCAACATGTGAAAGAAGCGACTAGGTACGATCCGGACTCTGAATTAACCTTACTAGATATTATATTGACTCGCCATGGGGATGACGTTGCAAAATTAGATTACATGCCACCTCCAGGTAAAAGTAATCATGCAGTCCGGACTTTTGACTTCCAAATAACTGTCAATCACGGACACGCCTCAGCTCAATCCAGACCTAACGTCTCAAAAGTGAACATACAAGATAACATGCACTTAGCATCATCAGTAGATTGGGCAATAGACCATGGGTCCTCAATTGAAACGGCCTGGAACGCTTTCCGAAATTTATACCTAAAAGTTACCGCACCCACATCCCTTGAACTACACCAAAGAAGCCGAAAAATTCTCCACTATGGTTCGGTAGGGAGGTTAGCATCCTTCTTCGCAAGAGAAGAAAAGTGTGGGATAGATTTAGGTTAATGGGGACCGCTGAGACGAACTCTCAGTATCGGAACGCTCGTAATACCTGCGCCACGAGCCTCCGTAAGTCTAGGAAGTTGTACGAAGAAAAAATTGTTAAGGAATCCATAGAATGTCCTGAACGCTTGTATTCCTATATAAACCAAAGGACAAAAAGAAGAGGAAATATTCCTGCTTTATGAGGAGACAGTACTACCTCATCTTTAGTGGAGGATGACTTTGGTAAGGCTAAAGTATTCTCAAACTACTTTAGCAATGTATATACCATAGAAGCACCCTTCTCGTCAGCACATACAAATCCCGACACACATATACTGGATAGCGTGACCATTAAAGAACTCGATGTCTTTGGTCTGCTAAATAAGCTTTACATAGGCAAACCCACGGGGCCCGATGAATCGCATCCTAGGCTGGTAAAGGAATAATCTAACTTCGTTGCGAACACCTTAAGTACATACTTTAATCTATCCTTAACCCATAGTCGTTTACCAAAAGACTAGAAGAACACCATTATAAGTCCTGACTAAAAAACAGGTACGAAACCTGAGAATTACTGGCACGTTAGCCTAACTAGTGTGTTTGTTGAAATCTTATAAAATCTTATTCGGAAGGAGCTGTTTAAGTATCTCGATGTAAACCGGATCCTTTCAGAAAAGCAGCACGGTTTCAGAATAGGTTATTCCTGTTTCACTGACTTATTAGTCGCTCGTGAAAGCTGATGCGCTCTTAACGACCAAAAGTTACCTGCAGACGTAGCCTACATCGACTTCAGCAAAGCTTTTGACAAAGTTCTGCACAACCAGATGTTATATAAGTTAAGAAATGTCGGAATTGGAGACAATCTATTGATGTGGTTAGAAGATTTCCTAGTTGCAGCCAACAACGAGTACAGGTGAACTCAAAGTTATCTGGCTGGAAAACTGTGCTTAGTGGAGTGCCCCAGGGTACATTTTTGAGGCCAGTGTTACTCCTCTTGTATGTAAATGACCTTCCTCGCTTATTATCATAATCGGTCTTGCTATATGCTGGCGATGTCAAGATATGGAGAGCAATACGAAGTAAGGGTGATAGCTTAGAACTCCAAAATAACCTGAAGAAGTTATGTGAATGTTCCAAAACCTGGCAGTTGTCGAAAAACAGTTCCAAGTGTATTGTGATGCATATCGGTCATCAAGGTACAGATACATACACGATGAATAACACTGATCTACCTGTTCTTCAAACACACAATAACTTAGGAGTCATCGTTAGCCGAGACTGCACACGGCCGTGCAATAACCACCAAAGGTTTTAGAACTATATGGTCAATACTTAGGGCTTTCGGTCATGTGGTCGCTAAAATTTTTGCGACTTTGTATATAGTGTTCGTGCTTCCTAAACTTGAGTGCTGCATACAAGCGGCTAGCCCCTGCTTAGAAAAAGACCGTGAGCCTTTGGAAAAGGTTCAGAGAACAGCAACTAATCTCCCGTATGATGCTTTACTGGCCAAGCTAAGCCTATTCCCGTTGTCATATGGCAGAACTAGAGGCGAGTTGATTACAGTTTTCAGGAACTGTGATAGAGTTGCACCTGATATGCCCTCATTTTTCTTGTCTTCCAAAACAGAGAACTTACAATGACACTCCATAATGTTCACAAGCCCAGAACAAATTACTTGACAGCTGACTATCAAATTTCCCATCGAATCATCAACGAATCGAATTCATCACATCAGCGCGTGATTGAGGCTCCATCCGTTCACTCTTTTAAAAGAAAGTTGGATCAACCAAGAGACCACCATTGCCAGGACTAACACAAGCCATCAAGCCTATTGTCCTTTCCAAACTGAAACTGTATCCAACGGCGAGACATGAAATCAGTTTGGGGACTCAAATTAAAGCCTTATGAAGGATGCCTTCAATCACTGGACCCATACCCATTAAAGTACAGTCGTCTTAGAGGTGACTTAATGACTAATGGCATTCTCAACATTTTTCGGCATCCCCTTAAACAACTACCAAATATCAGTCAAGAGACAAAACGTAGGAGTAACACCGAGAAATTGGTAACAACAACAAAGAACGGACTGTAGGCTCATCGTCTATTCCTTAAGAGTAGTCAAATGTTATAACTCGCTACCGGTTTAGTTAGTCCAAAGGACTACCCAGAAGTTATTTTAGACAGAAATCGACATGTTTCTAAGAACTAGGGACAGTATCACACCATAAATTACAAATTTTTCTTTTTCATGTTTTATCATTAATATACATAGGTTCTTACCTGGATGCATCCGCGATCCACTGCTACTACATACGGAAACCCGTTATTTGAAATTTTCTTTCTTTCGTCCAGAACCATCTGAACCATTTGGACTGATCACTTCGAAGGTTGGAATAAATTGCATAGTTATGTAACAATTCTTATCGTGGTGAGATCAACATTAGGCGATTATATAGATGTTTGAGAAGCATTTTTTTAGATATTCACAAGCAATTGAAAACAACTATGTTTATTTAAACGATCGAAGTAATTACTCAGTATTGGACAATAATCACGGTGTGGGAATTATTTCTTCTAGGTCGTTTACTATTAACACGGCGGCTAGATTTTCTGTCTCAGTGTTCGTTTGTCCGGTTACTTTCATCAATACTATCATCTCGTCGCTAAAAATAAAGAGCAGCATGTACGTGAAATACTATGGGCAGAAAAACCAATAAGCAGAAGCTCAGTTTTCCAAATGTTCAGGGATGGGTACCGTACAAAGCGTTTTCTGCAAAAAGTTAGTTACTAAAGTTTCATGTTTCAAGTATTTTCTTAAGAAAGCGAAGAAGTTTCGGAGCCACAATATGCTGAAGTTCCAAAGGATTGGAAGGAGCCGAAGTTTAATCCTGAGGATAATCCTCATGGGAGATTGTTTGCTTCATCATCATACACAACACTCTTTCCAAAATATCGTGAGAAGTACTTGAGCGAAATTTGGCCCGCCTTAAGAAGAATAATGATGGAACATGTAAGACTGATACGCATGGAATATTTTATTATGCATATTATACATACTCTCTAAACATCACAAAAATGTACTTCATGCTTGCTGTTCATCAGTTGATATTGTAATGTCGGTTAACGTGTTGATCTCATATATCTTATTTTAGCATTCGGACAGATCGATACATTCATCCTAGTTGAGTCACATTTTGACCTTGTTAATTGTTCGCTCATCAGCCTTGACTGTTTTTATATGAGCGCATATGTGTGTACACTTCTTATCCCATTTATCACATGTCTGTAACTTATTTTTGTGTGACACAAAAAGAAGAAAAATAGTCTACAAATAATTTCTGATTTTAAGGATGTTCAGGTGATCGTCGTTTACCAACTCGTTTTATAAGGTTGAGTGGGTGCGGAGTGAACATTTGCATTAAGTGGTCTTCTGTATTTCCGATACATGTATGCTATAGTTTATAGTAGGAATATATTTGTGTTTAGTTAATCGCAATCATGAATACCATTTTGAATCTGAAGAATAAATTGTCGATCAATAACGCATGTATATAGCTTAAGCAATTGCAACGAAATATAATGAATTGTGTGACATAAATATGTATTTGAGTGCTATTTTTTTCGAAATCCTTCAAACCAGTTTATTATGTTTCATATTCTTCATGCTAGTTTTTTCATGAGTTGAAGTTTTTTCTGACTTAACATGTAATTGAGAAGTATTTCTAATTCTATGAACAGCATATTCGAGTGGAGTTAGATGTGGCTGAAAGTACTATGGAAGTTCGAACAACTCCAAAGACTTTTGATCCTTTTATCATACTAAAAGCCAGGGATGTTATACGCCTATTAGCCCGCTCTGTCCCTATGGAGCAAGCTATTCGTGTCCTGGATGACGAGACATTTGCAGATATTATTGAAATTAACTTGACCAATCGTGAACGATTTGTTAAAAGACGTAATCGGCTTATTGGTCATGATGGCGAAACATTGAAAGCTCTGGAGCTGTCTACTAACTGTTATATAGTTGTGCAAGGAAAAACTGTTTCTGTGGTTGGTCGATATAACGATTTAAAGGAGGTGTGTTTGCTTATTTTATGTATCTACAATATTGTGATTATTTGAATCCTAATTAGTTTTAACGTCACTATTATGGTTTACTAGTTTTCTCGTGTTGCAGAGTAGTAATGTTTAAATTCACTGAAAACTATCGCTAAATCTTAGTAGGATCGATCTGAAAAGACCTTTATAAAAAAAATGTAAACGATAACAAACAAGACTTAATCGTTATCTAAACTTAAGGAACCTTTTGACTGGTTGATAAAAACTTTTGTATATCGGGCAGCTGGTCATAATCATTGAGTTACAAACAGTATCAGTTTTGATTAGTATGTATTTGATCGAGAGTCCTATCATAAACTTTAGGTTTTGAAAAATAACTAACTCTAGTATTGTTCTACCTGGCTTCTGATGATGTTATGTTGGTTATTTTTAAATTGTTTCGTTTTGTTTGTGAACTACAGAGGTCCCAAGCACGCACTAGTCACTTATCTCAGAAGAATAAAGGCAAATGCACTAGTCTGAAGTGACTATAGTCGATCATATAATTGGATTCATGTTACTACTTGGTAGCGCTTATCCGAATGGCTCATGAATCTTTTGTCTTCATTTATCTCCGGATTCTAAAACTAGCACATGGGAATGACAATCAAGAAACGTAGTAGTACTATCTACCTCGAGGAAAATTAGTTTTCCACTTGGATTCGGTTGATTGCATAACTACTTTAAAATATTTATCTGAATTTGTATTTTATATATATATATATATATATATATATATATATATATATATATATATATAATTATTTTGCTTTAGATTTCTGAGTATAAACTTTTTAAGGGGTGTAAAGATAATTGTACAAATCAAGAAAATTACAAGAAGTGTTAAATACTGACTACAATATGCCTTAAGCGCTTTCAAAGAGTGAAGTAACTTTCTACTAGTGACATAAAACTTCTAGTTTAGATATATGAACATAAGCTGCGTGATCTCGTTTATTTGAATAGTCACTTTAACATTGATTATTCAAAAGTTGTGACTCCAGAAGGGTTGTCTTCCTTTTTTGGTCATCCGTGACATGTTGATATTTGTGGACCATATATTGTGTATCAATTGTCATTAGGCATACCATTTATATTCCGCTTTTCTCAGTTATTCGCCATCCCATTGGGCAGTTGGTTGGTGGTCTATACCTTACACTTGTCGGCAGAACATACAGGCAAAGACACTTGTGGAGAAAATAAAGTAGTTCTCGAGTTAAAGCGTGCCTTTCAGCAAAATTCTCCTATTTTCAAACAACGATTAGCGTGTTACGTTCAAATAATTTTGAGGTAGTGGTGAAGACTTGTAGGTGGAGTTTTGTACTCTGGGCTGGATGGTTTGGTCGTGGAGCCTTCATTGTTTTCCTGAATAACATCAGCATAAATTTCAGGTGAAAGTGAAGTGTTCGAATTTCTCCACATATGACTTATAGCTTGTCATATTGATCTCGATCGTGATTGATTATTTTTGTTAGGTCATCTCCATCAAATATCCCATTCAATTCATGGATAAGATTAAGGACATTCAAATCAACATCGAAGAGATGATGATATCCTTTGATTTAACAGCTTTATTCACTTTAATTGAATCAAGTTTAGCAAGGAAGCTCTACCCTTACTTCTCATCAACGACACAAATTCTACGAACAAACGAAACGAACACTGATGGGATCACCAATATCAGGACTTATTGCAGAAGCGGTGATGTTGAGACTGGAAGACTCGATTCTAGCAGTGATCAAGCCAAGTATCTGGATTCGTTATGCGGACGACACATTCGTTATCGTCAGAACGGACAAGCTGGAAAAATCTACACTCTGATCCACAACGTCGTTGACATAAAATTCATAATCGAAAAGGAGCCAAATGACAAATTATCATTCTTGGATGTATTAATCACCAGAACTGACACATTGCAACTGGAGACTGAAGTATATCACAAGCCGACCCACACAGATCGAATTCTCAGTTACAGTAGCTACAACCCAAGAACTCACAAAACCCACTGCATACAGATTTTATTTAAGAGGGTGAGAACGCAATCCAACACGCTTGCAGCGCGGAAAAAATATCTTAAGACTATCTTTAAAAAAAACAGCTACCCAGTCAACTTCATCAAAAAATATCAACCCAGAGCATCGGCAGGAACAAAATCAAGTACAGAAACCAACAAACAGATCGCCCTAACCTATGCAAAAGGTGTACCAGAAATTAGAACAAGATTTTTGGAGTCGTTTGGAATACATGTAGCATACAAACTGACAAAATCCCTTCAATCATTCCTCTGCAAACCAAATGACGAGATGAAAAAAGAAAAAGGATAGACGGCATCTACAAAATAAACTGTTCCAACTGCGAAAAACATTACATCGGACAAAGTAGACTTCCTCTTCATCACCTGCAAGAATATCAATTAGTGGTCAAACACCATAACATATCCTCATTTATACCAATGCATGCGGACAACTGTGGACACATTCCAGTGGGTAAAGGTTGAGATCTTGGATCGAGAGAGTACTAGAAACGTCAGAAAGTAAATCTGTTCTAAAGCACCTATAAAATCATAGCCTTAATTAAATAAATGTCAATCAGACATTCTGAGATTTGTTTACGAATTTTATCCGGTAGATTTGATCTGTTAAAACATTTGTCATAATGTGTAGTTGTAGGAATTTACTCGTTTTCTCTTTATTTTTATTTTGAACACATAAATACCGGTACAAGGGGGCACCAAATATATATGCGCCACACAAATTTTCATTTTATTTGTGTGTGGGTTGTTATACTGCCCCGGTGCCCAGACCGAAGCAGGTGGCATTCTCAGGGGGACACACCCAGAGCCTTCGACTTAAAGGTGTGATCCATAAGGCAGTGGAGCATCTTAAGGAGATGCAGTCCCATGGTAGCCGGTGACCAACAATTGGTTCATATACCATTTGTTCCCTCAGGTTCCTGGAACCAGCCCATGTGCACCATTGGTTTGGGGTCCGGTTAAAGCCGGTGGCGGACATTCGCTTTTCATCCTCTCATTTTCGTAAACAACACCCCCGCCACGAGAAGGCAGTGAGTAGGACTTCCCTGGCAGAGGCTATATACGCATGTCCAAGTGAGAGCATTTCGAGGAGGGCAGGCCTACCCCACTCTCGGCCATACAAGGGATTTGAGGACACTCATTTTCTCTATATACTATTGAGTTTTAAATAAGTATTTTATCTAGGCTAATTATATTTTTTGTTATTTATTTTATAATCAAAGGTGCGTAAAATTGTTCAAGGTTGCATCTATGACAATATACATCCAGCTTATTCTATTAAAAGATTACTTATAATAAAAAAACTTTCTATGGATCCTACAAAACAAAATATATCTTGGGATAGATTTTTGCCTAAAATGAAAAAGAAGGTACTTAGTCGACGTAGAAAACCTCATAAAGTACGTTTATATATGTGTATTTATATGGTCTTAATCTCTGTTATGTCCCGATAAACATAATGAATGGTAACTTCTGGGATCCATTTATCGATCAATACTAAACGTATATTTTTATTGTATAATTGTTAAATAACTAAACTATACATATTCATATTCCCCTTATTATAAGTTTTATTTTGACCTACGATCTATTGTTATACGTTTTACCATTCTTGAATTATTCCCTGTTTATCAACTACTATCTCTCATATTCACAGTCACATTTGGCTAGATCGTGTACAAATGTTATTTTCTATTTCATGGTACGTTGTGGTCTATTTGATTGGTACATAAGCCGAATATATTTGAAATAAATGATTCATATCACAGAGGCTGGGATTGGTATTCTGGACTTAACAGGTAGGGCTACGTGGAAAGCAGGACTAATCAGGACTCTAGGCTGCTCGTACGGGTTTTACGCGTCATTGATTCGATCGATAAGTCACTGCTCTCTAATTGGCGGTATCATTACTTATCCATTAACAGGGCACACAGGTCACAAGTTATAACAATCTCACATTTATAAACTGTTGAGTATGAAACACTAGAAGAATCACACAAATATCTTCATAACTGTTTATAGTTTAATGATGAGACTATAATTTATGAACGAACCAATGAGATTTAGGATAATAGATCTTGGATTTGGGTGCAAAATTCACTCACCCATTTGGCCAAATAGCGTCTTAATGTCACCCTAACCCCTGATATCAGTTCGTAATGAAAAACCATAAATCTAATTCCTAGTCATCCCGATTATCACGACGCGGAATGCTAACCGATGTTATGGATGATTGGAAGAAGGTTAGGGGCGGCCAAACCAAAACTTGGCATCAATGCTTGAAGTCACTAACTTCTGGTCTGAGCCATGTTGGCAGATGCAGACTACTTGGTTGGGGTCCGCGTGACTATCGTAACCAATTGTTGGAGACTCTTGGTGACATGGCTCAGAATCAATCACAATGGCGTCGGTGGAGACACTCTCTGTCTTCTTTTAAACTAAGAGATGAAAATTGCTTCATATCTGTCTAGGAACTAATTCTTTCTTCCTGTACTATCTCCTTATATGCAATCTTTGTTTAATACATTACAACCACTGAATTAACTACTTTTATGAATCCGGTGTTCATCTTTTTGTGCTAATGAGGTATGGCAACTTGGACCGATGCATATACGTGCCTGGTCCTACGTTGCAGCTGACTGATTGATTGACTGACCTTAATCATCAACTGTGTATCATAATACTTATTCTTCAAACTGCTTTATACTCCTTATTTAACCGTCATAAGTAGGTAGACACTGTCAAGGTAACTTTAGTATCACTCAAAAGTTGTTCATAAATTATAGATCTCACTATAAGAACATTATACTAAATCACTATTGAGGGTATCATCCACTTAATATTTATTTTTTTTTATTTATTACTATTTACCTTTTAGGTACGTAAGAAAAAAGAATACAATCCATTTCCACCACCACCAGTTCAATCAAAAATTGATATTGAATTAGAAAAAGGTACATACTTTTTAGCTGAAGCTGAACGTAAACGATTGAAAATTGAATCAAATATTACTAAATCAAATCAAATATCAAAAATACGACAAAAAGCTAAACGTTCCGCTGCACTTATACCACCCGATGAATCTAACAATAATCATCATAATAATAATAACAATAATGATCATACCAGTCATCATAAACCTAAAAAGATCAAGTTCGATGAATAAAGATTGATTTATTGTATATTTCTTAACATTGTAAATAATATATACATATATATAGCTAGCAAGATGATAATTCTCCTTTTTTTATTTATAATTTGTATTACAGGATAGGATTTACTTCACTAACGCCGGTAACTCCTCGTGGAGGAGCATAGGTAGCCCATCAGCACTACTAGGCAATCCTTTCTAGTTGTTATTCATCTTTTTCATATCTGATCCTATTTCCCGTCGTGATGTGCTTTTTGACCTTTCTCTTTTCCACTTCTCTTCAGGATTCCAAGTTAGGGCTTACCTTGTGATACAATTAGATGATTTGCGTAATGTATGTCCTATCTACTTCCAAAGTCTTTTACTGATTTCCCCCCTCATCTGGAACCTGGTTTGTTCTCTCTCACACAACGTTGTTACTGATGCTATCCGACTCATGCATATTGAGTATCTTGCGTAGGCAACTATTTATAAATACTTATGCCTTCTTGATGATGGTTGTAGTAGTTCTCCAAGTTTCAGTCCCATACAGTAGAACTGACTGTTTTGACGTTCGTATTGAAGATTTTGACTTTAATATTGGTTGACAGACTGTTGTCTTCAGTTGTATATGTTCTTCAATTGTAGGAATGTGACCCTTGTTTTGTCAATCCTTGCCTTTAAGTCTGTATGCGATCTTACTTGTTCATCGATGATACTTCCCAGACAGGTTAAGACTAAAGGAACTTTTTTTTAAATGGGCGTTTATCTTCTTAAATAATAAAGGAACCATCTACCTACCATTTCCTTTTTTGTTCGTATTTTCATTTGAGAGCAAACTTTTAAGTTGGTTAGATCGAAAAATTTTAATATTGAAGAAGCGTCGTGAATCATAGAAGTTTAACTGTTCATAAGTGAATCAAAGTTATAAACTTGTCCATTCTATTTTAATATGGAATGGTTTTTGTCAGAAAAAGATACTTCTCACGGCTGAAGTTTCATGTTATAATGATTAAATAATTTACGGAGTAGGTAATTGACGAAGTTGAAAATACAATCTCAGAATCGTTTGAATGTGTTGAATGCATACACATATATATGTCACATATCCTCAATGTTGTGTCATTCACACGTCTCACATTATATGTTATTACTTTGTGGACATTTATTTGAACACAAAAATATTGGTACAAAGAGGCACCGAATACGTATGCGCTACACAAGTCACTTGATTTGTGTGGGCTGTGATAATGCCCGGGTTCCCAGACCGTAGCAGATGGAGAAAAGCAGATATAACGAATTACAATATCAGTCAATGCCTTTTTTTACCAGTGATGTTTTAAGCCTGATATCAGCTGATTTATAAGTGCCAAGTGGATTTATATCAGTTGAAAATATGGAATATATCATATGGAAGTTTCCCAGAGTAAAGTTAATTACTAAACCAAATCAGGTCTGATCGATAAACACATATTTCATTGCTAAGTAACTAAAGTACACGCTCTATTAATTTATCCGTTTAACAAGATATTCTTTTAATAGTCAAGCAGAATGAACGGTAGATCCTGAATATTTGTGAAATGAAATTACGATCATAGTACATAAACATACTTTGTTAATTTTGTTTGCATTATCTTTATTCTCATTTATTTGTATGGCTTTATACTACTATAATCCTATTTCTAATATCCGAACTTATGGTACAATGCACGTTGATTCTTTGTGATACCTTAAAGTATTCACATAAACTAACATTTATTGTATTTGTTATTATGCCTCCCAAATGCCCTGGTACGGCCGAGAGTGGGGAGAGTCCGGTCTCCCTCTCCAAATGCTCTCACATGGCCACGCATATATAGCCTCTGCCAGGGAAGTCCTACTCACTGCCTTTTCGTGGCGGGGTTGTTGTTTACGAAAATGAGAGGATGAAAAGCAAATGTCCGGCACCGGCTTTAACCAGATCCCAAACCAATGGTGCACATGGACTGGCTCCAGTGTCCTGCGAGAACAAATGGCGTATGAACCAAATGTTAGTCACTGGCTACCATCGGACTGCATCTCCTTACGTGCTCCACTGCCTTGTGGATTAGACCTTTAGGTCAAAGGCTCGGAGTGTGACCCCTAAGGAAATCATCTGCTTCGGTCTGGGCACCCGTGCAGTATCACAGCCCACACACAAATAAAATGAGAATTTGTGTGGCGTATATATATTTGGTGCCCTCTTGTACCAATATTTATGCGTTCAAATAAATAAAATTTGTTACTACAATTACTTCCTCTTGATTCTTGTAATTTATTTACAGTTTCTGTATATCCCGTGGATCGTCGTTTAAACACAATAAGTTACACAGTTGTGTGCTGTTAGTTCCTAGTTTGGTTGTTCATAATTATTATTGATATTAAACACGTCCACTAGCTGTCATTTACGTTATCGTATGTTGTAATCAAACTTTAAGTGATCATTACAAGAAGCCATTCTGGTTCCAGACATACTGACGCGTTTATCCCCACGAGTTGAGGTTTGTAAACAGATTATTTAGGTATTTCATAGAAATCATGAACCGACTGATGGTATAATATAGAATTCTTAGCACTAGGTATTTCAACAAGTTTCCGTTTCTTATTTCTTGATCGATCCAAACGGTAAATATTGAGTGATCGCCAGTTAGATATCACCAGTTCAGGAATCGACATGTGAATAATGTGTATTCTTTTTAATGCATATTACCAGCAACTACGATATCTCTGATTGGGCTCTTTCCTAACTTGTACAGCGAAAGGTTGTGAAAATTTCACAAACGCACCTAAATAGGTTATGCAACTAATAAACATAATGATCTGTTGAAACAAACAAGAATACAGACAAATTTTTGAAATTTTTAGATGGCAAGGAACAAGTGATCCAGATATTCAAACAGACCACTGTTCAATACTATTCAGTTAAAACAGTTTCAATGGTGCACTCATTGATTTTTGTTAATAACCTACAGTTTAAACTAGAAACACTTCAAGAAGCATAGCATAATTCAATGAGTTACAATTCATTGGGAATAAAAAAGAACAAACAAGAAAAAACCCTTTTTTTTTCTTTTCATAAATTTATTTACAATATTGACAAATGTTAATCCATTTATCATTGATCAGTTTTTTCTTTTCTTCTTTGAATGAATGGGTAAAGAGAGATTGTCTTTGTAATTCTTTTCTTTTTTTTTTTACATAAATTTGATCTGGAGTACAATCTGTATGGGTAATGGAATGGAAATAGAATCAGATATTTAGATAAATATATAAATTTTATCTATTTTAACACATAGATATTGGTACAAGGGGGCACCAAATAGATATGTGCCACATGAATCATTCGATTGGTGTAAGGGCTGTGATACTGCCTGGGTGCCCAAATTGAAGCAGGTGGGTTTCTTAGGTAGCTACACTCAGAGCCTTCAACTTAAATGTCTGATCTATAAGGCAATGGAACAACGTCAGGAGATATAGTTCAATGGTAGCCAGTGACCAACGATTGGTTCATACGCCATTTGTTCCTTCGGGATACTGGAGCTAATGTACACCATTGGTTTGGAATGAGGGTTTTCTAACTCACATAGGTGGACTCTCCGTGTCCATCAACCCAGTCAAAGCACCGGATATTCACTTTTCGTCCTCTCAATTTCGTAAACAACACCGTCACCAAGAGAAGACAGTGAGTAGGACTTCTCTGGTAGTGGTTGTATGCACATGGCCATATGAGAGCATTTCAAGATAACTCTCTCCATTCTCGGCCGTACCAGGGCATTTAGTGGCAATAAATAAACACAACTGTCGATTAATATATGTTGCATAGCACTTTCCAGTGGCATTAAATTGTGATGAAACGTTAACCTTCCCGAAGGCCCTGTTACGGCCGAGGGTGTGGAAGAGTGTTATTCCTTTCCAATGGCCACGCGTGAACAGCTACTGATAGGAAAATCCTATTCAGTGACTTCTCATGGCGGGGTTATTGTTTACAAAAATGAGGAAACGAAAAGCGAATTTTTGACGCTTCAACAGAGTTGGTGGATCCACTTAGCGAAGTTGGAAAACCCTGATTGCGAACTAACGGTGCATATAAACTCAAGGATCGTGAGGCGAAATATGATGTATGAACCTATTATTGGTCACAGGCTACCATGGAACTGAATTTCGTAACGTTGCCCCATTACTTTGTAGATTAAACCACTAGGTCAAAGGTTTAGGGAATGGCCCCCTAAGAACACCAACTGCATCGGTCAGGGGACCTGGGAAGTATTTCAGACCTCACACAAATCGAATAACGGAATGTGACGCATATATATTTGGTGTCTATCTGTACCATTCTTTATATGTTTAAATAAATAAATAAATTTAGTTCCAATCAACAGTTATCATCGACTTTCTATGTTGATATATCGATGACAACAGTGACATTGTCGAAAAAATCATAAGTTTGTATGCAGTAGCCTAAATTACTTTATGTAACCCAAGATTGTTTCCACTTGTAATTCTACTTCAAAATAGTAAATCTTCATAGTTACTTATATAATATACCCTTGTGGGCCAGGGTAATTTTACATAGGTTTTCAGGAGAACCAGACATCACCATCCGGACTTTCACGTGACAACCCAAACAGTACAGCTCAACCCCGTTTAACAGGAGAGCCAGACACCATATAGGCTTTAACGCTACAATCTGAATAGTACAGCTCATATCTGTGGCGCAACTACACAGGTACCAAGCATCCTGGTGGACTAAGTGAACCTTAGATAATAGTAATAAAATTATTATTACGTCATTAAAATGACAACTTATTGACAGAATCATTCGATTTTTGATCATTGAAATAGCGTGTTCGAATCAGAGATAATCACTTAATTCAGACTAGACAATTGGGTAGTAGTAACAATAACCCTCGTACAAACAATGTGCATTGAAATCAAGTACATAAATCTTTACTTGCTCAATGAGTCACATCAACGATCTTAGTAACCGGTTGGCAAGCCAATCATATTATTATATTCAAGTCTAACCGCGTAAGTGAACACTTGGTAACTTCACAATGAATGATTATATCAACTAATAATAGAAAATAATAATAATATTTACACATGATACTTCATTGAATGTGCATGCCCCCCAAATGCCCTGGTACGGCCGAGAGTGGGGAGAGTCCGCTCTCCCTCTCCAAATGCTCTCACATGGCCACGCGTATATAGCCTCTGCCAGGGAAGTCCTACTCACTGCCTTTTCGTGGCGGGGGTGTTGTTTACGAAAATGAGAGGACGAAAAGCGAATTTCCGGTGCTTTAACCGGATCCCAAACCAATGGTGCACATGGGCTGGTTCCAGGACCCTGAAGGAACAAATGGCGTATGAACCAATCGTTGGTCACCGGCTACCATGGGACTGCATCTCCTCACGATGCTCCACTGCCTTGTGGATCAGACGTTCAGGTCAAAGGCTCGGGGTGTGGCCCCCTAAGAAAACCACCTGCTTCGGTTTGGGCACCCGGGCAGTATCACAGCCCTCACACAAATCAATTGCGATTCGTGTGGCGCATATGTATTTGGTGCCTCCTTGTACTAATACCTATGTGTTAAAATAAAATAAAATAAATAATAACATTGAATGTGCATCGATGCTTTACCAAAACCGATCAATATAGTAAACTGATCCATCCCAAATGATCAGAGTAGAGATTCAATCAACTAACAATCATCTGATGTTAAATAGATGCATCAATTAACATATTCAATCACATCACTATTCAGTTGTTAGTAAATAAAGGAATGAAGACCATTTTGAGAGTATTATTCTGTAGCTAGTAGCCGTCAAATCAAGACGTGGTCCCAGTCTGTAAAGTCATTGAGAATTGGACTGAGACATGTAAGTTAACAAGTGTAAACTATCTGGCTGAGGTCCGCGTGATTGTCGTAACCAGTGGTTGAAAACTTTGAATGACATAGCTCAAAATCTTTCGCAATGGGACGGGTGCATTCACCGTTTATCTTTCCTTAGATCTTGGGTCCATGAATCTCATCATTCATTTTTTTCTACACCTAATCTTACCTATTACTACTGATACTGTTAATACTTCTACTAATTTGGGATTTGTCTGATATGATAACTTGAATCGATATACATATGTGTCAGGTTCTACGTTGCGTACGTCTGACTGAGTATCAACTGAAGTAGTTTAACAGTCATTACACTGACAATCTGTTCGATTTAGGCTACGTATCAGAGAAGCACATATTAACTACAATAGCTGAAATATAGTTTAAATCAGTTGATTACTTAGTCATATCTTTCTGGTCTATAATACTAATGGGATTGTATAGACCAAGCTGTAATGTGTATAGTAGTTTAAGCAACTCAACACTATGTGCACTATGTATGGCTGTTAATTGCTTAGAAGCGATCAAATGTAAGGTATCTAAACCCAGACTTGATGCTATCCAGTATTTGTTTGTAATCTTAGAGCAATTGATATTCATTGTAGCCGTTGAATCCACCTCACTCAAGGTGACATAACCAGAGATGTTGACATTCAGTCATCAGGTATGCTATTGTATGAATGATTGGTGTATTGTACTGGGCAGTCAACAATATAATGCTTGTCTAATCCTTAATTCTGGTCATATTGAATCAATTGAATCGCAATGTGACGGACTAGTTTAATAAATTGGTTATCATGTGTACATGTACATCCAAATCTCCCCTATCAATCGACTTTAGCTACTTAATCATGAACATGTATTTTATTGGATTGACAATCATTAAAGAGTTACGACACAAAACCACAGTACATTAATCTCAGTTCCCATACGTTATAGGAACTCAAGAATATGAGAAGTTATCATTTTACATATATATGTTAACAAATTTGATTTTCAGAAAAGTATTTCCAACCTAAAAGTTAGAATTCTCAACTACATTTCTACATAAACGCAAACATATTCC
The DNA here is from genome assembly GCA_946903255.1 of Schistosoma spindalis. Taxonomy (NCBI): domain Eukaryota; kingdom Metazoa; phylum Platyhelminthes; class Trematoda; order Strigeidida; family Schistosomatidae; genus Schistosoma; species Schistosoma spindalis. The sequence continues at coordinate 23,932,227 of OX336421.1, read as the reverse complement.
TTCAAAATAAACACAGCGTTCTACAAATCCACCATTATATTTACCTTACCGTAACTAATGGTATCCTTAATGATCTAGTGTCTTACATGTAAAAATAGGTTAAGCGTTCACGCGCGAGACTGAAGGCCCTGAGTTCGAATCGTGGATGTGCACTGCTGAGGAGTCCCATAATAGGACGAAATAGCCGTCCAGTGCTTCCAGGTTTCCAACGGTGGTCTAACATAATCTCAATCAAAAACTTAATAATTTCCACAATTATTATACTGATTCATGGTGATCTATTGATTTCTTGGGAATATCTTCTTTACAGATAATTATGTATAAATGTCATAACTACCATGAAATATAGATAAAGGGGAACGTGATCTTTAATCAATGCTATCATCAATGAGCATTAATCTCACTCACTAACTGATCAAAATCATAGATGATAACTTATTAGGTCATATTTTCATGAATATTACAAGGTTCCCAGTTTGATAATATAATGGGTATGTATTGTAAAAGGAACTGTATCGAACTAACATTAAATGGCTATCTACTTCTCGATAGTTAAGTTGCGCTTTTTCTAGTACTGGGGAATCCAGGATATGCATTTTGTTTTATATGAGAATCGTTAGTTGGATTGTTATAACTTGTGGGATACAACATGAATATACCAGTATTGTTCGCTTCAAAAAGGAACAGTGGATAATACAAGAATTAACACAGGTACATATCAGAAGATGAGTCTCAAGTACTAAGACATACCGGCGCATTTGAATTCCACTATCAGCTACAATCTATGAATCCTATAAAACTATTGAAAAATATAGTTTTATAATACTTACCAACTTGCCCCCAAATGCCCTGATACGGCCGAGAGTAAGGAGAGTCCGTTCTCCCTCTCCAAATGCTCTCACATGGCCACGCGTATACAGCCTCTAACAGGGAAGTCCTACTCACTGCCATCTCGTACCTCGGGTGTTGTTTACGAAAATGAGAGGATGAAAAGCAAATGTCCGGCACCGGCTTTAATCAGATCCCAAACCAATGTTGCACATGGGCTGGTTCCAGTATCCTGCGAGAACAAATGGCGTATGAACCAATTGTTGGTCACCGACTACCATCGGACTGCATGTGCTTACGATGCTCCACTGCCTTGTGGATTAGACCTTTAGGTCAAAGGCTTGGGGTGTAGGGCCTCTTAAGAAAACTACGTTCTTCGGTTTGGACACCCGGACAGTATCACAGCCTTTACACATATCCAATGAGATCTGTGTGACGCATATCTGTTTGTTGCCTCCTTATATCAATATCTATGTGTTAAAATAATAAATAAATAAATAAATAAATAAATAAATAAAACTTACCAATTTGTTATTTTATTCAATTAATCGGATTCCTCCTCAACATTGGAATCAGATGAATTTTCTTTTAACAAAACTTTTGGACCAATTGATTGTGAGAATGTTTTTCTTTTCTCTTTTAATTTTTTACGTTCAGCTTGATGACGTTGATGAATACGTTGTCTCCATAATTTCTTATCTTCTTTATCTATAATTTCATGTAATAAACGACGTTCTTGATCAATATTCAATATTTCATTATTTGATATTATTGTTGTATTCATTTGATTATCAAGTGGTATTGGAGGTTTAGCAATAGGGATATTACCAATTTTCTCACATATTACCTGAAAGAAATGAAGTTAAATTAATGAATTGATTGATTTATTATGAAAATGTTAAGATTATAGGTGGTTACAGGCATTCGGCAAGATACTCTTGATTAATGTTTCATTTTTGTTTATTTATTTTGAACACATAGATAGTGGTACTGCCTGGGTGCCCAAACAGAAGCAGGTAGTTTTCTTAAAGGGTCATACCCAGAGTCTTTTACCTAAAGATCTGATCCACAAAGCAGTGGAGTATCGTATTTATTTATTTATTTTAACACAGGTATTGGTACAAGGTGGTACCAAATACATCTACGCCACACAAATCTCAATTGATTTGTGTGAGGGCTGTGATACTACCCAGGTGCCCAAACCGAAGCAGGTGGTTTTCTTAGAGGGTCACACCCGGAACCTTCGACCTGAACGTCTGACCCACAGGGCAGTGGAGCATCGTAAGGAGATGCAGTCCCATGGCAGCCGGTGACCAACGATTGGTTCATACGCCATTTGTTCCTTCAGGGTCCTGGAGCCAGCCCATGTGCACCATTGATTTGGGATCCGGTTAAAGCACCGGAAATTCGCTTTTCGTCCTCTCATTTTCGTAAACAACACCCCCGCCACGAGAAGACAGTGAGTAGGACTTCCCTAGCAGAGGCTATATACACGTGGCCATGTGAGAGCATTTGGGGGCCCCCAAATGCCCTGGAGTATCGTAAGGAGGCAGTCCCATGTTAGCCGGTAACCAACGATTGGTTCATATGCTATTTGTTCCTTCAGGATACTGCAGCTCATTTGCACCAGTGGTTTGAAATCGAGGTTTCCCAACTCATCTAGGTGAACTCTCCGTGTTCAAACAAACAGATATGCGTCACACAGATCTCATTGGATATGTGTAAAGGCTGTGATACTGTCCGGGTGTCCAAACCGAAGCAGATGGTTTTCTTAGGAGGCCCCACACCACCGGCCCAATTAAAGCGCCGGACACTCACTTTTCGTTCTCTCAATTTCGTAGAAAACACCCTTAGCACGAGAAAGCAGTGAGTAAGTTTTCCCTGGTAGTGGTTGTATGTACATGGCAATGTGAAAGTATTTCGAGATAGAGAGCTGATTCTCTCCACTCTCGGACGTACCGGGACATTTGGGGATATTTACAGAGTTAGAGAAACAGGTACTTCCTATGATATTCGAATCGACATCGACCAGCTTTACAGTCTTAGATTTGCCACTCAGTTATTCAAACTGCAACTGACCATCCTACGGATAATTCTGATTTATTGATAACACCAATTTCTCGGGTAGACAGACATAAAATGATCAAGAAAACATGATTTTTCAATTCATTTATCACTATGATTCTAAATACAACTGATAATACATGTATAACTGAACGAAATCAAATCTATAAAGTGTGTTGATCATTAGTATTATTACTAATATCATAATTATTTACGAGGATAACTATGACTACTGAGTCACATAGATAGTGATAAACTCTATACTTGTTCTGTGGTGAAGAATTATCATGTATCATAAAACAACATTCCTTATATACCGTTTTAAGAAATTTAAAACAATAATGATTGGCCAATTCAATGCAAGAATAAAATTAACCAATATGGAGATAAGTCAAACCTGGAAGTATTGGACGGCCGTTTCGTCGTATTGTGGGACTCCTTAGCAGTGCGCATCCACGATCCCGCATCAGTAGGATCAAACGGCCATCCAGTACCTCCACGTTATCCACGGTGGATTAGCTTCAATTGAATCATGATCTTAACTATCCACAAAACCCCTTTTGAAATTAAACAAGTGGTTGAGTCAATGTGACCCATAGAACATATCATCATAAAACGATATTTTTAATGGAAAAATTACAGAACCAACACATATATATGCACATAAAAGGACACTTCCAAGAATTAACAGTAACAAACATACACACACACACAAACATAGATGCTTACATGACCTTCATCGTCGAATTCTAATTTTCGATGAGACCGAATCTTTTGTTTTAATTCTTTTTTCGCTAATTGAATACGACTTAATTTTTTCTAGGAAAAAAAGAGACGATAAATAGATTGTGTAAACAAGTAGTTAATAATAATCTCACTTTTGAGCAATGCATTGAAATGCCTAAATGATATCTGTAGTGATATTGTAAGGACAGAATTCCTTCAATTGACGAACATATGGAACTCAAAACAACTTTCAACCAACATCAAAGTCAGAGTCTTCAATACCAACGTTAAGGCAGTTAGTTCTGCTGTACGGAGCTGAAATGTGGCAAACTACAACAACCATCATCAAGAAAGTAAAAGTATTTATAAATAGTTGTCTACGCAAGATACTCAACATTAATTGGCCGGATACCATCAGCAACAGACTTTTATGGGAGAGAACCAACCAGCTTCCAGCTGAAGAGGAAATTAGGAATAGACGATGGAAATGGATAGGACATACATAGAGGAAATCATCAAACTGCATTACGAGACAAGCGCTAACTTGGAATCCTAAAGGGAAGAGGAAAAGAGGAAGGCCAAAGAACATATTACGTCGGGAAATAGAAGCGGGTATGTAAAGGATGAATAAGAACTGGAAAGAGCTGGAAAGCATTGCCCAGGACAGGGTTGGATGGAGAATGCTGGTGAGCGGCCTATGCTCTTGCGCGAGGAGTAACAGGCGTGAGTAAGCAAGTAAGTGATATTGTGTTATGAATAGGCAGATTTATACAACTCCTAAAGACTGCTGTGCTGGTATACAGACCAGTTTGGAAAAGCCATTCATACATTTATTTACACATAACAATGTCCTTCAGTGATTCAGATATTTAAAGTGTGACTCTTTCATGATGTACTGGGTTTGTATGAAAGAAGCAAAGTTGAAGTTGTCTATGTTTATTACTGAACATAGACAACAGTCTGAGATACAGCCACTATTATAAACAAAACATAGAACACTTAACTGAGTCAAGTTATCTGTGTTGAATCTCGGTATCTTTTAGAAAAATTTGCTAGAAGACATTTTTATTTACCAGGGTTCTTTGAAATCTTCCACAAGAAATCTAAAAAAACGACTGATCATGATTTTTCAATTCTGATAGGACAATATTAAATTTGTTGCTTATTTAAAACTTTTCAATATAAGTTTTAAAATCCCTCGTTTTCTATTTAATTAATTATTTATTTTAACACATAGATATTGCTACAAGAGGGCACCAAATATATAGGCGCCACACAAATCACATTTGATGTGTGTAAAAGCTGTGATACTGCCCGGGTGCCCAGACCGAAGCAGATGGTTTTTTAGGGGGCCACACCCCCTCGTTTTCTATACAAAGTAGTTATTGTTCAATCTAAATATGGGCTGGGTCACTGTTCGGGGGCCCAAACCGAAGCAGGTGGTTTTCTTAGCAGGCCACTCCGCAAGCCTTTAATCTAGAGGTCTAATCCGCAAGGTAATGGAACAACGTTAAGAAATGCAGTTACATGGTAGTCGGTGATCAACAATGTATTCATACTCCGTTTGTTCCTCCAGGATACTGGAGCCCATGTGCACTATTGGTTTGGAATCAGAGTTTTCCAACTCCCCTAGGTGGATCCTCCACGCCCACTAATCCAGTTTAAGGGTCGGACATTTGCTGTTCGTGCTCTCAATTTCGTAAACAATACCTCTGTCATGAGAGTAGTATTTCCTTGACAGTTGCTGTATACTCATGGCTATATGAGAGCATTTTGAAAGGGATAACAGACTCTCCACACCCTTAGCCATACTAGGCCATTTAGAGGCTAATATCAAACAGAGTTGAACAATACTTGGAAGTTGTATGAGAATTTAATTATTAATGTTGGTGAGCTATAGTAAGTAGACTATTTATCTAACTAAAATGTCTTCACAAAAACAAACCAGAAAGTAGAACTACATACCAATTTATTTACAGATCTCCTATTATGTTGATCCTCTTTTACTGTATCATCATCATCGGTACTTGTATCTTGAACAAGATCTAGAGGTTTTAATTTAGTTTCATTCGGCATAATATGGATTGAAGATTTTTTAATCAATAAATTATCATCACTATCCATATTATGATCATCATTTTCATCAAGATTATTATCAGTATTTGATATTATTAGTTCTGTTGAATGAGGTAACTTCATCTTCATTGAACTGGACACATTATCAGTAGTAGTAGTCGTAGTCGATAATTGATTAACATTATCATCAGATAAATTTGATACAACTGATGGGAAAGATTTAATCAATTTAACTGAATCTGGAACAAGTTGAATGTATTCTTTTGGAAGTGATGATATAAATGGTAAACCTGTATATAGGTATAGAAGAAATAAATTAATTTATTAAGATATTACATAAGTAGTGTTAATGAGGATTAGAGTTGTGAAGCTTTAAAGTAAAGATGTTGGTATTTTGACGTTAATCAGTTAATCATTGTTTATGAAACAAACATTTTGGTATAGTAGTAGTAGTAAAAGTATGACCTGGGACAATTGAGGATGTGAAGAGTCTCTTATCACTTTCTAAATGCACTTATACAGTCACATGTTTATCTTCTACTCTATAGAAGTCCAACTCATCACGTTCACGTCGCCGGGTGTTTCTGTAAAAGTGAAACAGCAAATTGAACATTGGTGTTATAATCTGGGTCGGTGAACACTGATATCAAACAACAGTGGGTGTGATGGAAGTAAAGGGGCAAGAACCTATTATGTTCACTGGATAGAATGAAATTATATGACTTGACGTTGCTCTAATGTCTCTTGGTTCAGACATTTACATTAAATGATTTGAGCGTTTGTATCTAGGAGAGTCACCCGCTTAAGGTTATAATTCTCAAGAAGTATACTAGTCCTTATACAAATAACTTGGGGTACCAACGGAAATTCAGAGACAATTACTTGTGATACATCTTCATACGTTTATCATTTTGATGGGCTTCTATTCACCGTAATTTACATACGAAGAAATTTCTCATGCATATAAGAACTATGAAAAAAAAATCGACTGAATATCTTAATTTATCATCTTAAACATATGAATATAACACGTATTCAGTTGTTCATATGTTTGTAGCATTCCTCATGTATAGTGAAATAGTCAAACAGGGTATGCTCAGATTGCCTTCAGATGCCCCCGTACGGCCAAATACTCTCACATGGCCATGCGCATATAGCCTCTACCAGGGAAGTCCTACTCACTGCATTCTCGCACCACGGGTGTTGTTTACGAAAATTGAGAGGACAAAACGCGAATGTCCGGCGCTTTAACCAGGTTGGTGGACATGGAGAGTCCACCTAGGAGAGTTGAAAAACCCTCATTCCAAACCAATGGTACACATGGACTCCAGTACTCTGAGGAGATAAATGGCGTATGAACCAATTGTTGGTCATCGGCTACCATAGGACTGCATCTCCTTACGATGCTCTACTTCATTGTGGATCAGACCTTTCGGTCGAACGTTCCGGGTGTGGCCCTCTAAGAAAACTACCTGCTTCTGTTTGGGCAACCGGGCAGTATCCCAGTCCTCACACAAATCTCATTTGATTTGTGTGGCGCATATTTATCTGTTCAAATAAATAAATAAATAAAACGCTCAGGTTAGACATGCAGTGGAAAATAACCTGAGTTGATCAGATGGTGTGACTGTGAAAATTTGTCGACTTAGATCGCTGAAATGTATTTTATTTACCATCAGTAGACGAAAAAAGTAATTAACTAGTAATTATTTACATTATCAATGTTACATTTTAAACCCTGTGACAATCGACGAATCGCAAAACTCTTTGTTACACTGATGGACACAAGTGGATATAACAAATATCTAACATTCTTTACTCTTCGCGTCGATTCCATCAAAATCTGCACCATTCAACTTCATACTGAAGAAATATTAAAATCACTTTTTACGCTTAAACTAAGTTATTTACCCAGGAACTGATTATAACACTTACCTCCCCCTCTCTCCATTGACAAGTGGACTGAGGCACGCTAATAGGTGTAAACAACTTGATTGGGGTCCGCATGATTATCGTAACCAGTGCTTAGAGACTTTCAATAACACAGCTAAAAATCATTCTCAATGAAGCAGGTGGATTAATTGTTTGTTTTCCCTCAGATTCTAAGCTTCCGAAATATTTCTCATCTCATGAATTTATGTTTTCTCGATTCGTATCTTTGATGACTAGACTTTCCAATCATCACTCATATTGTTCCTATCTCCATTACTTTGACAATTTCATTTCTCTGTGCAAATACAGTATAGCAACTTAAACTGATGTATATACATACATACCAGGTCCTAGGTTATGTTTAACTTGTTTAACTGATCACCTCTATACAATTCTAAGCTAGTTACTAGTATCAGTTTCTTTTTTACTCATTTACTTGGTTTCAAGAACTAACCATAATAAGTCAATTAGATTACCATTACACTTTTACAACAATTTGAAATGAATGATTACAAAAGTTCATTAACACATTAATTACCAAGTGAATTAGCAAATTTTTCTACAGGTAGATCTTTTGCATTGAACACATTCAATAATTCATTAGATTGTTTTTGTTTTTGTTTAGTTGGATTTCGTCTAGCCATTAAACAATAATCACGTAGATAAGCAGTGAATGCTAATCGTGCTGATTGAGTTAATTCTAATTTACGTGCTAATAAACTTGATGATTCTTTAGAAACTCTTCGTTGTAACTTTGATTCAGGAAATCTATACAGTAATAATAATAATAATACTCAATTAATTATTAAGCATTTATGAAGCATGAATAATCAACAGTGAGGAACGGACTTGAGGTTAACGTAGAACCCATAGCATATTAGTGTGCTGGACCCAGTTTCAATCCCATAATAACACAATGAGATGAAATGCAAAAAATTTAATAATAATAATAATAATAATAATACGGTTGTTGAATGCGCATATATTTGTAAATCTCTCCGCATTTTCGTTTCTCTCTCCCAGTCCATGTCCTCCCATGACATTTTTCATATCCGGTATTGTCCATTCCGATTTTGGAGTTTAGATCTCCCATCACAATGATGAGGTTCTTACTTGGGCACTTTGAGATGGTTGATTGCAGCCTCTCATAGAACTGATTTTTATTGTTGTCGTTGCCACCATTGGTGGGTGCATAACATTGGATAATATTAATTGTGATCCCCTCGTTTTTTTTGTTTTGAATGATGCTTTGATGATTCTGGATCCGTGAGATTTTTATCCTACAAGGGTTGGAGGGAGTGTGCTAATGGGCGGCCTATGCTCCTCCCCGAGGAGTAACAGGATTAAGTAAGTAAGTAAGAATGACTGAACGAATAGAATATAATTCGAAAAGACAGTGTAAAATATGTATGAAAGTGTACTGAAAGCAAAGAACAAAAGAAAGATAAAATGTGAATGCATCTATTTCATTGTCAACGATTCTTAACCAATGTAAACTAAAATTCTCAACCTCCGATAATGATTATGGCTCAAATCTCAAATAAGTAGTCTGGATATCCCAATATGACACAGACTAACAGTTAGTTACTTTTTTGACTGATGCCATGTGCTAGTTTAGCTGCAATTTAACCAGTGTATACGTGAATTGACTTAAATGTGAATAGAGATAGATGGCAGCTAGTAGTTGAATCCAGGATGCATGTTTCGTCCTGTTCCAGACTTGTTAGCTGGCTGTACCTACATGCCAATGGATAACACGATGGCATTCCAAGCGAAAGATAATGGGTTCAAGTCTCGCGTTGAGTATCGGCTCTGAGATGCAGGCCAGACAAAAAGTTAATAATAATAATAATTTCAAAGGTCAAAATGTAGCTGGAGAAGAATGAATAAATTGGTCTGTCCCAAAGCTAGAACAACCCATGTGAACTTGGCATGGTACTAGATGCTATAGTGTAATTTTCATAATGAATGGACTCCATTTGTAATGCATGTTTGCTTATTCCACTCGAAATGAAGTCCATGACCATTAATTCCCATAGTCGGTTAAATTTTATTAGGAAGCTATGACTCTCGGAGGTAGTCATGTAGAAAAGGGGTCAATACTAAATACAAGAATGATGTTGTAAATGTAAGTTATTAAGATATCGACTCAATAGGTGAACAAATGAATGAATGGAAAATCCCAAAGTGAAGTCGTCTACAGACGAGTTTTATTGAAGACGCTCAAAATGAAATATAATAAAGTATTTGTCTAATGCCGCTTAAAGATTGCAATAGTTCCCTAGTTGATATTAATTTTTAGTAAAAAGAGTGAAGAGAACACCTCATCCAATTTTGATGGAGTTTTGTTCTCTGAGCTGGATCGTTTATTCGTGGAGCTTTCATCATTCTTATGAACGACATCATCAACACAAACTTCAGATAGAAGTGAAGTGTTCTAATTTCTCCATATGCGTTTCACAGCTTGTTCTGTACACCTTGATGTAGATTGGTTCTTATTGACCTTAAATTTGTCATTGTTTACTTTTTTGTTTTGATTGTGTCTCCCAAACCATCTAGCTTAGAGAACAAAACTTCATCAACATTATCCAACTGAGCTACAAATCTTCTCCTTCTCATCCAATTCAATACACTTAATGAATACGATTGAATGATTAAAGAAAAGTATACATTTATACTAATATATAGCTTACTTTACTAATTTTAATACAACAGAATGTTTAGCAAGTATATTAATTAAATTATGCTCAGATGGTAATAGAAATAAAATTGATCGACCTATTTGTCCATTTCGTCCAGTTCGACCAATACGATGTATATAATCTTCAGTAAAATGTGGACAATCAAATTGTACAACCCAATGAACATTTGGAAAATCTATGAAAAGACAACAACAACAACAACAACAATAACAACGATAACAAGGAAGTTGAATAGAATAAGGTGAATTTTAATATGGTGAAACTATAATTTATAAACGAACCAATCAAATTTAAGATAACAGGTTTTGGCGCAAAATTCATTTGTCCAAACAGCATTTTGGCATTATAAATGATATTTAGTTGATGATGAAAACATTTAACGTAATCCTTAATCTTAAGGTTCAACTTTAAATTCTAATCGGTAATTTCTCACACTAATATATATATAATCCTTATTTAACTTTAGTAAGTAGGTGAACATTCCAAGATCATTTCAGTGTTTTTCAAAAGTCGTCCATAAATTATAGGTCCCATTGAATTAACAATGAATGTCAAAATTCAAGTTACGGAGGTAAAATATCTTTAGGGCATTTGAAGATGAACTGGGTGATGTTCATTTTTATTTATTTATTTGAACACATATATATTGGTACAAAGGGGCACCGAATACATATGTACCACACAAGTCACTTGATTTGTATGTGGACTGTCAGTCAGTCAGCTGTTAGAGGTATGAGGGCGGTTATCACTTCACGGTTGCCCACACCGTGGAACGGTTCTCCTGGAGGTACCTGAAAAGGAAATTGGATTAGAGGTGGTCTTAGTGATCTGAGAGTGTGATCGCAGTGCTCAACAGACAACTGCTTGAGGTCGGTCATACACGACCTTTTTATGAGTAATTTTTGTGTTAGTTCCGTACTTGTTGAGACCTTACCGCCGGAGACGGATATCCGTGGGATAAGGCGAGGTGTTCATTTTTAGGGTCGACCTTTTCTAACCCCACCCCTCCTCGTGGGAAGGCAGCATCGCTGTTATTCTGGTTGTCTGAAGGAAACACCTTACTGGTGTCACACCTCTGTACAGTCAGCAGTACGACTTCGCCCTCGGTCCTTGGATTTGTTGCTTTTAGACTTACCGCTCTTCAATCGACCTGTTTGGTATGGTAGGACCTTGAGGAAAGGTTGTTCCAGACAGTATAGCTCACTTGCTTCATCACGATAGGCAAGCCCGACAAACACGTCAAGGTAGCAACAATGGTAGAAGTATGTAGACTGTGATACAACACGGTGCCCAGACCGAAGTAGGTGGTTTTCTTAGAGGGTCACACCCGGAGCCTTCAACCTAAAGGTCTAATCCACAAAGCAGTGGAGTAACGTAAGGAGATGCAGTCCCACGGTAGCCGGTGACCAACAGTAGGTTCATACGCCATTTGTTCCTTCAGGATACTGGAGCCCATGTACACCATTGGTTTGAAATCAGAGTTTTCCAAATCTCCTAGGTGGATCATTTATATCCACCAATCCGATTAAAGCACCGGACATTCGCTTTTTGTTTTCTCAATTTCGTAGACAACATCCCCCTGCGAGGAAACAGGGTGGTACTTCTCTGGTAGTTTTCTACGGAATATAGTCGCTAACCCCATGCCCAACCCTTCTCCTTTATCCGGGCTTGGGACCGGTAGTCGCCCCAGGTGGAGTTTTTTAAGAATGATAACCGTTAATATTTAAGAGATATAGGGTGTTATATCTAGAAGGTTGTTTACTTGATATACCGCGCATAACTAAGCACTAGAACGCCAAAACCCTTCCTAGTGGCAAGGAGAAGACAGAAGACTAATGAAAGGAATATTATTCCAAACAGTGTCAATTATGTTGCAAAATTGTCAGGTATTTATAGTTTTTAGTAAGAACGAAATCATCATTACAGTCCTCCAATCCGCATACAAGGGGTTATTAGCCTTGTCCAATCGGGAAGCTACATGTAGGAATTCTAGAATATTCTTCCGAAAGGTGATTGGATAGAATATCTTCGGCTCCTTCTGAGCCTCCTACAGCTTCCTCAAGTTCACCCGTGGTCCGTCGTCATATAGGAAAATTGAAATTTCGCTCAAACAAATTAAGTGAAATATTCAACTATATCTATATCTATGTTAGTTAATGTTTGATAAAAATAACATGATAAACATATATGTACATATATCTATATCATTATTATCTTAAAGCATATTGTACTTACCTAAACCTCGTTCAGCTAAATTAGTAGCTAATAGAACGGAACCATGTGGAGAATTAGCAAAACGATCATAAACTTGAAAACGTTTTTGTTGATTCATATTACCACGAAGTTGTAAAATTTTAAAATATGGTCTAAGTAATTGAAATAATTCATATGCATATCGAACCTTATTATAATATAGAAATAATAAAAATAAACAAATAATTAATGATAAATTAGTTCATAGTTAGGGGTGATCAAACCAAAATGTGGCATCAGTCGTTGAATTCACTAACTTCTAGTGTGAGCCATGTTGGTAGTTGCAAACTACTTGGTTGGGGTTCGCGTGACTAACGTAACTAATGGTTGGAAACTCTGGATGACATGATTCAGAATCGATCACAATGGCGTTGGTGTATACACTCTCTGTTTTCTTTTAAACTAAGAGATTAAAATCACTTTATACCTTTCTTCCTGTATTATATCCTGATACATAACCTTTTTTATACATTACTACCATTGAAGTAACTACTTTCATGAATTTGGTGTTCATCTTGTTGTGTTAATGAGGTATGGCAACTTAGATCGATGCATATATATGCCTGGTTTTACGTTGTAGCTGAATGACTGAAATTAGTCCATTCAATGCTCAATGTCTTTCAATGTGTAAGTATACAATTGAAACGTTCCAGTGTGAATTCAAACTGAAATTGAATTACAAAGGTATATTATATTTTAAGGACTGTTTATAATGATCAACTTGAATGGTATTTAAAGTTGGAAAGGTTATTGAAACTTTCCAATTGGCCTCTTTTAGTAAAAGCCAATATCTTTTGATGAGGTTATGAATCTTCATCGACTGTGATGGTTGGGCCACGTGCTGCGTATGCCTGAACACCGATTACCACGGCGCGCAATGCTAACCGGTGTTAGGGATGATTGGAAGAAGGTTAGGGGCGGCCAAAACAAAACGTGGCATCAGTGCTTGAAGTCACTAACTTCTGGTCTGAGTCATGTTGGTAGATGCAGACTACTTGGTTGGGGTCCGTGTGACTATTGTAACCAATGGTTGGAGACTCTGTGTGACATGGCTCAGAATCGATCACAATGGCGTCGGTGTATACACTCTCTGTCTTCCTTTAAAATAAGAGATCACTTCAAATCTTTCTTTCTAGGAACTAATTCTATCTTCCTGTACTATCTCCTTATACACACTCTTTCTTCTATATATTACCACCACTGAATTAACTACTTCTATGAATCCGGTGTTTATCTTGTTGTGCTAATGCGGTATGGCAACTTGGACCGATGCATATACGTGCCTGGTCCTACGTTGCAGCTGACTGACTGAGTGAGACAAGAAAAAAGGAACTGCATTATTAATGAAAGTTTTTTCAATTTAACAGTAACTAAAAAGCCTAAGAGGCAACGATTTGAGGCATGTAATGCATAATTTTTAGGTAAATGATTATTTTTGCAGTATTAGATCTATACTTTCCAAAACTTGCCACAGGGACCTCAAATTCATGAGTAATTGAAGAAGTGCGTGTTATTTTAAGAACTGACATTTTCTAGAGGTTAGGGGTTCGTGAACAAAACCGAGGGTCCTGATTTCAATGAGATTTCCTAATCTATTTTTCCTTTGGTAGGAAGGAAACAACGTTGAAGTGATAAGTCTCGTGAATTTGAACGCTATACTCGGTTCCTAAGCTATTCTTGTAACCTTCAAGCTAGAACTATACAGCGACCTGAACACGAGAGAGAAGGAGCAAAGTATGCGAAAAGTACTTTACTCCAAGGTTCATTTTAATACAGAAAACATAGTGTTTTTATAATATTCTAAATGTCCTTGGGTTGCTCGACAATTCTGGAATGCTAAGTAAACATAGTAGCAGTATAACAATCAGCCAATCAGAACCTCTACATGTGACGTTTCACATCCTTGATGTTTCTGGCTAAACTCCAAGTGAACGCTGATTGGATGAAATGCTTCTTAATGTTTCCTGAACCTTGCGAGAATTTTTCTGGATTATCCCAACAGAAGATACTATTTGCCCGTGGTGAATACATGACTTCTACTAAACCCTAGTGCATTAAGTAATATGATTTTACCTGGGGACCTTAACTTCAGAGAATAGTTAAAAATTTCATTCCAACTTAAAGTAGACGTTATTGATATTATTTCAAAAGGACAATTCAAAGTTTTGTAATTCATCTATCCAGCTTAGAGAACACAATACCATCCAAGATGTCAATTTGAACCATGAATCTTTATCATTTTAAAAATTTACAAGATTGTTTATTGTCAGACAAGGTTTACATTTTCCTTGAAAATAGTTAGTTGCAGATAAATTTATTAAAACCCTCTATAATGAACTCAAAAGTAATATTTAGTCATATTGACAATAATAAGTTTGCAATGATGGGTATCAATTTACGTAATCGTACAGCCCCCAAATGCCCTGGTACAGCCGATATTGGGGAGAGTTTGCTCTCTCTCTCTCTCGAAATGCTCTCACATGGCCACGCGTATAAAGCCTCTACCAGGGAAGTCCTACTCACTGCATTCTCGTGGCAAGGGTGTTATTTACGGAATTAAGAGGGCGAAAAGCAAATGTCCGGTGATTTAACCGGGTTAGTGAACACGGAGCGTCCACCTACGGGAGTTGAAGAACCCTCATTCCAAACCAATGGTGCACATGGACTCCAGTATTCTGAGGGGACAAATGGAGTATGAACCAATTGTTGGTCACCGCCTACCATGTGACTGCACCTCCTTACGTTGCTCCACTTCCTTGTGGATCAGACCTCTAGGTCGAAGGCTCGGAGTATGGCCCCCTAAGAAACCGACCTGCTTCTGTTTGGGCAACCGGCAACCAGTATCATAGCCCTCACACAAATCAAATGAGATTTGTGTGGCGCATATGTATTCGGTGCCCCTTTGTACCAATATTTATGTGTTTAAATAAATATGTACAAACCTGTTATACACTCTTTTATAGAGAAAATCAAGATATTGACAGTATTAACTACTGAAAATATATACTAACAAGCACATTTATCATTTATCAGCATATTGATTGGTAGAAGCAGTTCGTTGTAAACATAAAATTGATGGATGACATTCACTAACCGGTAATATACTGTTAACACAAATGAAATGTCCATGTAATCTTTCCCGGAAGGTGATATCATATGTACATGCACATACACGGCGAATTGAACGTGGAATATTTTGTTAGCAAAAGAATGAAGACACTTCATTGACAGTAAGATGAAACTTGAGTGGTTTACAGAAGATAACTAAGGTCAGTGTGATATCTACCAATTGGTCGAATCGTGAACAATGGAGTAAGATCGAATCATATAAAAGTGATAACCTGTGTATACAACATGCATATTCAGTTAACTGATAAGATTAGAAATTTTTCTAAAATTATAACAAAGATACTATTTAATTGTGTGAACTGTGGAGAGAGTTCTAATCACAAACTGACGTCAGCTAAGGAATCATTGAAAATCAAAATGCAGTGGGTAGTTATTTCGTTCTATCTTGAGACTCCTATGTAGTAAGTACTGAAGTTTGTAATTAGTACAACCCTACGAGGAGTGGAAGCCGAGACCGCTAGTTCTTGTAACAAATACGCCATTTCCACACAAGTTAGTCAGGAACAAATCATGACCATTTCAAAATATAGTGAATTTACGATACCGTGCGACAGTCAGTCAATGCCATCCGTGATGACTCTCATTTAATGGTACTAGAATGGCACACGCATGCCAAGAGACTTCGAGAAGCTGTTAGACTTGACTCTTGTTGATGAAAATTCCGAAACTAGGTAAAAACATTCATCCAATCCCATTAGTTTTTTAAAAGTTCATAAACAAGTTACAACCCAGTATATGAAGCAAACTCTTCTCATAAGAAACTCAGTCAGTCAGTCAGTCAATCAGTCAGTAACAACGTGGAACTACTACCAAGATTAAAAAAAACGAGTTGACAACACTAGTACACACACATTGACAAACCTGTTTTTGTGTTGAAAAAAATACAATAATCTTCTTTTTACAATGACTTTGAAGAAATGTCCATAACGTATCCAACTTTTGTTCCAATGGAACTATGGCATAATATTGAAGTAGTTCAGATGGTGTGTGTAATTCATTTGATAAAGTTGTACTATTAGTAATACTGTTAATATTATTATTAACTGATACAGTTATTGGATTACGCATACTAAGACGAATAAGTTGATCTGTAGCTCTATGATCATTGAGGAAGAAAAAAAAGGGTGGTGGGGAGAAAGAATAAAAAAAAAACAAGAAAAGTAAAATTAATTTTTTGAAGATATGAAGTAAAACAGAATAGATTGCTTTTGTAGTATACCCATTTATTATTACATAAAGATCTCATATTACCTAAAAAAGGGGTTCAAATTGATAGAATTCAAGGAGACTTCTTCAGTGTTTTTATTAGCTCCTGTGAATGAGAGTTATAAGATAAGTGAAAGAATCAGAGCATTGCACTGCTTGACCTCCTATCATCAGATTGGGTGTTGATGTAAACTCACGTTCTGAAGTAGTATTTTATACTTTACATGAAGCAAAAATCATTCGTCAGGAATTTTTTGAACGATACTTAAGTCTTAATGCGAAGGGTAACGACGACTTTCATTCCTTTCTGATTGCTTGTCACTACTTTTAGTCCGTTAATTTTCTGCGTGTTCGAAGGTCATTTTTTTGTTATTATGTAATACTGAGTTGTACTATTTCAAGCTGTCCTGTTTGAATATGTTTTCTTATTCCGATGTAAGCAGCTAAACTTTGCCTGGAGTCCCACCGGGGGCTACTACCGGTCTCAAGTCCGGATAAAGGAAGAGGGTAGGGCATGGGGTTAGCGACCCACCCCGTAGAAAACTAACTCGCTACAAAAACGCTAACCACAAAAGTAAGTAACGTATGTAATGTAAGCAGCTAATTGTTAAAATGTTGTGTGCCAGCTACCATTATTCAGTTCTTGATAGAACCATCCATGTTAGACTAATCTGAAACCCTAATACATAGTTGTTTTTCTAAAAATTTGGCATTAAAGAAAGTGACTGTAAACAAAGAGTAATATGATAACATAAAACATTAATTCTTATTATTTATAAATTTACTTTGTTAAAGTGGCTGAAAACAATAAAGTTTGTCGATCAGGAGTTAAATTTTGAAGAATCACTTCTAAATCATCACGAAATGTTGGATCTAATAATCTATCAGCTTCATCTAATATAAGTAATTTTAAATTAGACATATCAAGAAGTGAATTTTCTGTTTGATGTTGAGCCATTCGACCAGGAGTTCCAATTAGAATATTTGCTCGTGATATACTATTCCATTCTTGATTTTTTAAAGCCTACAAAGAATGAAAAAACAATATAACATTGAATATTGAACAAAAATAAACTTTAATAATCACATCCTATATAGAAAGTATACAAATAACCTGACTAGTTAAATTCAAGTTCAAGCCCTGTTAATGGATAAGTAATGATAGACCCCCAAATGCCCTGATATTGCCGAGAGTGGGGTAGGTTCTCCCTCCCTCTCGAAATACTCTCACGCGGCCACGCGTATACAGACTCTGCCAGGGAAGTCCTACTCACTGCATTCTCGTGGCGGGGGTGTTGTTTACGAAAATGAGAGGACGAAAAGCGAACGTCCGGCGCTGTAACCGGATCCCAATTCTATGGTGCACATGGGCTCCAGTATCCTGCGGGAACAAATGGCGTATGAACCAATCGTTGGTCACCGGCTACCATGGGACTGCATCTCCTCACGATGCTCCACTGCCTTGTGGACTAGACCTTTAGGTCAAAGGCTCGGGGTGTGGCCCCCTAAGAAAACCACCTGCTTCGGTCTGGGCACCTGGGCAGTATCACAGCCCACACACTAAAACTATGATGAACTATCTGCTTATAGAAAATATTCGTTTCTCTCCGACTAACATTGAAATGACTGGTACTATTATTATTGTTATTATTATTATTATTTACTACGTCATTTATTCACTGTCTCCTATTTCTACTTTTTGTATCCGTTTCGACTTAGACAGCAGCTCGCCTATGGTGAAAATTCGGCCCTATCTAAACGTTCTCGTGTCACTGCCTGGTTGAAAATTGTATGTTACCACCGAATACGAGTACTGAAGCAGTTTTTCTGAAACCACGTACACCATTCAAACTGACTGCCTTCAACGTTCGCACACTTATGCAGGTCGGACAACAGATAGGGCTGGCTATGTCTTTGGAAAGTCTTAATATTGACGTGTGTTATCTATCCGAGACCCGTATTCAAGACTCTGGTGAAGTACTACAAATTCGCTCTCTATCTGTCTCTTCAAAAAGCTTGTTTTACGTGCGTTTATCCGGAGACTTTGTGGCATCTTTGTCTGGTCTTTCTGGCGTTGGTGTCGCACTAAGCGCTAGAGCTGAGGCAGCACTAATCGATTGGATCCCCATTAACAGTCGGTTATGTGCCGTTAGATTAGAAAGTTCCATCAAAGTGAGAAGAAATCGGCGTGAGAAACGATGTCGTTTCGTCATCTCCGCCTATGCCCCGACAGATTGCAGCCCGGATGCAACCAAGGATGAGTTCTACCACCAGTTAACTGTTCTTCTCCAGAAAGTGCGTTCAACAGATATTGTAGTACTAGCTGGAGACTTGATTACACGGGTCGGGCGTCTAGGCACAGAAGAGAGTCATTTAGGTGGCCGATGGGGACTCGGTCGCAGGACAGATAATGGGGAACGTCTACTGCAACTATGCACAGACCACAACCTGTTTCTGGCTAGCACTAACTTTCGGCACAGTCATCGCCGATGTGCCACCTGGCGTCCTCCCGCTGCATCTGAAGCCTCGACTCAGATTGATCACATCGCGATCAGCTACCGCTGGCGTGGTTGTGTACAAGACTGCCACTCCTTTTGGAGTACCTATCTGGAATCTGATCATGCTCTGGTCTGCGCCAATCTTACCTTACTTTTCAGTGGACAACGTAGTGACCGCCACCAAAGGATTGATGTTAGCAAGCTGGCTGCAACTTCTGTTGCTAGTAAGTACCGAACCGAGCTAGCTTCTAGGCTAGCTACCATTACACCGAAAAGTATAGATGAGCATTGGTTGCAATTGCATGACGCCATGAAAATGGCGGGTACAGTCTGTTGTGGGTTCGCGAAACGTCCCGCTTATAAGCACTGGGTTTCCTCTGGTTCCTTACAACTCATTGAAGCCCATCGGTCTACTCCGGGTGACCGTGAGTTTGACCACAAACGAAGGATGTTACGCAATGAAATCGGGCAAAGCTTGCGTGAGGACCGAGAAACCTAGTGGTCGGAGCGTGCTAATGAGCTGGAAGCAGCAGCTGCATCTGGTAATTACCGGAAGCTCTTCCAACTCATCCGAGCCACTGGCAGCAAGAAGTCTGGTGTGAGCGAAACAATCTGCGAGGATGACGGAACGCCAGTCACTAACATCCATCGACGTCTTGGACGATGGGCAGAATTCTTCGAAGGGCAGTTCAACTGGCCTGCTGCTCCGGCAACATCGGTCAGACTGTCCTGCCCTACATGGCCGGTGACGACTGATCCACCAAATGAGGCGGAAGTCCGCAAGGAACTCCAACTTTTGAAACGCTACATATCACCGGGCCCAGACGACTTACCTCCGGCTCTTTTTAAAGATGGTGGTGACTTTCTGACTAAGGGACTGACGACGTTGTTTACAAAGGTCTGGGAACTAGAGAGTGTACCAACGTCATGGAATGAATCGATAGTTGTCCCTATCTTTAAAAAGGGTTCACGTCGTTCCTGTAACAACTATCGGGGGATAAGTCTACTTCCGATTGCGTCCAAGCTATTGGCTTCCGTTATACTTCGTAGGTTGTTCAAAACCCGAGAAGGATTGACTCGCGAGGAGCAGGCTGGGTTTCGTTCTGGTCGAGGATGTATTGATCATATCTTCACCCTCCGCCAAGTGTTAGAACACCGCCATACTTATCAAAGGCCAACAATCGTAGTGTTTCTTGATATCAGGGCTGCCTTCGATTCGTTGGATAGGACTGTTCCCTGGGAGTGTCTATTGAAGAAGGGTGTGCCTGAGAAGTTTATTAACATCCTGAAAGCCCTATATACAAACACCTCAGGCAGAGTGAGGGCATACAACCACCTTTCTCCATTATTCCATTCGAGCAGTGGAGTTAGGCAGGGTTGTCCAACATCACCATTCCTCTTCAACTTTGCCATCGATGAAATTCTGGAAACAGCTCTGACGGATGTAAGTAATGGTGGTGTGGATCTGTTGCCTGGAGAAAGACTTCTTGACCTTGAATATGCGGATGATATTGTCTTACTGTGCGAGAATGCCCGAGCTATGCAATCCGCACTTAATCAGTTGGCAATCAGTGTCCGTAGGTATGGTATGTGCTTTGCTCCTTCGAAGTGCAAAGTACTCCTACAAGACTGGCAGGATCCTGAACTTGTACTCACACTGAATGGTGAGCAGATAGAAGTAGTCGAGAAGTTCGTGTATCTAGGTAGCTGCATAAGTGCTGGTGGTGGCTTAAGTGATAAGATCAATTCACGTATAATGAAAGACGGAGAGGCTTATGTCAGTCTGGCTGTAAAAGGTCGGATCTACAACGCGTCGGTGAGAGCAGTTTTGCTCTATGCTTGTGAAACCTGGCCTCACCGAGTTGAGGATGTTAGACGACTCTCTGTGTCCGATCATCGTTGTCTCCGAAGGATTGCTGACATTCAATGGCAACACCATGTTAGTAATGCAGAGGTTCGGCATCGTGTGTTCGGGCACAGAGACGACAATCCAATTGGTGTCACCATCTTGAAACACCGACTTCGGTGGCTTGGAAATGTTCTACGAATGTCGTCCTAGAGAATTCCTCGTCATGCATTATTTGCCGAGGCTGGGACTGGTTGGAAAGAGCGGAGAGGTGGTTAGTGTATGACATGGTGTCGTGGTATGAAAGAAAGCTGTAAAGGGCTAGCTTCTGTTGGTCCTTCACGACTCCCTGGCTGGGGTCCGAGAGATGGTGCGATACAGTGGCTAGAGACGTTATCAGATATGGCTCAGAATAGAAGCCAATGGCGATCCTGATGTAACCTTCTTTTACTTTCTTCATAAAAAGTGGTTGTATCTTTCTTAACTGAAAGAATTCTTTGTGGTTGTACCTTTGCGTTTCCCGCATTATTATTATTGTTACACTACCTTACACTAATATGTTTTCTTTTTTTATACACACCTTACTTTCTTTTTTCTCTTCCCATTCTCATTGTTTCGTGTGGAGCATATATATTTGGTGCCCCCTTACACCAATATTTATGTGTTCAAATAAAAATAATAAAAAATAAGTAATGATACTGCCAATTAGGGAGCAGTGACTTATCGATCGAATCAATGACGCGTGAAACCTGTACGATCAGTCTAGAATCCTTATCGGTCCTTTTTACTGTCCAGCCCTGCTTGCCTATTGAGTACACAATACAAATCTCAGCCTCCGTGATACGAATCATGTATTTCAACCATACTGGGTTTATATACAAACCAAACAGACCACATCGTACCATAAAATGGAAAATAACATTTGTATAGGATTTAGCAAAATGTGGCTGTGAATGTGGGAGATAGTAGTTGGTAAACAGATTATAACTCAAGAATGGTAAAACGTATAGCAATGGTTCATAGGTTAAAATAAAGCTTATAATAAGAGGAACATGAATATGGATAGTTTAGTTATTTAACAATTATACGATAAAATATACGTTTAGTATTGATTCATAAATGGACCCCAAAGTTACCATTCATTATGCTTATCGGGACCTAACAAATATGGATGAAGGGCTCATGATAGATGAATGATGTGGTTTATTAATACGGTTTTGGTTATCTATTTATTGGCAAAAATAAAAAAATGCAATCCTAGGCGTACATATTAATAGATGTGGATAATTTTAGGGATTTCGTACTTTCGGATAGGTGGAACTTTAATCATTCTTTTGAAAAACATCATTAGGATAAACTTCTGATAAAGTGAACTATTCTAGCTTGTCCACATACGACTAACTACGTCTGTGTTGAGAGTTGCACATTTTAATCCCTAAAAGTGTATCGTTCTCCTTGACATAAGAAATCTGTCATATAAATGATCATTAACCTGTAAGTATTTTTAGATTAGTGATTTCTGTCAATCTCATCTAACCATTAAGTAGCTTTGTCATTAATGACTGTGTGAGAAACACTAGCTTAAAAAGCGCACTGACAGAAATTATGATACGTCCATCCTGAATACACAGATTTGAATAAATTGACTTTTGGAAATGAGTAACAAAGTAAATTATGTAATTCGGTAGTTGAAAGTAGTCGACAGGAAGTCTTGGACTCAGTCTTCGTGCTATTTGGCATTCGTCAACAAGGTGTACCTTTGATATTGATGGAACTGATGCTCTTTGGAGGATTCGGTCCCGCGTTACTCAGATTCACAGTCAGAGAAGTTACCATTGAGCTATTCAATTTTAAGTGTAGCTCAGTCCTATAGGAGGCTATTTGCGGCTTAAAAAGACCATTGATAACTCCTTTGACTGTGAATTTATTATTATTTATTATTTGAACACATAAATATTGGTACAGGGGGGCACCAAATATATATGCGCCACACAAAACAATGATAATTTGAAGGGAAGGAGAAAAGAGAGAAAAAAAGTAATGAACGTGGGGAATTATTAAAAAAAGGGAGAGAGAGAGAGAACAATGGCGGGGGAAACGGAAAGGTACAATCAGAAGAGATCTTTCAGTTAAGGAAGATACAACCACTTTTTATGAAGAAAGTAAAAGAAGGTTACAGCACGATCGCCACTGGCTTCTATTCTGAGCCATATCTGATAACGTCTCTAGCCACTGCGTTACACCGTCTTTCGGACCCCAACCAGGGAGTCGTGAAGGACCAACAGAAGCTAGCCCTTTGCAGCTTTCTTTCATACCACGACACCATGTCATATACTGACTGTGAAGCAGAGTGATGAGAGATCGAATCCGCCAAAACACATCAGTTCCTTCAATACTACAGGTACACCTTGCTGACGAGTGCCAAATAGCATGAAGACTGAGTCCAAGGTTTCCTGTCGATTACCTCCAACCACCACCTTACTTCCCAACAGTGTACGCGATATCGAGTCAGACTAGTGATCATATTGCAAGTCGATAGATTAAATTTGCTAAACACTAAGAAAGACTTGATATACACGACATTGGTGACTTTTCAGTAATCAATCAATTGCAAATATAAATTATCTATCAAGAACCTGTTTAGATACTCGAATTTAAGTCATATCGTTTCAATGAGTACTAATGATACTATACGGTTGCTTATGTTAAATTAAATGGATCGAATTCAACGCTGTAACCTATTTGATAAAACACGAGTACTTTAACTATTTCGCTACTATTCATAGATGTAGTACTAGAATAAGTGTTATCATTCAATTCAAAACTAAAGAATAGAGAAACAACGAGCTGGATGGAATAAGGTTCGTTTATATGATAGTTGAACCTTTTCGAAATATAATACTCTCTTCTAACTTGATGATTTCTATTCGGTGCATAAGGTTGGAAAAGCAAACTTACTGAGACTTTGCCGCCCATAATGTTCATCATAGTGAAGTGGTGTTCACGAGCAAGTTTGGCAAATACGCTGAAAATCTGTCTTGATAATTCGCGAGTTGGTGTTAGAATTATGGCGACTGGACCATCAAACATGGAAACTTTGCTTTGATGAAGAAGTTCAAGCACAGGTATCACAAAAGCAATCGTCTTGCCACTACCAGTAGGTGCTTCAGCAACCACATCTTGTCCAAGAAGGGCAGGTTTTAAGACTAGCTTTTGAATTGCAGTAGGCTTTGTGTAACCTGATAATTTCAACCCCTTCAGGGTTTCTTTAGACAAAGGAAATTGTGTAAAGAAATTGCATTTGGATGTGTCTATCTAAAATGCAGAAATATTTTAATATTGAAACAAAAACTTACACTTTGAAGACGTTCGTTAGTGGAGGACTGAGGGTTGGAGTCACGAGTCATAAGTAGGGAATTTTCGGTTGCTAAATAATATTAGAAGCGTATGATAAATCTGTTCCGGCTACTGATATTCAACCTACAGTCGATAATAGCAAGATGAAACTACCATGAATTAAAGTTAACTGAGCACAATAAAGTACACTAATAACCTCAAACCAAACTAATATTTTACATGGTTATTGAATAAGATACACAACATATTTTATAGAACTCATGAGCACTTAAATAAAGTGTGAGGAACAAAAATGAAGTCAAGAAACATGAAACTAGAGGGTAGAATAAAATAATAAGAAGACAAATTAGATTATGCGCCCCAAAACTAATACTTTAATTATATCAGTTTCTTGTTTACATCAACTCTCATGACAATGTTGATACAACTAATAACTACGTATCCTAGTGTTTGTAATGTCGAGAAAATAGAGCCGCCAAACTGGGGTGCTGCATAAACCTGATGATGAAAAGTTGAGTATATTTATTTTGTAGGCTTGTAACGATTTCAAGACGCTTAGATAGAGTGATGACTCAGATTGACGCATGTATGAAGTATAAAAACGATTGATCTAGTGAACTTCAGGACATACCAGTTAAATTCTATGTTAGTAAAAACGTAGTTATTCACATTGATCTTAATTGGTTTATTGACCAAATGTAAGAAATTCTTACAGCTTTCTAATAAATCTGCTTAACTAGGATGGACTTTAAATAACAAGTAATCCACCCAATACAGCTTGATTGGGTTGTGGCAAAGTACTGATTTGATTACTGCTCAGGAACCACATGAAAAGATGAGAAGCTGAAAAATAACTAAAACTAAAGTTAGGTGCTGGCAAGAAGGACCTTAGATTCAAATTTTCCGGTGGTGAGGCTTCAACAGAGAATGATGCCGAGGCCGCTTTGGGTGCAGCATAAAGTCAATTAAATGGCCTTCGGATCTGTTACACAAATGTCCGTAACTTGCTCAACAAGCGATCGGAGCAAGGCATACCGATAGATTCCACCAAGCCGGATGTAATCACCGTTACATAAACTTGGCTGACTGAGTATGTAGACATTAAGGAACTTGATTTCGAAAGTTTCACATTATTAAGAGCCGAAAAAGTCTAGAAGCGTAAAGAGGGAGCAGTTCTATTCATTAGAAATACTATCCCCTTTACCGTTATCGATAACATATCCCATGAGAGTGGGAAGTGTGAATTAGTTAGTTGCAGCCTGGAATTCGAAGAACAATAGCTGATAAGTGGTTTAGTCTACCTCAGTCCAAACTTTAAGGTGAATGATGTCTTGCTAAACGGTTTCAACACTTAGTCATCAAGTGGTAGATGTTTAATCTTAACAGGCCTAAATGCACCTACGGTAGACTGGGAAAATCTGAGGGCTAAGATGTCAGAAAATTCCTTCGAACAGAAACTAATTGACGCAGTTATCACATATGTCCTAGTGAAACATGTGAAAGAAGCAAATAAGTACCACCCTAACTCTGAATCATCTTTACTAGATCTCATAATGGCATATTATGAGGATGACGTTACAAATCTCCATTATATGCCACCCTTAAATTAGGGTGGCCACAAAAATTTAGTCTTTGGTTTCCATATTGTTGTCAACAACGATGACCTGAAGAAATGATCTGAACGGTTTAAAACTTGGCAGTTATTGATGAGTGGTTCCAAGTGCATTATGGTGCATATTGATTACCAAGGTATAACTACACACACGGTGAATAGCAGTGTTTTATTTTATTTATTTGAACAGATAAATATTTCTTAAATTTCCCCATTTTTTTTAATTTTTAAATTATTTTAAATATGATCGTCTAAAAGACTCGTAATCTATGTGAATAAATGAAAAATTTGATTTGTGACGTTCAGCTTATATTAAGAAACAGACAACTAGTTAGGTGAAGAATAATTCAGATCATCTGATGAATATAATAGATTTGGGTTACCCATTTAAGATGGATTGAATCATATTTCAACCTCAAAGAATTTATAAAACTTTTTATCTATTTATTTGAACACATAAATATTGGTACAAAGGGGCACCAAATACATATGCGCCATACAAGTCACTTGATTTGTGTGTGGGCTGGGATACTGACTGGGTGCCTTATCCGAAGCTGGTGGTTTCCTTAGGCGGCCACACCCAAGAACTTCAACCTAATGGTCTGATCTACAAGGCAGTGGAGCAACGTAAGGAGATGTGAGTGACCAACGATTGGTCCATATGCCCTTTGTTCTGTCAGGATACTGGGGCCCATGTGCATCATTGGTTTGGAACGATGGTTTTCCAACTCCCCTATGTAGACTTTCTGCGCCCATTAACCTGGTTAAGGCGCCGGACATTCGGTTTTCGTCCTCTTGATTTTCTAAGCAACACCCCTGCCACAAGAACGCAAAGTAGGACTTCCCTGGCATTTTCTGCATACGCGTGGTCATGTGAGAGCGAACCCCCCCAACCCTCGGCCGTACTAGGGCATTTGGATCGGTGAATTACCTGCTGTCCAGTAACATAATGACTTAGGAGTCATCGTTAGCCAAGACCTAAAAACTACTGCACACTGCCATTTGTTAGCTACCAAAGATTTCAGAGACTTGTGGTTAATGTGCAGAGCTATTAGCCATGTCTATGCTAAAAACTTCCAGACCTGTATAGTGTTTGTACGTCTTAAAACTGATTGCTGCATACAGGCAGCTAGCCTCTATCTAAAAGAGACAGTGAGTTGTTGAAAAGGGTTCTTAATGTCCCCTATCTCTACTTATACTTTCAGTACCTCTACCACTATGGGATTTGAATCGATAACTGAATTTCTGTGCTAATGTGGTATGGCAACTCGAACTGATGTACGTACGTACAAAGTTCCACGTTGTTACTGACTGACTGAAAAGGGTTCAAAGAACCGCAACTAAGTTGATCCACTGAATCACAAAGCTCCCGTACGTTGACAAACTAGACAAATTAGAACTTTTCCACGATATAGTAGAAGGACCAGAGGCGACTCGATCACAGTTTTTAAATCACTTGGTGATAAATATGCGTCTGATATACCCTACCTTTTCTTGTCTTCCAAAACAGAAAATCTATGAGAACACTAAAAATGTTCACAAGCCCAGAACAAAATAGTTGTCAGTTGACTATCGGATTTTCGATCGAATCATCAACAAGTGAAATTCATCAACTCAATACGTGATTGAAGCTCCATCTGTCGATGCTTACAAAAGAAAGTTGGATCATCTGAAAGACACTATTGCGAAGACTAACACAAGCCTCCCAACTTCCTTTTCTTTCCAAACTAAAACTAAAACCGCACTATTGATAGTTATTAAGGTCTGGTTTGTGTCATAACGGAAGTAAATAAAATATTTAAACTCAATGCAAACAACGTCGATGTTAATGTATGCAGATTGATTTGTCTTTCACTCGTCCTTTTATTCATGCTAATGAACAGAATTCAGATGTAGTTTTCTCTGAGAAGGGGAAAAATTTCCATACGATGGCCATAGACACGTCGATATAACTAAAAACACGCAAGACACTACTAACTATAATTATAATGACCCACAGATCGGCTTAAACTCATAAATCGCAAACGATGATCGTATATGGCAGCTGAGACATGTGATACATAAGTCATTTGCATATATCATGTCCGATTCTGTGCGTTTTATTGGTAAAATTGTATGAACTTCGTCTTAGAATTTTCTGCTTTTACAGCCGAGCAATTCTAATATCATATATCTAATTGTATTTGAGTGCTTTTAAAATAATATTAAGATATGAATCTGGATCATGTTGTACAAAATTTGTTAATTATATGACGGACTGACTATCTGTGAACTAATTGTCTCATACAGCGAGTAACTTACATCAATGTCTTGAAAACGAGCTTGAAGTAGTCCCAATCTCTGAAACACGAGTTGTGGAGGGTAACGTACTAACCAAAACCACCGGGCTTCTAAAGTTGCTACCTTAAGTCGCAGTTCATATTCATTGCAAAATAAACTACAAAATATAAATAGAAAGATCCTATTGAGGCTGCATGGTCCGTTTTTTTCGAAATTTACATATCAATTTTTCACGGAGTTTAAAATACTTGTTGTGTGATGTATCAGTGGTCTGTCTAGGTAGAGCGAATCCTAATCATTCTATATTTTGTTGACTGTAAACTAAATGTTTTCACATCCTCCATGGAGCGTCTATTCAAGGCTTTATTATCAGATACCCTCTTATGCCCATAGACTTTCTTTTCTGGACGAGAAAGTAAAGATCAACCCTGTTAAGATTCCTAAAGAAGTCTCAGAAGCAAACATAATCCTTGTAGTAATGCCCCAGGCAGATGATCTATCATCACAATTCAGTTAAGTAACATTTCTTTAGGTTCTTCCTAGATATACTGAACCATTATTCTTGAAAATCTGAACTTTTTTCTTAATGTGATGTTAATCACCTAAAAATCCCGATCTTCAGAGAGGGGATTTACAAATCTAAATCACTCATTGATAAATTTCTCGAAATTCATTTCCGGGGCTCCTCTGTGTGCCTGAAAGAATGAACTTATCTGAAAGTAACAGTCTCCAGGTATTCTAAAAACTACATTTCCCGGACAAGAGCTGTAAGTACACTTTAAGCTATACCTTAAGGTATGACAGTAACGAATCCTAGGAGATAAGATTTTGTAAGTCTCTCTGTAAAGTAAGGCCCGTAACTAAAAGTGGCAGGTCTGCCTTTTATGTAGCACTCAGAAAGCGTCGAGGGACAGATTGCCGTTTGTGATATTACTAGTAAGCCAAGTTTCGCCGAAAGGCATTATACTTGCAATATTCGTTTACTAATTTTCCGGCTTTAACCTTCCTACATTATCGCATGAGCAGAGGGTAGGAGAGGAAGAACTTCAGAGTTGAATAAACATGAGGGTATCCACACCGGGAAGGGTGTCAGTAATTACAAACCGGCCTTTGGCGGGATGGCTTCTATAGGTGTTTCGGAGTGGTGAGGTTTCATTGATCAGTATGAGTTGTGACATTCAAACCGCGGCATCGGAAGTAACCGGAATGTTGTATATGTCGAGCTTCTTGATACAGAGTTGTTCACTAATAATTTTTGGAGTGGATGGGGGAACACATTTTAGCTTTAAGATAAGTTGCCTGGTAAGTCTCAGTCTACCCCCACGAATCCCAAGATTCATGAGTGGCTGTTACTGTATGCGGAGTTTCTAGTGTTATGTTGAATCAGCTGCATATTGGGAATCAGGCGGGGTGTAATTGTTTGAGGGATTTTGTGACTCAATTGGCTCGTATACTGTGCAGGTTTAATTTTTTCGAAATGGACCACCATCAGTCTACCTCATGAATCAGGCTAACTTCAATAGATGTAATTATTAATTCAGAGTCCTATTGAACTAAAATTAAAAATTTTCAGTACCCTGTATTCAAGCAAGAAAAATACCTGAGCGATTACACAACTGACTATGATCCGCCAGGTTGTATTCTAGTGATAATAAATGAGTACTCTAAAGTATCAACTCTATCTAACCTGGTTTTGCATACACTTATATCGGAGACTCTTTTGAAGATAGACTATTGAGGGTCAGACACCTGATTGTATGTTGGCTTTGCTGACGATAGCTGAAGAACTCCTTATCACAGGAAGGCTCATTATACTAAACATAAATGCTTTAGAAAGTCAGGTTACTCCTTTGATTTTTCTTTCGCGATTGGCACATTGAACCTGAAAAGCTTGGGATTATGTTTCAGTATATCAGAGAAGAGATTTGAGAGCTAATTAGTCCGACTGACATCTTTAAAAGTTAGATCTCACGAGCTAGAACCGGTTTTTGTACCAATCTTTGATCATCCAGTATGAACATGAGTACCAGTTCCCGTGAAATTTATCTTGTAATTACTCCATGTAGTATCCTGGAAGCTAACTGTGATAACAAGAGTGGCGCACAGACACTGAAATTCGAGTACGTTGTCTGAGTGCAGAAGATCATCCACCAAACCTGTTTATTCGATGAGACTTAACTAAGCTCTATGGCATAATGCACGAAATCTTTTGAAGCCACTTGTATCTAATTATATCAGAACACAAATTTTGTGCTTATTTACCAAAGTTCTAAGACAAAAACCTAGTTATATTAAAAATACAAAGTGCCTTGATAATTCAAAGTTTCTCTAGAGCAAATAGCGTCTAAGAATCTACAGGAATACTATAATCAAAACATGATAAGTTGTACAACAACGATTTAGGAGAAGAATATTTAGAAATATAAAGTCGTGATTATACGAGTCATGATCAAAAGTCAAGGCGTAGAAAATGTCAAGAGAATAAGAATTCTTTTGCGCAATCAGACCGGTTAGAACACAGACCTAGATTAAAGGAGCAGGAACTGCTGGAAAGACCTTTGTAGTGTAGATCACCATGGTCGATGATCTATGTCGAATGACTGGAGGCCTACTTGAGTTAGACGGGAATGGTGTGACGAACCAACTAACGTCGAAGTCACACCTCGTGGTCAGCACCTTACGTGGACTAACCCCACTGACGTATTAAGGTACCATAAATGCTTTGAAGACTGTACAACACAGAGGACGTTATTACAGAAATACATTAGTTAAAGTAGATACAAGCCAAAGTAATACCACCACTGCATTGGCCAGTCCATGGCGTACGATTAACTGATACGCGTTGGTTGTTCTTGACCTTGACGAGGATCGATGATTTAATTGATATTCAATGACTTAACTGCTGGTTGATTTGGCTGAGGCTCAGTGAAATGTCACTGGCCGTACAATAGCATACTGCACAGATGACGTTGCCAACTGGCGTTTATTTGTAAATATGCATACATGAAGTATTACTGCCATGAACTGCGATAACGTTTTTTTTACCTGAATGAGTTTTTGTAGGCAAAACAGACCACTTGCTAGTGACTGCAGGAAATATATGAATACGTGAAGCAATCACTAGGTGATTAGCGCTCATCATGTATAATCCTCAGAACATTCAATTTGGTTATCCCTTGATCTGAATAGGATTATTGATGACCTTCTACTCTTTATGGCTGTTTACGTAATTATTTTTAATTAAATCACATTTTTCGTCAATTATTATGACATATATGCAATATATTTGAATTCTAATGACATGAAACTGTAACGGAAAGAGAACGATGAAAATCCCTCCACAGCCTTTTTTGTTGGACAGTATTTCCATTTATTTGTTTCTTCTCTTGTCATATATCTTAACCTTTGTTCAGATCTCGTTTAAGCTTTTATTATGTGATTTTGATTAGAAACTTGTCTTTTTGTTACCTGATTTTTTATTGCATATTGCCGGACTATTGACAGTGAGGTCGTGTTTGACTAAGCTCAAGGTCACGGCGTGATTCAGTGTGACTGTTAACCTTTTGACTGTCTGCTTGGGAGGATTTCTGGAATCCCTGCAGATAGATTTTTGATCCCGTTTGTTGGGAATATATTTGTTGATTCTCAGGTATCAACTTCTTTGGTATTGACTGTTTCTTTTATTGTTTAGCGCACTACTTTGCGTTAGAGAAGCTTCTGACTGTATAGCACAGGCTGTACCGTTTGAGGTATTTTGTATTTTTGATATAATTTGTTCTATTTCTTAAATTAGAACCGTATAATTTGAGCACAGAATTTGTGTTTTGATATAATTTAATACGAGTGTCTCAAAAACGCTTGGCGTGCTATACGGAAAATCGTAGTCTGACCTATTCGAATACAATTTGGTTCGTCAGCCCTACGTTCAGCTCGAATACTGGTAGTTCGGTCGTAACAAAACTACATCATATCACTACACTCTTGTAGGGTCACTGAGTCCAGACCAAATGATCCATCAAACTTAAGAAATTTTACGCTGGATATCGGAAACTGTACAAACATCGTTAAAATCGAGAGCAACCAACGCGGATTAGTCAGTTACACATCATAGGCTGGGCCATACAGCAGTAACATTACTTTATGCTACTTACATCTGTTCTTACTAATACATACTTGTGTTCTGTTAAGGTTCTACCTATTATACGCAGTCACTAAAAGGGCTGATAAACCTGATTCTTGTTACAGGATATGCCACATTATGCACTAACTCCGAGATGTAACATTGATGTAAGCAACAACGTGATTCCATTTCCCTACGGATTAAGTAGACTTCATCATTCACACTGGTGGTTTATACTCTCTTCTAAGTAGTATGAAAGACTGATTATATTATTTCTTATAAAATGAAATTCTTATGTTGACTATAAGAACTTTGAATAAATAATTAACTGACTCTAAATTCAACTTTTTATTTCCTAAGATTGAAAATTTTAATAAATATAAAAGGCACAGATAATTTGCTAGTAATGAACATTTAATTACACACATAACTATGATGATATAATCAAGATTCAATTCATTCAATCAAAAAAGAAGTACGTTGATGTTGATGGGATGTGTTTTGAATATGTACAGCTCATTTTTAATGTGATAAAGCTTATCCAGCATCCTTGCACCAATATAGTCCCCTTATTGTAATAATTTTATTCCAGAAGCTTGGTAAAATGTTGGTATTTGTTCTGCTATTTCTTAGCAGAAATTGATTAGTTCATTTCTTCATAGTTAATGGCAATCTGGAAATTATTTACCTATAGACTGATAAATGTTATCCATTAACGGATTAACACATAAAAGGTGGTTTTTAACAATCATGTATAAGTGACAGAATTCTTTTCGATTTAAAACTGTACAGAGTAGTAATAAAAAGTACATTAGATCATAGGTTACTTTGATCAAGCTAGAAGTGAAGCTAACAGATAAAGACTTATTTAACTCAATCAATATATTGTAGCGTGGTGTCGAGTCGCGGTTGACTATGATCACCACTACAAGAAGACTACGTGCCAGTTAACCAATAAGATCCCCCGTAGGCCAATATCAGAAGGTAGATGATGGCTGTAGTCGTGATGTATTTTTTGGCGCTCTCGTGGTGTTGAAAGAATACCGAGATCGTGCCAAAGAGGTACAAGTGGATTAAATGAGCAAACGTAAGCGCGTACAAGGTCAACATCAACGGAAGGAAGAATGTCTTTGTTACAGTTAAACAAACAAGTACAGTAAAACAATCGCTGGTACAATTGGTTATCATAGTAACTGTTTCCATTACACCAATCGCGTTCTGTTAATAAAAGTAGATCACTACAATATAAACCAATGTGAACAACATAGATTGATCATATACACATATTGATTTAGAACTTCCATATATTGTTCATAAGACTAATTGTATGGAATATGTTTACAAAAGAGCTTAAGATAAAGCACATTATACTCTTTATCTTAGTGGTACTAATGATAACTTTCCATGAATGGTGATATAAAATCATTGAAATTGGTCTTATATCTTACAAGAATTCTATCACTCTGAAAATACCATTCATCTTTAAATGATTAAATCTTCACAGCTAAATTACTAATAAACTGATGTTGCGAAGAAAATTGTTATATAATATTCGAATCCTGTAATCAAGATCATGGATGCACACTGTTTGAGGAGTCCCACAACAGGACGAAACGACCGCCTAGTGTTTTCAAGTTATCCATGGTGATCTAACTTTAATTGACTCATGAACTCAACTATTAACTTACTACAACATTCACAAAACCCCCCTTTATAATAAAATAATGTGTAAAAAACAAAGAGCAGAAAAGTCTTATAAAAAAGGGTGTATTTTATTACTGTAATAGTATACTAACAATTGTCGTTTACGTGAGTTTATGCACATAAAAAATACAAAATGGATCTGAGTGTTCTTATGTTAGATACAGTATTAAGGTTGACATTTACAATTACAACGATAACGACCATACGGACCCATTTGTAATTTTCTAGTTACTGTAATTGGCTTTCTCGTTGTTGTTGTTGTTGTTGTTATTGTAGGAGGAGGAGGAGGAGGAGGACAAGGATCAATTTTATTCTCTTCATATGGCCGTGAATTTCGCACATCACCCCTGAAATGATCAAAAATGGTGATGTTTTTTTAAAAGAAAACATAGAATGAGAGTTATTGAGTTAAATAAACAAGTTGCCTGTCATTTTCTGTAATCAGAAGTTACTATAACTTATGTAAATTCTATCGAAGGGAGGTGCCTGACTGATATGAGAAGTAATGACTCCAATCGGTTAATCGATTGTGATGTATAGTCGCAGTTAGTTAGATCTGTTAGTTATAGATAGTTAATTGTAATGATATGGTAAATATGAGTTCACATAGTAAGTTACCATTTAATTATTGTCAAATACTATTCAGTTCAATCTAGGAAAATCTATATCAGTAGTCTTTGTACTCTCATTAAGAGTCGTCGGATTCAAGGTTTCAATATCAAGCATTAGTTAGTTAAGCATTCCGTGGATATAACGGTGATAGACAAAACAATATTGTGATATTCAGTGAAATAATTTGATTGTTCTTATCATATCTTACGATGAATAAAGAGGCAAGACTATATTAAATGGGCTGCGACCGACCTCTTGTAGGACTGAGATGCAATCACAATTGATTAATCACTAGGTGGTGATCAATGTCATGCGCGGACAGCTCAGCGGTAACGTCTCTGACTGTGAAGTTGGGTGACACGGGATCGAATCCATCAGGGAGCACCAGTCCTCTTAGGATTACAGGTACAACTTGCTGACGAGTGCCAAGTAGCACGAAACCTGGGTCCAGGGTTTCCTGTAGAGTACCTCCAACCACCATCTAATCTCACGATAGTGCCCGCAATGTCGAGTCACTTAGACTGGTGGCTACATTGCAACATGGTCGATAGCATTTGATCTACACTAATAAGGACTAGACGCGCATGATACTGATCACCACCCAGTGATCAATCAATTGTGAGGCAAGACTATAATTTATAGAAAAACCAGTCAGGTATAAGAGAACAGGTCTCAGATTTCAGCGCGAAATTCACCTATCCATTTGGCTAAATAGAGTTTTGGCACTACAACATATGTCAATTCGTGATGAAAACCCTAAATCTAATTCTTAATCTTAATCATCAACTATAAATCATAATTTCAATTCCTCACACAGGTCTAGAACCCTCATTAGGTCCTAGTTATTAGGTGGACATTCTTAAAGTCACTTTGGCATCACTCAAAAATCGTTCATAAATTATAGTCTCACCGTAAATTAATTTGTGTAGTAATTGTTTAAAATAAAAGTTTATGATTCTCGTGAGATTTTAATAAATTTGAACTTATTTATATGAATAGAAGAACCCTTCTAACAGATATATAGAAATCTTCTTTGATATAATAATGAATATCATTTAGCTCGCTTGAAATCAAAAGTAAAATTCTCTGTTTTTTTGGGGTCATGATAATGATCCTTTCACAGGTTCACCTACGAAAACCTTGTTACGACTTTTACTTTCTCTAAATAGTTAAGTTAGAACATCTTTTCAGCATCAGTCGTACGGTAAAGTCACTACAACGACACCAAACCAACGAACTGACTAAGTCATTTAATCGGCTGTAGTGATGGGTGGTTGTATACAAAGGGCATCTCATCCGCCGGATCATGACCACGCTATTTCATAGAGAAGCAATAGAAACCGTGTCCTAAACAAACAAAGAAGACCAGTCTACTATTTAGCAGGTCAATGTATTGTTCATTATAGGAATTAACCAGATAAATCGCTCTTACAATTAAGAAGGACCATGCAGGTACTCCAGATTATCTTCATTTACCATATTTTGACAAGACTACACATGATTGTGAGAACGTTTTTTTAGCTCGAGATAAAGATTTCAGAGTTATTCTGTTCTATTTGCTGAATAGTTTAATTGTGATGTTTTCACTATCCATGTCGACAATATCATCGGTAAATGATTCAAAGAAAATTTAGTTTCATTAGTTGAGATCATGAGTCAATTGAAGTTAGACCATCATGGAAAAACTGGAAGTACTGGATGGCCGTTTCGTTCTATTGTGGGACTCCTCAGCAGTGCGCATTTGTAACTTATTCCATTAATCTGAAATTTGGTAGATTCTTGTTCAATTTGTATGGTTATTGTTTGTCAGTTTATTTTTAATTGTTTTCACTTCTGATTGTATAGTTGTTAATTCTTTTATTTATTGATTAATAGATTGAATTAAATTCGATTTATCGGTTAATTGATTGATTGATTGATTGATCTATGATCAAAGTATGAGGCTTCCAAAAAAATTTCTCATTTTTTTTGCATCTCCTTTGTTTAATATTTCGATTTGTTCCTAATCGATTTCATGTTCATATTGATTTATATGGATCAATATGAGCGAATTTATATCAAAGCTTTCAAAAGCTTTCTTGTGTTCATGTAGACGTAAATAATGAGGAAAACATATTGTCCTTTGTAGTATTTCTCATAGTTGTAGTATCTTATGTTGTAAAGAACAAGACAGAATTTTTGAAAGCTCAATCAATTAATCAATCAATCAACCAATCACTCGATCAATAAATCAATCGATCGATCGATCGATCAACCAATCAATCAGTCAATCAACTAACCAATCAATCAATTAACCGATAAATCGAATTTAATTCAATCTATTAATCAATAAATAAAAGAATTAACAACTATACAATCAGAAGTGAAAACAATTAAAAATAAACTGACAAACAATAACCATACAAATTGAACAAGAATCTACCAAATTTTAGGTTAACGGAATAAGTTACATATGCGCACTGCTGAGGAGTCCCACAATAGAACGAAACGGCCATCCAGTATTTCCAGGTTTTCTCTGGTGGTCTCATGATCTCAACTATTGAAACTAAATTTTCTTTGAATCATTTACCGATGATATTGTCGAGATCGATAATGAAAACATCATAATTCAACTATTTAAACTATGGAATATATCATATTCAAGAACTATATTCTCTGGTTAGCGTTTTTTTTAGCGAGTTAACTTTCTACGGGATTCGAATCGCTAACCCCATGTCCAACCCTCCCTCTTCATACAGAATTGGGGCCGACATTAGCCCCAAAGGAGCTTCAAATGGAGTTATCATCTCAAGAAATAGAGATAAATTTATGAAAAGATTAACTATTTAAATAAAGAATATTCTTTTCCATATATTCTCTTCAGGTTCTACAATCCATATATCCAAATTAATAATCTTTATCAAATGACCAGGTTAAAGGCAAAGTACATCAGAATGAGGTTTTTGTGAATATTATAGTAATAATGTCAATAGTTGAATTCATGAGTTAATTGAAGCTAGATCATCATGGAAAACCTCGGAGTGTTATAACCGAGCGAAGATTAAATCACGAGTAACTTCTGAGACATGGTTAACATTAAATGCACGGTCAAATTTTTTTTCGTCCCATTTGAAAAAAATTTTTCATCTCCATCTTCCAATTTTCCGATCTCTATGGAAATGAGAATCTGTCACTGCATAATGGCAGCACTTAGCTCTTTTATAAGTTCTAACGGCGCTCTTCAAGTGATTGAGACGCTACGAGATACAATGTGCTCAAGAATAGGTTATCGGTTTCTGTGACAACTTGAGGAACGACAGAGCTCGTGCTCTACGCCTTACTATCGCCCGTAATTGGAACAAAATGTGCTCTGTCGTCATGTCCTGACATTTTATATCGATTTTAAGAACTAAACGACCAATTATAACGAACTTAGAACTAGCTATTTGATTGGATGGAACTGAATGAAAATTATTGGAAGATGGGGATGAAAAAAAATTTTTCACTCCAAGAAAAATAAAAAAAAATAGCCGTGCATTTAATGTTAACCAACATCACTGGTTATCTAGTACTCCGTGTTATGGTTTTATCTCCGACTTACGATCACGTGACTTATCTACCAATCAGAATACGGCTTATAACAAATCTTCGCACTATGACAAAACCAAATGACGTTTAACCGATCTGAGCAGTCTAGCGTCCTTATTGGGTCCTATGTTCTTCTAACCCGTCCATTTGAGTCCAGAATACAAGGTTAACATAACAAGGTTAACCATAACACGGAGTACTAGATAACCAGTAATGTTGATGTTGATATGACTCATATAGAATGTTAAGTAAACATTTTATGATCCAATGATCTGAATAAATATGGATCAGATAAGATGAGAGAAATAATCGTGTCATTATAATTTGATCAAATGTTTCATAGAAGACTATATTATGTAAGATGATGGAGAAGATTTGTAGCTCAGGTGGATATAAGAAATTGATAAGATACCATCAAGTGAGATGTATGCAAAGTAAGTGAATTAGATATTCGAAAGGTTAATCAGAATGTTAAATCAATAATAATCATAATACAAAGTTATGTGAAGAAAGAGAACAGTGACAATTATATTTGACTACGAAAGATCTTAAGTAGACTAGTCAAATGAAGTCATTCAATAGCTGAGATTACTATTGATTAATTGACTTTAAGGTTGACCAGCGAAGGTGAAACGATTGAAGACATTTCTTTTGTATGTATAAATCTAGTTTGTTCATCTGGATGGTTAACGCTTTAACCATTTGAAAGACTTTAATTCTAACACAATTTGGCAAACATTTACTGCCACGATAAATAATTGAAAAGAATTAGTTTATACTAGAACTATGACCAGTTATATACTAAATGGACCAATAACGGGCTGTTCACTTTGTTTATCACACCTTTGCTTAACCACTCTGGGAGGTGTTCACGAGAACGTAAATATCGATTCCTAGAAGTTTGACTAATATAACTTGCTCTATTGAAGTAGTCAAACTGATAAATACAAAATAAGTTGGTCATTGTAGAATATTCTTTGTTCAAATATTAGTCTATTAAGTTTATAAATAGAGGTTACTTATTAGATGTACTCAGATAATCTGAGTAGTTAGTACAGTACTATGATGTCAATCACATATTTAACTTCCAAGATTCTTCACTGAAATCTTTTTGACATCTAGGCTAGTCATCTATATAGTTTCATCTTGTAGGAATACGGTGCGGCAACTTGGGCTAATGAAAATTTATGAAAAGTCCTACATGGATTATGAATAAGTACCAGTTCATATTGTACTTTATTTATTTTGTCCTTGGATCGTTAAATAAAAAAATTTGATTCAAAGTTTATTGAATAACCCCTATTACATAAAGTCCTGACTATATTCTATTGGATGACACGATCACTAATAGCTTATTCATAGTATTGTGATATGTCAACAAATCTCAAAGTATTAAGACAATCATTTATTTAGCGACATTATGTTACAAGCTAAATGACGTCAATATCTGAGAGGAAGCGTGAAATACAGTGGACAACTGGGATGCAGCTGGATGATCTACAATCCGCAGATGATCTAACTCTTCAATCACACACGCAACAACAAATGCAGGAGAACAAGACCAGTGTAGCAGCAGCCTAAGCAACAGTAGGTCTAAACATACACAAAGGGAAAATCAAGATTCTCCTATACAACACAGCATGCACCAATCGAATCACACTTGACGGACAAGGTTTGGAAGACGTAAAAGCCTTTACATATCTGTGCAGCATCATTGATGAACACGGCGGATCTGATGTAGATGTGAAGGCGTGGATCGACAAAGCAAGAGCAGCATATTTACAACTGAAGAATATCTGGAACTCAAAACAATTGGTAACCAACACCAAAGTCAGAATTTTAAATACAAATGTCAAGACAGTTCTATTGTATGGGGCGGAAACTTGGACAATTACGAAAGCCATCATCTAGAAGATACAAGTGTTTATTAACAGTTGTCTACGCAAAATACTTCGGATCCGTTGGTCAGACACTATCAGCAACAACCTATTTTGGGAGAGAGCCAAATCTCAGAAGAGAAAAAATCTGGAAGAAACGGTGGAAGTGAATAGGGCACACATTGAAGAAAGCACCCAACTGCGTCACAAGGCAAACCTGCATTTGGAATCCTCAAGAGCAAAGAACACATTACGTCGAGAAATGGAGATAGACATGAGAAAAATGAACAAAAATTGGATAGAACTGGAAAGGAAGGCCCAGGACAGAGTGGATCGGAGAACGCTGGCCGCTGTCCTATTCTCCATTGAAAGTAATAGGCGTAAGTAACAGTAAGTTACGTTTGTCGTTTTTCTTCATATCTGTCAACTGGACAATTATCTGACTCGTGAATTCTTTTATTCTTCTCTGAACCCCTGATTATTACGCAATCTCGTTTGATAATTCGAGTCTCAAGTCATGTAATGATGCCATCTTTTCTATCATTCTATAGACATATATTTCATATCAGAAGGGGTTTTTTGTGGAGATTGTAGTAATTTAATAGTTGAGTTCATTAGTCAATTGAAGCTAGACCACCATAAAAAACCTGGAAGTACTGGACGGCCATTTCGTTCTAGTATGGGAACCCTCAGCAGTGTGTATCCACGATCACGCATATGGGATTCGAACCCAGAACCTTCGGTCTTGCGCACGAGCCACTACTGAGTCGGTCAATATTCAACGGTGTTAATGTCTAACTTCAACTAGTCCACAAAATTGCACCACCGTCCACCATTGTCTTAAGTGAATTACTATCTCATAACAGACCCGTATGAGCGTATTGTTGAGAAGTCCCAAATAGGACAAAACGCGTATCAAACTGAATTTCACTGCTAGCCACTATCCATCTTTGCTTACAAAGCTTGTGACTTCAGGCAATATCGAGGCAGTCCTTACAGGATTCATATATACTAACAAGAGATTGATCAATTTCAGTCCTAAATCAATATTCTTTCATTATAGAATCCTAATTATACTCATATACCTTAATAATAATAATAAAAAACAAACTTACATAGGTGAATAATAACAAACAATTATTTTGCCTGATTTAACTTCAGTTTGATCATTACAATATCCAGTTGAGCAACCGATAAATTCAGTGCTACCCCATGCGATCTATAGAAATGAAGTAAAATCATTTTCATTAAAGAACTATCAATTGAATAATTAAAACACTTTTTATTGAAGAAAGTTAAGTCATAAAAAGATTCATTCTTTTACTTCATTGTAGATTATGGGCACTTGAAGTTTGTTTCAATGATTAAGATCATGAGTCTATGCTTCCTGATTTTCCATGGTGGTCTAGTTTCAACTGAGTTTATGATCTCAACCATTCAAATTACTATGATATCTACAAAATCTCCACCTGAAGTTTGTGTGTCGATGATATTGTTCAGAAGAATGATGAGAGCTTCATGACTAAACCATCTAGCTCAAAAAAGAAGAAAACTCCATCAAAAAGGTTATGGGTACATATGTGATTAGGAGTAACTATCTGTTGTTGATTGATTTTCAATGATTTCTTAGGCGAGACTCTAATTTATGGATGAGCCGATCAGAAGCGGTTGAGAGATTTCAAGGTTACGGCGCCAACTTCAGTGCTTAATGCTAACGTACGATGGGTTCATAAGGAATTTTGTACAAAATGTGATAATTGAGCGGCTATAACAAATAAAACGGCGAGACTATAATTTGTG
Organism: Schistosoma spindalis; assembly: GCA_946903255.1. Classification (NCBI taxonomy): domain Eukaryota; kingdom Metazoa; phylum Platyhelminthes; class Trematoda; order Strigeidida; family Schistosomatidae; genus Schistosoma; species Schistosoma spindalis. Next base: position 23,890,038 of record OX336421.1, on the reverse strand, counting down.
AACGAATCAATGAGATATAGGATAAAAGATCTCGGGTTTTAACGCGAAAACGTTTCATCCATTTGGTTAAATAGATTTCTGGCATTATAGTTGATGTCAGTTCGTGATGAAAACCCCATATATAATTCTTAACTAAGGCAAATTATGACAATTATCGCGAAATGGATAATAAAAGCACTAGTAACACTGACTGCAGCCGGGTACTACAATATATACGGATGTTTAGAGAGCGTACAGACTCCTACATAGGCTTGGTTATGTGCATCGTGTCGTTATCCACAAGTGGCATTTTGTGTACTCAACAACAGGAGTGTACACAAACAATAGTGAAGCTATGCGGTCAAGGCTGAAAGAGTTTTTGAGACTTTATCATGGCTCCGGAGGCTGACTATTCTGTAACCGTATGGATGATTTCCTTTAGAACCTCTGAACCTCTTTCTCACCTTAACAAGTTTTTGAACCACCTTTGTTTTGTATAATACATTTTTACTCTATACTTACTGTCTGCTGATTGGCTAATACTTATGAAAGTCACTTAAGATTCGTTCAAAAGTCGTCCATAAATTGGAGTATCGCCCCATAGGTTACATTGTGTTTCCAAAGAAATGAGTAAATGAAAGTCAACAAATGAAAAAAAAAACGCAGTTTTTTTGCTCAGTCACCATCCTACGTAAGAAAAAATTCCAAGAATATTTAGATCCCTCAATGTTAAGTACATAATTGAAATCTAATGGTCCATTTAATGTATATCGCAAATTATTTTACCCGGGAAAAGTTAACTATCCTGTTCCAATTCATTAATCAAATGGTAACGTGTTCTTTCCAAGACCTTATTATTCTTAGTTTCATTCATTAATAAATTATATGTATTGTAGCGGTAAATAAATCTCTAAGATAAATAGCTCTGAAAGTCTTCGACATTGGATGCTGATCATATTAGTTTTAATGGACTTAGTTAGCTGAAGGCGCTCGGTTATGCGTCCGGGAATGCCGTGCTCAACATCTCCTGCAATCGCTAGCGAGATTATATCAAACGATCCTTGATGTATTGATAACCTATCAAATACATCTTTGAACCTCCTTGCTTCTGTCTTTTGATTTCACTTGGTGGGTACGATTCATATTGGAAGGTGTTACTGGTTAAAGAGTTGTCAAACTTCAAATACCTGTGGCATCTTCAGTATCCTCTACTATGGAATTCTATACTGGCGTTGTATTTGTTCATTTAAAAGTCATATTATAAACACTTTAGACACTTGTTGAGCTGATACAAGGGCTATTGTATTCTTCATTTGAAAATGTCTCAATTATTCTCTAATAGATTTTACAAATTCATACGTCTGTATACATTTATTACTTTGAATAGCTTTACACATTGAATAGATGTCTCAATCGATTTTAGTCTACAGTACGGTTAGTTTTTGAATTTAGTACTAGAAACTTAAAAATTTATTAATATGAGAATGACTTTCATCATATCAATTTGAAAAAGGGTTTGAGAATCAAGAGATAATTAGCATATAAGAAGAGATGGATGTTGGCTAGTTGTGGAATTCGGAATGCACGTTTCGTCCCATTCGTGACACATCAGCGAATGATACTGGGTTCGAGATCGAAGATAAAATCTGGGGTTCAGGTACATTCAGCTGACGATTTCTAAATAAGATGAAACGTGCGCCTTAGATTTCACTGTTAGACATCATCCATCTATGCTTAGAATGCTTATGACTGAAGGCAATCTTGAGGCAGTCCTCAAAGAATGCACATATACCAATAAGAGACTGATTAATTACAGTCCTAAACATCAATTGGAAGATTCAAGTAAACAATACCAAGTAAATTTAAACTTCACCCCATTACACCAGCAAGTGGATATCAGGACTCAGTAGCTAAGTAGATAACGCGATGGCATTTGAAGCGAAAGGCACTGAGTTTGGGTTCCGGAGTGAAAATCAACTCTGGGATGCAGGTACACCTAACTTAAGAGTCCCAAATAGGAAGAAATGCTCATCACACTGGATTCCACTTCTAGTCACCATCAATCTACGCTTATAATGCTTGTGACTGAAGGTAATCTTCACAGGATGCACATATACTAAAAAGCGACTGATCAATTACAGTTCTAAACATGAATGGAATGATTCAAACAACCAAATAAAATTATGAATTAATACTTCTCATATGTTTTGTTTCTATTTAGAACTCTTCAACATTAAGGGATTATGATTAACTATGTGATCAGATACAGAAATTTTACATTACAATGTATAGACTTTCATATTTATTTCATTCTTTTCAATTATCATTCATTGGTATTTCTATTTGATAATAACCAGTTTTAATTGATTGATTAACTTAAAATTTGTTTATTATTAATTGACTTACCCTTTTATAATGAAGACAATCATTAGGTACTTTACATTGATTCTTTGTGAAATCATATAATTGATATTCATTAAACCAAGTTTCCATGGTACTTTATAATGTATTCAATCGATTAGTTTTATATTGATTTACTTTAATACATTTAAATTATCAGCTGTATTGATACCAATTTTATCACGATATTCTTTTTCAATTTCAATTTTTTTATATTCACTACTTAAATTACATGCTACTACTTGTCTATTTGCTAAATCTTCTAAATCATAATCCCAACTCTATAAGTAAATAATAAGAAAATTGTAAAGGAATATAATTAATTTAAATGAATTATTAGAAAGGGTTTTTCGGAGAGTTTAGAATTTTCAATAGTTGAAATCATGATTCATTTGAAGCTAGACCACCATGAAGAACTTGGAAGCACTGGACTCGTCAGAAGTGTGCATCCAGGATCCCGTCCACCGCGAAGTTGGAGTTGGACATTAACACCGCAGAATACCGGCTCAGTGGTCTAATGGTTAAGCACTCGCGTGCAAAACTGATAGGTCGGAGGTTCGAATCTCGCAAGGCGGAATCGTGGATGCAAACTGCTGAGGAGTCCCATAATGGGACGAAACGACCGTCTAGTGCTTTCAGGCTTTCAATGGTGGTCTAGCTTCAATTGACTCACAATTTCAACTATTGAAATTAAATTAATTAATTTTATCTGTATACTATTAAATGGTAGTTTTGTGCTAGAATATCTCCACCTGTAGCTGTTCTAGACATACTGCCGTTCTCAAGCCCGGATAAAAAAGGATAGTTGAGCATGGGATTGGCGACCTCATCCCATAGAAAACTGACTCGATAAAAAAGAACGCTAACTAGAAAAAACAATTTAAATCCTATGTGTTAGAATGATTAATTGTTCTATTGGTGAAATTATAATCAGATTGACGATGTTGGGTCTTGAAATTCGGGGCGAAATTCATTCATCTCTTTGGTTAAAGAGTGTTGTGGTATTAGAGCTGATATCAGATCGTGATGAAAACCTTTAAATCTAATTCTTAATCTTAACTATCAACTGTCAATATTAATCCTAATTACTCAAATTGGTTTATAACCGTCATTTAGCCTTAGTATATAGGTGGACATTCTCAGGGTCTTTTTAGCATCACCCAAGGGTCGTCTATAAATTACATTTTCATAGCTCTATTTTAACTTTACATAAATGTTTTATACATATGGTTGGAAGTCTTAATCACTGACTTCTTGTAGCTGGAGTGTTGGTTACAAAATCGACAGGATGGAATACAAATGTTCAGTGCTTTAACCGGTTTGGTGGATATAGAGCATCTACCTAAGAGAGTTGGAAAACTCTGATTTCAAAACAATGGTGTACATGTGCTCCAGGATCGTGGGAGAGCAAGTGGCGTATGAACCGGTTGTTGGTGCTGGCTAACATAGGACTGCACCTCCTAATGTTGTCCACTGCCTTGTGGATTAGACCATTATGTCGAATGCTCCGGGTGTGACCTGCTTTGGTTTGGGCACCCGGGCAGTGTCAAAGCCCACAAACAAATCAAGTGACTTGTGTGTTGCTTATATATTCAGTGCCCCTTTGTACCGATATTTATGTGTTCGAATAAATAAAATGCATATAATATTAGTGCATACTTATCAGTTTATGTTTGAATAAAATTATACGTGTAACTATGCTAAAAGGTTAAGCTAATAGTGATGTTATAATAAGCTAGTGATGTTACGGTGTGTGCTACTGATATCGACAGATATAAGTAGTATGTGCCATCAATCGAAACTGAAATACTTGGTGGCAGAAGGTTAAAAAGATCAAATAAAAGAGAAAGAGAACAAGAGTAGAGAATGACTGCTGTGGAAATGAAGAAACAATCAATTGATTGACATTTTACAAGTGAAGAAATAACTGTATGTTTTTCTCAGATTTCAGTAGTGGATTCTGTAGTTTTGTGTCAAATACATTTGGTTATCCCCCCCCTCCACCTATGTTCTTCTTCACTACAGAAAGATTGTAATTTGAACTATGAATATTTAAGAGATTAAAACGTTTCAGTTTAAAAATCTCTGTTATAGACAAGAGTATGTACGATTCATCTAAGCATGTTTTTAAATATCCAAACTTCTTCTGAAAATAACTAATATAGAGAACAAGAACACAAGCGAAGGAACAACTAAATGTATTTGATAAGTCTTCTAATTGAACACTAGATTTGATTTCCTAAGCTCTTCTAGTTAACCCCCAAGGCTAAATCTACACAGAGACTTGAACATGACAGAAAAGGCGTGAAATATGGATGAAACGCTTTACTCCAAAATTCGTTCATGTACATAGTGTCTACTGTATTTATAGTATTTTAGATGACCTTGGGCTTCCGGAACACTACTAAACAAAGTAGCAGTCTAGATAATCATTCAATCAGAAACGCGACATGTGATTTTTCACTTTCTAGATGTTTCTAGCAAAACTTCTATTGGACGCTGAATGGATAAGATGCTTCTCGGTGTTTTCAGAGCCTTTTTGGCCTTTTCGAGAGATTTTCTGGGTCTCCCTAACAATATTTGAATACAAAATCACTCAATCAATTACTAAAATCTGAAAATTCATGAAGTAAATACTTCATTTGCAAGATGTCAATCAATCGTCTCAGACTTCATTATTCTTTTATTTCCAAACCAATCATTCTCTGTTTTCGTTCTCGTTCCCTTTTCTTCGATCTTCTCAACCTTCTGCCCCCAGGCATTCCACACTCGAGTGGCGATACACACTACTTATATCTATCGACATCAGTAGCACACACCACATAACAATAGACAATTTTATGCCATGTTGTCAATGCTTTCTAACGGTATTAAATAGTAATGTGCAACTTGATATATTGCTTAATTCCTAAGGTTTACTCAGCACAGTCTTTTGAGAATCTATTAACATAGCGGTAGATAGTTAGTCAGAGAGCTGAAGATATTGTCCAACCATAGTAATCTATTAATTTTTATTCTCAACTACCAGTCAATAAGATAGTTTTAATGTTAACTTCATCTACATTATTTGAACAGTTAAGTGCCATAACTAAATATTACAGCCATATTATGAGACAATGTAAAGCTAAAGATCGTTCATTAATTTATGATCTTCATTTTTATTTAAGTCATTGTTTATCCTGCAGATTGTTCTGTTTTGATCGGTTATTTCATGCATAGATCCAATTGTCAAATAATAAATCAACTTGGTCGATCGGTAGTGTTGTTTTAATGAAGTCTGATTAGTTTGTGTTTGTAGACTGATTTATTCATGTCAAAAGGGTTTTTGTGGATGGTTGAGATCATGAATCACATGAAGCTAGACCACCATGGAAAACCTGGAAGCACTAGACGACCGTTTCATCCTATTGTGGGAGTCCTCAGCGACAGTGCGCATTCACGATCCCGCCTCTCGAGATTCCGACCCAGGACTGCTGAGGGGTGCCACAATAAGACTGATTTATTGTTGAATAGGCCACTTTGTCTACTTCATTAATATCAGTATTTTAATAAATTAATAATAACAATCATTTCGTTATAAATACTCGTCTAATGAGGATTATATGAATAAGATACATTATAACTACTTCGACTGTTTCATTTTCATAAGTCACTGTTTGAAAATGTGCACTATTTTTATGCACTACTTCCTTAGAAGTGCTGACTTGGAATCCTGAAGGGGAATGAAAAAGAGGAAGGCCAAAGAACACATTGAGTCGGGAATAGGAAGAAGACGTGAAAAGGATTAATAGTAATTGGAAAAGAATGGACAGCATTGCCGAGGATAGAGTTGAATGGAGAATACTGATGAACCGCTAATGCTCCTAGATGAGGGTTAACAGGCGTAAATAAGTCCTCAAAATTTATCAGTTAATAAAAAATGTTTAATATAATACTAACATCAGAAATATTGGCTAGTGAAAATTACATATTAGATTTCATTGATAACTTCTTATTTTTAGTAATTGAGATCATAAGTCAATTAAAGGTGGACCACCTTGGAAAACCTGGAAGCACTGGACTGCCGTTTCGTCCTATTATGGCACTCCTCAGCAATGCGCATCCACGACCTCACCCCCTGCGAGTTTCGAACCCAGGACCTGACGGTCTTACGCGTGAACGCCTAAACTCTAGACCATTGGGCCGGCATCCAATGGTGTTAATGTCTAACTTCAACTAATCCACGAATTTGAGAGATACACCCACCATTGTCTTCAGTAAGTTATTATCTCACAGCAGATCCGATTGAACTTCACTGATCAATGCTTCTCACTAGCACTCCAGGAAATACCTCTTGAAGCCAATCACGAATGATCATATGTTGATTAGTATCAGAAGGAGTTTTTTTGCGAATATTTTAGTAATTTCAACAGTTGAAATTATGAGTCAATTGAAGCTCGAAATTTAACGTTTCGAATCTTGCGAGACGAGATCGTGAATGCGCACTATCACTGAGGAGTCCCATAATACGACAAAACAGTTGTCCAGTACTTCCAGGTTTTCCATAGCGATCTAACTTTAATTGACTCATAATCTCAACTAATTAAATTTACTAATAATATCCACAATAACCCCTTCTGAAACTTCTCATTTATTGAAGAAAAAAATAAGTAAATAAACACTCATTTCATTATGAATTTTCACTTACTAATTCATCTACTGGATAAATTGGTTTAGGTTGTCCAGGTACTTTACATTTTAATAATAATCTCCTATAATCTATATGTTTATTATATAAAATTGTTTCATCATGTGTTGTCTGAGTATTGCTACATAAAATGTAGAATAGATACATAAAACTACTTTGAATTAGAATTTGTATCATGAAAAACTAAGATGAAACACTTCAAGATAATTTATGAAAGAGAAAAGAAATCACAAGAAATTCTTAATTTATATTTGTTTTAATCATTTAAAAAGAAAATAGGGCGAGACTATATTATTTATAAATGAACCAATCAGATTTAAGATAATAGATCTCGAATTTTTGGCGCGAAATTTGTTCATTCGTTTTGGTTAAAGAGTATCCTAGTGTTGATAGCAGATATTAGTTCATAATGAAAACTCTTCAAATTTAATTTTTAATCTTTAATCATCAATTGTAAATCAACATTGAAATTCTTTATATTAGTTTATAATCTTCATTTGATCCTGATTATTAGGTGGATACTTTCAAAGTCAGTTTAATATTACTCAAAGATTGTTCATAGTCTCACCCAAAATAGATTGGGTGTGTTTATGATAATGTTATAATGTGTATAAAATGAATGATTAGGATAAATGTTTAAAAGTTGTAATAGAATACTATCCATCTATTAAAACAAATTTAATATAGTACGATTGTTTATTTAAATTAGTTTTGACAAATGCAAAAGCTGCAATAAACAGTTAAAAATAATTCTATTTGTGATGCATATGCTACTGATGATATAAGTAGTATGAATCATCAATCGAAAGTGAAATGTCTAAAGATAGAAAGTTAAGTAGATCGATTAGAAGAGAAGAAGAATAGAGAATAAATAATGTGGAAATCAAAGAATAATGAAGTCTTAAACGATTGATTGACATGCTGTTAATGAAGTATTCATTGAATGGATCTTGGATTTTAATAAGAGATAGTGTAATTTATGTGTTGGGATACATTTGGTCGTACCCACTTGTGTACTCGTTGATTACATAATAGTTAAATGATAGTAATATAAGCATAATATTGATTAATTTAACTCAAGAATAATAGAAAGAAATATTCACAGTAATTGTTGAACTCTTCTTTTGGATAGACTTCAATTGGTTATCCGGTTCAGAATTATATGTTACACAAATTCTATTTTATAATGTTGTTTTATTACATAATTGAAACCGAGTTTATACAAAAACCGGATCAATAGTTAACCGATTGAAAACATATAGATAATTATCATGTGCTCCCTAGTGACTAGCTTTAAGATAAATTTTTTTCAGTTCTAGTGAGAAGTAGACACTAGAGGAGTTCAACTGTATCTGTTGTGAGATAGTTATTCACTAAAGACAATCGTAGATGGTCGTGCAATGTCGTGGATTGATTGAAGGTAGATATTAACACGGTTGGATGTGAGCTCAGTGGTGTACAAGTTAATCACTCGCACGTGAAACTCAAATTCCTGGATTCGATTCCCATGTGAAGAATTATCGATGCTCACTGCTCACAGGTCCCATACTAAGATAAGAAAAAAAGGCTATTTAGCGCTTCCAGGTTCTCAGTGATGGTCTAACAATGATCCATTTATGATATTAATATAAACTCAATAATCACCATAACCCTATGCTGATATATGTACAGTTAAGCAAGATAGTATGAATAGAAGACCTTACACTAGTTAACTTTATTTGGTACTTGCTGATTTGTCTTTTATAATGATAACCGCAATAATACTATTTCTTAATGAAATTTCCATACTACTATTTTAGTTTGCTGATAAGTTTTTCACAATTTTAATTTGTAACTATCTCTATATACCAAGGTCATGTTTTGTTGTCATACAATCAGAGCTTTTCTACTTCAAATTTGACTTCTATTTGAAATGTAAAGCTATTGTGTAAGTTTTACTTTCCCTATCTCTTATTTGGTTATTTATTCTCTGAAGAACTGGTTTGTATTAAGTCACGAAACGTCAGAAAATCTAATTTTTCTACTCATAGGGATATTACAAATATATTACATTTATTTACTAATTCCTATTAGTTTATTTTGTGTCTATTTATTTATTCAAACACATAAATATTGTTGCAAAGGGGAACTTAATACTTATGCGCAATATAAGTCACTTGATTTGTGTGTGAGTTATGATACTGCTCGAGTGCTCAAACCGAAGCAAGTGGTTTTCTTAGGCGACTAGACCCGGAAACTTTGACATAGTGGTCTAATCCACAAGGCAGTGTAGCAACGACAGAAGATGCAGTTCCATTGTAGCCGGTGACCAACAGTAGGTTCATACGTCATTTGTTCCTTCAGGATACTGGATCCCGTATGCATCACTGGTTTGAAATCAGAGCTTTCCAACCTCCATAAGTAGATCCTCCGTATCGATCAACCCAGTTAAAGCACCGGACATTCGCTTTTTGTCCTCTCAATTTCGTAAACATCACCCCCGCCACGAGAAGGCAATGAGTAGGACTTCCCCGGCAGTTTCTGTATACGCGTGACCATATGAGAGCATTTTTAGAGGGAGATCTGTTTCTCCCCACCCTCGACCATATCAGGGTATTTGGGCCTGTGAGTAACCCGTTGTCCAGTCACATAATGACTTAGAAGTCATCGTTAGCCAAGACTTAAAAACTACTCCATACTGCCAGTCAATAGCTGCCGAAGATTTTAAAGACTTGTGGTCAGTACCTAGAGCTATCAGTCATGTCCATGGTAAAAAGTTCCAGACCTGTATACAAGTCATAATTCTTTCCAGATGTTAAACGAACAAGAAATCGTTAGTAATTTTGTTATATCCGAACGAAGAATAAATTAAGGGTAACTCCTAGTTATTATTCATGGATTATTATTACGTATGTTCTTATTGTATAACTATAAAGTAACTATATTATATGTATATTCATATTCTTTTTATTATAAGCTTTTATTTGACTTATTGATTATTGCAATATGATTTACAATTCTTAGTTTATTCTCAGTTTATTAGTTGTGGTCTCTCACAACCACAGCCACATTTGAGTTGATCTTGTGTAAGTATTCTTCATTAGTTTATGGTGTGATGCTGTCTGGTTTGTTTGTATATATGAACTCCGTATGTCTGAAATATAATTATTCATACAATAGATATTGGTTGTTTTATTCTGGACTTGAAGGTTAAAGGGCATGAGGAGAAGCGAATGTATCTGGAATCAATAAGGATTTAGATTTAACTCAGGTTTACTAGCAATGGCTAGTGTGTTGTTGATTAATTCAGGGACAAGATAACAGAAATAGATATTGTGTTTAGTGATTTTGTCATGTGATATTAGTCGGTGCCATAAGTTACATAACAAGTTCAACTTGTTACATCTTGAGTTAAATACTGGTATACACTTTGATCGACTTCTTGATTGATCTTTATTTAAAAATATCAAAATGTTTTCCATCATAAATAATGAGTACTAAAACTGTTGAGTCGGCCTACAAGAACTACAACGGAGCCTCCAGAGGCCCTAAAGAAGCCGAAGAGTTCCAGCCAATCAGGACATGTTGGAGCTTTCTAGAATATCAACGTGGCATGCTACTATTGGCCAGTAGCATAATATGTCTCTTAGCAGATTGGCCAAAATATAATGTTGATTTAGCAAATGTTAACATCTATAAATATCCGTGATTTTCTGTACACATTGATTCTTATCAAATAAATACTTCTCCAGCTTTTATCCTGTTTTTTTGATTTGCAACGGTGAAGTTCAACATTCGAGTGTCGTGGTCGTCAACCGTATTCTGCGTTAATGAAGTAACAAACTTAACAAAAACAAACATAGATTGAGTATTGTACTTAATTTATACAGCATACTTGTTAATATTGATTATTAAAACTTATCACCGACTATTCATTGTAATTATACTTATATTGTAGTGATTGATAACACAAGTGGGGAGAATCGAATGTATTTGGATACAAAATTACAGAATCTGTTAGTAAAATCTGAGAACTATACAGTATAATACTTCATTTACAAAATGTTAATCAATCGTCGAAGACTTTATTGTTCTTTCGTTCACACACCAATCATTCTCTGTTCTCGTTTTCTTTTCTTCAATTTTCTTAGCTTTCTGTCCCATTGGGTATTTGACTTTTGACTGATGATACATACTACTTATATCTATCAACATCAGTAGCATATACCACAATATTGATATTCAAAAATAAACTAGACTGATATTATCGTTCGTCGATAACATTAAGCCAATTTTATAATGAATGATCTCTGTTGAAATGAATTATATGAGCTAATTATTCATTGGATGATATTCTAACTACTATGAGCTATAGTTTGCTGACTTACAAATCTACTGAATTCATCATTGTTAGAAAACTTTTAAAAATATCTTATTGTCAGTTTTCTCATGAAGTTTTTATCACCTGCTTGTTAGTATTGCGGAAAACAAGCTACATTTAAAAGGTAATACTCCCAGATGTCCTGCCACGGCCGAGGGTGGGGAGGGTCAGCTTTACCTCTCCAAATGCTATCACATGGCCACGTTTATACAACCACTGCCAGGGAAGTCCCACTCATTGCCTTTTCGCCAAGGAGGTGTTGTTTACGAAATTGAGAGGACAAAAAGCGAATGTTTTGTGCTTTAACCGGGTTCGTGGATACGGAGGATTTAATTGGAGGAGTTGGAAGACCATAATTACAAACCAATGGTGCATACGGGCTCCAGTATCGTGAAGGAACAAATGGCCTATGAATCAATCGTTGATCACCGGCTACCATTGGACTGTATCTCCTTACGTTGCCCCAATTCCTTGTGGATCAGAGCTTTATGTAGAAAGCTCTGGGCGTGGCCCCACAAGAAAACCACTTTACTTCCGTCTGGACAATCAGTCATTATTCCAGCCCACACACAAATCAAGTGACTTGTATGATGCATATGCATTTGGTGCCCCTTTGTACCAACATTTATGTATTCAAATAAACAAATAAATTAATTAATAAATAGTGTTGTGAATTCACTGAGGTTGAATTATGATTCACTTCATCTTGAACGAGTAACCGAAATCTATTATATTCATCAGATGATCTGACTTAATTATTCTTCACCTAACTGGGTACTAACCAATATCTCGTTGTCTGTTTCTGAATATTTCTAAGGCGAAGCTGGACCTTCACTGGAAGGAAATCTGTACGGATTAACACAGGTTCACCAAATTGTTATCCGTATTACTGAAAACTGAGGCAATCTGCACAGGATGCAGATATGTTAATATGAGACTGATCAATTAAATTCCTACACAACAATGTGAAGATACAAATAAAACAACACCAAATGAATTTAAATCTTATCTCATTGCACAATCAGGTGGCTAGTGAGTTACTCTTTCACGACAGATCCGGTTGAACGTACTGCTGAGGAGTCCCATACTAGGATGAAACGGCCGTCTAGTGCTCCCAGGTTTTCCATAGTGGTCTAACTTTAACTTACTCATATACTCAACTATTGCATTACTACAACCTCCACAAAAACCGCTTTCTGATAATAGACATAAATTTTCCACAATAACTATAAATACGAATGTACAACTTAAGTAAATGATGTCACCGAAAAGAAAATTTTCCTCTCTCAATTCATTTGTATTTTTATCATACCTATCTAAGTAAACAACATCAAGTGAATATAACTACACCCCATTGCATAAGCAGGTGGCTATCAGGACTCAGTAGATAAGTGGATAACGCGATGGTGTTTGAAGCGGGCGGTACTGGGTTCAAGTACCAGAGTGAACATCAACTCTGAGATGCAGGTACATCCAGCTGACGAGTCCCAAATAGGACGAAACGCGCATCAAACTGGATTCCACTACTAGCCACTATCCATATATGCTTGGAGTGTTTGTGAATTGAGGCAATATCGAGGCGATCCTCACAGGATGCATATATACCAACATGAGACTGATCAATTGAAGTTCCTAATAAAAATGGAAAGATACAAGTAAAACAACACCAAGCGAATTTAAACTTTGTTAACTAGGTTAAATACAGTAGTAGACTTAGGACTTAGATACTCCCAAGACTTATCGCTTACAGAACAGATATCGAAACAGGAACTTTAAATGTTTAGGCATTTTTATTAGTGCATTCTCTGGATAAAACCACCTACTTGCTGTCACTTTATGTTAATACCGTCCCCAGCTAGTTTAACTAATTTGAATATCATCAACAGTATATCACTGTGTCACATGACATACGCATTTTGATAGATCTGTTTGACATATTTCGGTAATTACTGCTTTGTTGTTCCGTGCTCTCTGTTTTCGTTTTAATTTCTCTAGTTGTAGATATTTATCATTAAATTGATCTGGCACACGAAATGACCTTAATTACATCGTTTATAAATCAACAGACAGTCCAGTTAAGAAATATTACATGTTCCAGGCTGATACATTGGATCGCTGTAATACCTAAACAATTACTGAACTAGTAAACTTAAAACTCATATCACATGTTTGTTCTGTACATATTATGATATTATTTATACCAAATTGGTCATGCCTGTAAACTGGCGTGAATTCTGTAATTATCATTTTTTCAGAATATAAATTATTATTATTATATACTATTGAGAGACTGATCCATAATCTTGTAGTGACCTACTTTTATCAACAGAACGCGATTGGTGTAATGAAAACAATTACTATTATAACCAATTGTACCAGCGATTGTTTTACTGTACTCTTTTGTTTAACTGTAACAAAGACATTCTTCCCTCTGTTGACTGTGGCCTTGTACGCGCTAACGTTTGCTCAGTGAATCCTCCTGTACCCCTTTGGCATGATCTCTATATTCTTTCTATATCTACCTTGTTTTACTGTGATAAATAGTAAAGACATGTTAAATTCAAACATTTACTTATACTTACTTTGGAAAATTAAATTTGATCCAACATATGATCTTCATATTCATCAACGTGATTTGATTGGTTAAATTATGCTCAGCTGTGTGATTAATTAGAATACCCTGTATGTGTACCCCGATAAAGTTGCCTTCGTTTGTTTCTGTCTATATATCTATCAATCTCTTAGTTAAATTCCATCATTATGTTGATATGAATATATATGTGACACGTTGACACTCTGGGCTCATTGAAATGTAGGTTAGGTTTGTCAAGTGCAATCCTGAATTTGTTTTTATTCGAATTTATTTGCTAGTGTTTTTTAACGTCAGTGTACACATAAGTTCAATGCAATTAAAAAAGGTATAATTCTAACATTAATCCAACGCTACTATTAGTTCAGTCCGGTCTGTTCATCCAACCATGTTATACTTTGATTCTGTTTAATATTAATTCAATTATATAAGTATACATTTAGGAACACTGCCATTTGAGTTCCAGTTCAAGGTCAACGTGTCAAACTATATGAATATGATGTTCACATTCACAAACTGACAGCTAGCTCGAAATATATATCCATCTTTTAGAAATAGACTGCATAAATGCTCCTAGGAACCTAAAGTAGTCAGGATACCATGAACTATTTCAGTACACTTTGCTCCTTTTAGATTATTTCTGGTATGTTTCTTTTATTCAGGCTTTGAACTTGCTTTGTTTATGATTTTGATCTTGAGATTTTAGTATATATCTCGCCTTCGGATTATTACACAATTTATCGTAACAATTACTATAAAGAAAAATATTTGATACATTTACGATATCAAGATAAAATGTAACTATTTGAATCTTCAAATTTCGGTCTTCTATTTATTTTTTTGACGTTGAGAATATTACTGAATATTCGCAATTCAATAAAACTGGAGTTGAAAATCTGGATATAATGGAAAACATCCATAACAAAGACGCAACAATGGACTGAAATATCATTTAAGCAAACTTTATAAGCACAGCCTAACATCCAAAACTTTGTTCGTATCAGTTAGACCGATATTTCCTGTGTGAACGTTTCAGTACTTTGTTTACGACATTATGAGGGGTTGCAGGAGAACGGCCTAGTTTGGTATTATTATTACTATAATAATAGACATAGTCTCAAAATTTTAGTTTTATCATGATGTGACCACTTAGTCTGTAAAATTTTAGATGAAAGCCACACCATAGTTGGCTCTGACAATTAGTAATATGATACCTAAAACTTTTAAATAACACATTTTTACCGGGTAGGGAGTTATATGTCACTACAAAAAGCAATGGAATACAGTTACCACACCTGTATGGCCAAGCCACGCCACATCGATTCTTACCTCCCGCGTTCACCACTGTTGACCTGCTCCTAGTTTTATGTGTTCATTGTAAACCTTCTCAGCAATTATGTACTCAGCTTCAAAAACCATGTAATTAGGAACCATTACCACGACTGAGTCACAAAATTGTGAACCCATTTATGGGAAACCGTAGTAAAGTAGCTAATTTCCAACTTATGGTCCAGGGACTTAATAAACATCAGGAATATGACATTAATATAAGCACAGGAGAATGTTTAACTCTAGCCAACTCATTAGATCTTTTGTCGTACGTAAAATAGATACGCACGGTGTTCAAACTTTAATAAACTACTTTGTGGTTGATCCAGCTTACTCAAAACCAACTACAGTTAAGTTCTGTAGAAATCTTAACAGAGTTATATAATTTATCAACAGCTCATAGAGAAGTGTGAGTGAAAGTAGAGCGGCTTCTACATAGAAAAGATGAGATGTCAACAACATGTTAAAAGCAGAATATCCCGAAGATTACCCAATCTACATTCACATTCAGCATTAAAATAGTAGAAATCATGACAGAACAAAAAAACTAAGTCGGTACGTTACAAAACCGCCTGGTTTATAGAATGTTTGAAAAATTAAGTGGGTTTAGGCTTTGGTCTTGTGACGTCTAAGCAGATAAGCAAAGGTTGGTACTGCTCTGAAATTTTTGTAGATAGTTCTCACTACTGCTGACGTGGTTAGCTAAAAGCTGTCTATCAAGCAATACTACAATAAGAAACGATGTGAAATTATCATTTTCAAGATTTCCAGTTCAGATGCGTCGTGTTGCCTCAACTCTTGATAAAACCAACAAGATTTTTTTCTGTCGGCCAACATCACTTAAGACTTAGTGTTGCCAGATTCAGTCATGTCGAAAGTGTCATCTCACTCATTTTTGAAAATATCTTCCATATTGATTTGAAACATCTCATTGGTTATAGTCAGGACGGTATTTATTATACGGTGCAGATGGAATATTGATCCGTCTTTAGACCACAAATGCTCTGCATGCTATTCTCATTAATAACGAGAAAGTCTACTAAGAGTATTATATATATATATATATATATATATATATATAAGATTCATAAATGGACATACGCTGAAAATACACGATGAGGGACAGTGGATATAGAAATCATACTGTAAATTAAAATCTGGTTGTTAAACAGGATGAAGGACTTCGTAGACGCTCAACTTCGAGACCAACAGGCAGGATTCCGTAAGGATAGATCGTGCACGGACCAAATCGCAACTCTACGGATCATTGTGGAACAATCAATTGAATGGAATTCATCACTCTATATCAACTTCATCGACTACGAAAAAGCATTTGATAGCGTGGACAGAACAACCCTATGGAAGCTTCTTCGACACTACGGCGTGCCTCAGAAGATAGTCAATATCATACAGAATTCCTACGATGGATTAAACTGCAAAATCGTCCATGGAGGACAGTTCACAGGCTCGTTCAAAGTAAAGACCGGTGTCAGGCAAGGTTGCTTACCCTCACCCTTTCTCTTTCTCCTGGTGATCGACTGGATCATGAAGACATCAACATCTGAAGGGAAGCACGGGATACAGTGGATAGCTAGGATGCAGTTGGATGATCTAGACTTCGCAGATGATCTGGCTCTTCTATCGCATACACAACAACAAATGCAGGAGAAGACAACCAGTGTAGCTGCAGCCTCAGCAGCAATAGGTCTCAATATACACAAAGGGAAAAGCAAGATTCTTCGATACAACACAACATGTACCAATCCAATCACAATTGACGGAGAAGCTTTGGAAGATGTAAAAACCTTTACATATTTGGGCAGTATCATCGATGAACACGGTGGATCTGATGCAGATATGAAGGCACGGATTGGCAAAGCAAGAGCAGCATATTTACAACTGAACAACATCTGGAACTCAAAACAATTGGCAACCAACACCAAAGTCAGAATTTTCAATACAAATGTGAAGACAGTTCTACTGTATGGGGCGGAAACCTGGAAAACTACGAAATCCATCATCCAGAAGATACAGGTGTTTATTAACAGTTGTCTACGCAAAATACTTCAGATCCGCTGGCCGGACACTATAAACAACAACCTACTGTGGGAGAGAACAAATCAGATCCCAGTGGAGGAAGAAATCAGGAAGAAGTGCTGGAAGTGGATAGGGTACACATTGAGGAAAGCACCGAACTGAGTCACAAGACAAGCCCTCATATGGAATCCTCGAGGTCGAAGGAGGAGGGGAGGACCAAAGAATACATTACGCCGGGAAATGGAGATAGATATGAGAAAAATGAACAAGAATTGGATGGAACTAGAAAAGAAGGCCCAGGACAAAGTGGGTTGGAGAATGCTGGTCGGCGGCCTATGCTCCATTGGGAGTAACAGGCGTAAGTAAGTAAGTAATTAATTAAAATCTGCTGGTGAAAGGTTAATTAGTATTTATGTAGTTTGAATAGTGTAAATATTATAAGTAGCCAGTTAGAATGAAGATAACAGACGCACTTATTCCAAATGCGAAAGCGCGTTCATGGATATTATGACAGATGCCTCAGATGCCATACGTTACAATTACCTAACTTAGTTGAAATGGAACATTTGATGGGGAACTGCAGATTAAGCTGAAGCATAGCAACAACTGATACGGATTGTCACTAATGTCTTTGACAAACAACAAGATGGTCGAAGTAAGAACTTATAAATTTATAATGTCGTACCGTCATAACCAGTAGAAGTTACTGACTTGCGAGTTCATATATGTTGGTCACTTTTTATCTAAAATGTGACAAAATATTTAATTGAAGATCATTTAATAACTATTTTATATTCTATACATTAGTATAAAGTTAGATATGAGCTACTCTAAGATAGGGAACGTCAGCGTGATATTGTTCACTCACATTTGGGAACTAGCAAAACTTTCAAAACAGGTAACAATAAGCAGGAAGAATAGACTGGACAGAAATAATTAGATGGATTTCACAGCCTAAAATCGACTCCGACCCCAACCCAGGTCCTAGGATTCACTATCCGAAAATACGTAAATCTTTGAAAATATCTGATGATAAACAACGAGATGAGTCTTTGGTTTAAAGACTAAAAATCAAAACAGACATGACACTACATACAGAGCTCATACAATTGTCGTAGAGTTAGCTTAAAAGACATTTAATTTTGATTTTAATACCAAATTATATGTGGTTATTCCGCAAACCAATATCTTCGAATAACAGACATAGTTTGCAATCCTTGAAAATGATGAAACCTTGAGGCAATTAGTTCATACGGCTTGTTGGAAACCTAGAAAAGCTTATTGCAATGAAATAGTTTGCTTTTCCACTTTTTTTAAAGTACTTAGATTGGACGAGTTAGAAGCTCACAACAGACACACATAAGAGTCTGTTAGTATGTAGCTCACTCTGTTTTATTGTCAAGAGTTCAAAATAAATCAATAGCGAGTGAGCTACATAAGTGAGCTGAAAGAGAATGTAGCGTTCAAAACCCGAAATACTTTTAATATATAAAGACCATAAAACATAAAAACAACATCGTATGTATTGATATTATTTTTTATGCTGTGGAAATTTCTGTCGTTGTATATTGCTTGAAATGTAGCACCATATTGTTCACTGATATTCTTTGTTAGTCTACATATCAATGGCGCGTGCTATAAGATGTAACTCTCCGGTTTCGGCCATTGCATTTTGGAGTACATAACGTCACTATACAAGTATGTTTTAAAATCTATTTAACTCAGATTAACTAAGGGATATTTTTTATCATAATGAGCTATATATTTTTAGTCTCACACTTCTCATGCTTGCACAGTCATGATTGCTAAGGGTGTATGTGATCTATAAGTCTGTGACGATATCCTAAGCATAATTTCTCTGTGTAATAAAACGACCAGTGCAAAGAGGGTGTCGTTATAACGGCCTATGCGCAGTTTTTCGGCCATTTTATGGTCGGTTTGCCACTCGAGCGTTTTGCAAACCACGCGATCATGGTATGTAATTCTTCAAACAATGCTTCGTGGCCGCGGTATTGTTGTGGTTAAAAAATGTAATATTTCACTGTTACTTCCAATGCACAGCTGAGTAATAAAGTAACCCGTTTAACTTATTTTGTTTTTACCCTCCTCATAAAAACGCTTTTATTAAAAAGGCTAAACACTCATCAAATAAATTACTGGACATGTTATGCTTTGTTTGTTGACTTTTGGTTCACGTTAGCTCTATTAGCGGACATAAACTAATGTTTTTGAGTACGTTTGGCATAGGGAAGTGGTTTCAGGTAGACGATTTGATAATTCAGACCTAAATTTCGTTGTATTTGTCACCTGTCAGCAACGTGTGGCTGAAATCTTGAGGGAGCTGATATTCCCAGGTAGATCTGAGCATGTGTCATTCATCTTCGTGACAATGCCATCCAATCACTACTTCGCATTTCAACGCAGTGCATGCGGACTTGTTACTAACGAATATATTACGAGTCGGTCGATATAATTCGATCAGCACTAAGTGGAGGACATACGTGATACTGGTCACTACTCAGCAATCAACTATTTGTAAATACTTGTGTAACCTTAGGAGTCATAGGCTGTACAACACAACTCTACATTATTCCATTTTATGTAACGACTTCAAGGGATCGAGTTTTATGTTCAAAATTTCTATTGTCTTACCAACCAAATGATGCATTTCATAATCTTACACTAGACACTTACATATATCATTCCAACTCTTGCCGCAACGTGAAATGTTGGCTGGTGTAGTAGGTTGGAAAAATACAGCGACAGCCGGACCAAGGCATAGAATCAGCTCATTTAAACACTGGTTATTGGACATAGTTGTGTCCTGATGTTTTGACTCTATTTAGTTTCTGTGTGATTATTCATGGTTAGTTGGCATACATAATTTGACTCAAAGTCTGTCAGAGGTACATATTTATCTACTTAGTGTAGCAAGCCGAAGTCATTTGCCATGTTTGAGGTGTATTAACTCTTTCAGACACTGATAGACCTGTTTATTTCGGAGAGTTTAGAAATATTAAGGGAAACGTTTAATTAATCACTAGGTTTTTTTCTTATACTAAGAACCCTTTCCTACACTGATTCTACAAACAATTAAGTGTTTGTATAAGGTAGATTAATAGTTATTTCTACCATAAAGAAACACTTATTGGTCTTAAGAGTGGCAAGTAGTTAAGTTGACGTTAATAAATGAGCTCATCAAAGCTACGTGGAGATGGTACTATAATGCATCAGTTCTAATTGCCGAACAATCAAGCAAACGAAACGTTGATAATAACGATTTTCACATGAAGAAACTGTTACGAAGGCAAATATGATGACGCATATCAAAAGTGTTATGATCAACATTCCAGCCTTGAACTGGTCCTAATAAGAATGTGAACCGAAATATATTTCTTCGAAGGTGACCAGACAGGATTGAATTTGGTTAATGTTTTGACAAATCTGATCCGTCTTGGTTGTTATATGTGCATCCTATACGTATTGTCGCGATATAGCCACTATGACATAACCGTCGCTTCTACTTTGACATGGTGGTCGGGATTGTTCATCATAATAAAACTGTCAGACTATACTGACTGATACAATCGTTCCTTAGGGTCCTATCGTGTTAGACAGGTTGGTTGAAGGGCGGTAAGACTCAAAGCAGCGAACCTAAGTTCCGAGGGCGAAGTCGTACTCTGCAGAGGTCTGATGGCAGTAAAGTCTTTTCCTCAGACAACCAACATAATGATGTTGCTTTCCTACAAGGAACGGTTGGGTTAAAAAAGATCGGCCCTAAGAATACACACTTCGCTTAATCCAACTGATTTTCGTCTCTGGAGGTAAGATCTCAACAAGTACGGAGCTAACACAAAAATTACTCACCGAAAGTTCGTGTGTGACCGGCCCCAAATAGTTGTCCCTTGGGCACTGTAGTCACGCTCTCAGGTCACTAAGACAACCTCTAGTCCAATTTCCTCTTCAGGTACCTCTAGAAGAACCCTTCTTCATTGTGGGCAAATTGGAAGTGATAACCGCTCTTACACCGTTAACAACACTGAGGATCATGAATCCCGAAATACCATCATTTTTCTTCTGTAACTTATCTTTCCTGTCGCTACTGATGCTGCTATCACTTCTGGTACTTTGAGACCTTGCATAAACTTGCAACCTAAAAAGCCGTCTTAAACACCGAACTACACTCGCTATTTAAAATCTATAACCGTAATTTATACTGAGCCGGTTAATGATGACTAGTTATATAAACGGGTAATTAGACCATTCTGTACTTCGAACTATTCACACGTTCATTTTATATATTTGAACAAAAATATTGGTGTAAGGGGGCACCAAATATATATGCTCCACACGAAACAATGAGAAAAGGGAGGAGAAAAAAGAAGGTAAGGTGTGTACAAAAAAGGAAAAGAACATATTAGTGTAAGGTAGTGTAATAATAATAATAATGCGGGAAACGCAAAGATAAAACCACAAAGAATTCTTTCAATTAAGAAAGATACAACCACTTTTTATGAAGAAAGTAAAAGAAGGTTACAGCAGGATCGCCACTGACTTCTATTCTAAGCCATATCTGATAACGTCTCTAGCCACTGTATCGCACCATCTCTCGGACCCCAGCCAGGGAGTCGTGAAGGACCAACAGAAGCTAGCCCTTTACAGCTTTCTTTCATACCACGACACCATGTCATACACTAACCACCTCTCCGCTCTTTCCAACCAGTCCCAGCCTCGGCAAATAATGCACGACGAGGAATTCTCTAGGACGACATTCGTAGAACATGTCCAAGCCACCGAAGTCGGTGTCTCAAGATGGTGACACCAATTGGATTGTCGTCTCTGTGCCCGAACACACGATGCCGAACCTCTGCATTACTAACATGGTGTTGCCACTGAATGTCAGCAATCCTTCGGAGACAACGATGATCGGACACAGAGAGTCGTCTAACATCCTCAACTCGGAGAGGCCAGGTTTCACAAGCATTGAGCAAAACTGCTTTCACCGACGCGTTGTAGATCCGACCTTTTACAGCCAGACTGACATAAGCCTCTCCGGCTTTCATTATACGTGAATTGATGTTATCACTCACGCCACCACCAGCACTTATGCAGCTACCTAGATACACGAACTTCTCGACTACTTCTATCTGCTCACCATCCATTGTGAGTACAGGATTAGAATCCTGCCAGTCTTGTAGAAGTACTTTGCACTTCGAAGGTGCAGAGCACACATAAAAAAACCCTCATAGGATACATCTTCAGGTGCACCAGCATGGGAAAACAACAAAAAGAATATAATGTTGATAGAAATACAGTTACATGAAGTATGAAGCAGGGAAAAGTAAATTCATAAGTTGAAGAATAATAAACAAAAACGGATACCATGTGAATTGATACCCACAAACGATATTTTCCTTTGACTTTCGTCAACCAAATATACATTTATGATAAATGGATCACGTACAATATACATACACTATAAATAACCTTGGATTTATCAATGAAATTAAAACGATTTACAAAATAAAGGGTTATTTATGTAAGCAAAAAAACAATATGGATATATGAAGAAGCATAAATAAACTGTGATCCGTTGACTGAAAAACAATTTTTATGAACCACGTGTTCAATAATAGTTGTTTGACGAAAATAAAAAGATATTGGAAATCTTAATGACAAGAATGAATCTAATGATATAAAACACTTTCTTACTATGAAACATAGGAAGTGTGTGATTACATTCTAGAAACAGCTTTGATGGATGTAAGTAGTGGTGGTGTGGATCTGTTGCCTGAAGAAAGACTTCTCGACCTTGAGTATGCGGATGATATTGTCTTACCGGGCGATAATGCCCAAGCCATGCAATCCGCACTAAATCATTTGGCAGTAAATGTCCGTGAATTCACTGATTGAAGAACACATAAATATTAGTACAAGAGAGCACCAAATATATATATGCGCCACATATACGATATATTCTCTGACCTTCGAAGTGCAAAGTACTTCTACAAGACTGGCAGGATTCTAATCCTGTACTCACAATGGATGGTGAGCAGATAGAAGTAGTCGAGAAATTCGTGTATCTAGGTAGCTGCATAAGCCCCACAATGCCCTGGTACGGCCGAGAGTGGGGAGAGTCCGCTCTCCCTCTCCAAATGCGCTCACATGGCCATGCGTATATAGCCTCTGCCAGGGAAGTCCTACTCACTGCCTTCTCGTGGCGGGGGTGTTGTTTACAAAAATGAGGGGACGAAAAGCGAATGTCTGGCGCTTTAACCGGACCCCAAATCAATGGTGCACATGGGCTGGTTCCAGTATCCTGCGGGAACAAATGGCGTATGAACCAATTGTTGGTCACCGGCTACCATGGAACTGCATCTCCTCACGATGCTCCACTGCCTTGTGGGTCAGACGTTCAGGTCAAAGGCTCGGGGTGTGGCCCCCTAAGAAAACCACCTGCTTCGGTTTGGGCACCCGGGCAGTATCACAGCCCTCACACAAATCAAATGAGATTCGTGTGGCGCATATGTATTTGGTGCCTCCCTGTACCTTAGTTAGGTGTTAAAATAAATAGATAATAAATAAAGTAGCTGCATAAGTGCTGGTGGTGGCGTGAGTGATAACATCAATTCACGTATAATGAAAGCCGGAGAGGCTTATGTCAGTCTGGCTGTAAAAGGTCGGATCTACAACGCGTCGGTGAAAGCAGTTTTGCTCTATGCTTGTGAAACCTGGCCTCTCCGAGTTGAGGATGTTAGACGACTCTCTGTGTCCGATCATCGTTGTCTCCGAAGGATTGCTGACATTCAGTGGCAACACCATGTTAGTAATGCAGAGGTTCGGCATCGTGTGTTCGGGCACAGAGACGACAATCCAATTGGTGTCACCATCTTGAGACACCGACTTCGGTGGCTTGGACATGTTCTACGAATGTCGTCCTAGAGAATTCCTCGTCGTGCATTATTTGCCGAGGCTGGGACTGGTTGGAAAGAGCGGAGAGGTGGTTAGTGTATGACATGGTGTCGTGGCCAGGGAAGTCCTACTCACTGCCTTCTCGTGGCGGGGGTGTTGTTTACAAAAATGAGAGGACGAAAAGCGAATGTCCGGCGCTATAACCGGATCCCAAACCAATGGTGCACATGGGCTCCAGTATCCTGCGGGAACAAATGGCGTATGAACCAATCGTTGGTCACCGGCTACCATGGGACTGCATCTCCTCACGATGCTCCACTGCCTTGTGGATCAGATCTTCAGGTCGAAGGCTCGGGGTGTGGCCCCCTAAGAAAACCACCTGCTTCGGTTTGGGCACCCGAGCAGTATCACAGCCCTCACACATATCAAATGAGATCTGTGTGGCGCATATGTATTTGGTGCCTTCTTGTACCGATATTTATGTGTTAAAATAATAATAATAATAAATGGTGTCGTGGTATGAAAGAAAGCTGTAAAGGGCTAGCTTCTGTTGGTCCTTCACGACTCCCTGGCTGGGGTCCGAGAGATGGTGCGATACAGTGGCTAGAGACGTTATCAGATATGGCCTAGAATAGAAGTCAGTGGCGATCCTGCTGTAACCTTCTTTTACTTTCTTCATAAAAAGTGGTTGTATCTTTCTTAACTGAAAGAATTCTTTGTGGTTTTATTTTTTTAACTGAATTGATTCTCCAATTATTACTGTTATCATTATTATTATTTTCACTGTCATGCACCAATTTCTGTTCGTTGTTGTTCTTTTTCTTACACACAACACGCATTCTCTATCTCTTTACAGCACCATTGTTATTGTGTGGCGCATACATATTTGGTGCTTCCTTGTAACAATATATGTTATAAATAAATAATGTCAATATTAGAACAGTATACAAACAAAATGAAGCTGTTTAATATCACTAGCATTTTCATAAACAATATGGCTTTATTTTGAGTACTTAGACCTGTACTTGATGAGGTTTAGAAAACATGATTATCACCATCGTTTTTCTTCTGAATGTAATTTTACTGTACTGGTTTGAACTACTACACGTTTTCCTCGTTTTTTTTAGCTGTTTGTCACTCCAGTTTTTATAATTGCATCCATTTGAACCTAGGTATTTTTAAGTTTAACTCTACTCTTGTCATTAATTACGTTTGAATCTTAAGTGCTGAGTAACTATTCATTTAGATTGTAAAAACATCACTTTACCAGTCGGGTTCATTATGAGTCAAGTTGGCCAGCCCTAATTTGTGACCGTCTGTGCCTGAAATCTGTTTCTAAATTATATTCATTCTTGTTTGTTGCAGATGCCTTTCTGTCGGGCTCAGTCAATTTTCACCTGATGTCTCAAGTCACGAATACTACCACTGGTATCAGTAATAATAATAATAGTAATAATACGCCATGGAACAGAACTCCCGGTAAGTGGCTATCTCGTAGTTGTTTTTTCCATCCTGTTTTATTATTTTCCTATCTGTTGTTAAGTTGCAATGCAAAAGTTGGTGTAATCTTCAGTCTCAGTGTTTTATTAATTTAAAATGGTGGCAGTGCTACTCCTATTTAGCGTGTATGTATTCAACTCTTAGAATTCACACTAACAAAAGTTGTAAATTACACCTAGTACCTCTCTGCTACTGCTTAATTTCGAGTTTGTTTAATATATATTTATATATATGTGATTCGGTAAGAATTGCCTAATCGTTGTATTATGGTTCTATCACGTTCACATTTAAGATTTTCTGTTACGCAATAGGTTCTTTGCTCATGCTTCTCTGAAAAAATTCAATTGATACTCCTGTTCATCTATCTTCCCCTTTTGCTTGAACTTGTGTCCTTGTTTATTTTGATGTCTTTCTGTCCATTTCATTAATTTACTCGTTTTTGTACTATTCATGTGTTGTCATCATCTTAAACTGGGTTTCTTGTGGTGTCTATTTTCTAAAAATAGTACTGCTTCATTTGTGGTTGATATTATACATATTTTCTGTACTCCTTTCTATACTACACATTTACTCTTCATACTGTACATTAGTTAGTCATTTTTTACCCCTCTAATATGACCTGATAAATTAACGCCACTTTTCTCTCCTATATTGCTGATTAGCTAATTGAGCTAACCCTGAATGTTGGAGACAATACGACATTGAACTGTAAATTTATAAACTACACTAAAGGTAAATTGAATTAGGCGTGTGCCTTTTGCATAATACATGCATGTACTGTTTTTTTGCGATAAAAGTAATAAATCAAGTTATCTAAGGTTTGGTAGACCAACAAGCGGACAGTCGTATTATGAATTAAGAATAGATAACAGTTTATTTATCTTGGATATATTTGGTAGGAAAATATGGAATCGAAATTGTTCTTAAATAAACGATTAAGAAATAGACGTAATGTAGAATAGAATCTGGCAGAAATTGTCAGATATCCATGACATTTGTATCTTACTTTTATATCCATTTTCTTTTTTGCGTTTTCTATCGTCTTTATTTCCTGTTAGTATGCTTAGATCGAATGCTATGTTATTTTCTTCCAATCTACTTGTTACAACAATAAAAATATGTATAGAATAAACCAGTGTCAGTTGATTGGAGGAAACCTCAATACTAGGTTTTGTACTGGTTTCCACTCGTTATCAAGGTGGATCTGTGATTCTGGGGTGCCTAATAGACTCTGTGGCATCTCGAAGTGTGTCACTTCGTTTCAGTCTGAGATATTACCACTGAGGTACTGAAACCATGACTAGCCTCTTGAAGGTCCAGAACGAAACTGTTATAGGATGGGGGGGGGTTCAGTGATTGGGAAGACAAGTTTTTCGACTGTTTAAATCGATGAGTAGAATTCTGATTGATCGGGGAATCACAATAATATGATGTAACTGAGTGGTGGCCTTTCACGATATCGTACAATTGGTTTAAGTCTCCGAATGATTGAAAGTCAAAGATGAGACCATTAACCAGATGAATAGATTTTTTAGTGTAGTAAAATAACGTGATCATATACAAAATATGAACACAAAATAAATATGAACAAACGTCGTAGGCTATTGAAGGTAATTAGCTTATAGGTCAATCATTCTTCAATCAATTAAGACCTTACTAGTAGGCTTAATCTTTGAGGATTCGAGGGTTTTCTGCTGACTGCCTCGAACCACCTAACCGGTTACCTCAACATAATGTACACAATGCTAAGCCAGTCAGACTAGCGGCTACATAACAGCTTAACATAGAAAATATTTCTCATCTTGGAGTAAAGCTCTTTCTGACGTTTCCTTATTTGAATTGGTGAAGTGTAAGTGTAGTCTGGGATTAGAGAAAGCGGCTATAAAGGTAGTAATAAGCGTTCAATTAGCATACATATCAGTTAATTAATTAATTGATCATTTTAATCTAATTGTGATACAATTATTTTTTGATAACATTTAAAATCTAATTATCATTCTAGGTAAACCTGGTATTGGCACCGGTGGTACTGTTAGTTCTTATCCAACATTTTCAACGCCTTCAAATATTCCATGGTCTACAACTAGAAATGATGCCATAGATTTAATACAAGGACGTGGTCAAATTGAAGGTATTCTAATTTATCTATAAAATGGGTAATGCTTTATTTATTTCACTTCTCTAAATTCGATACAATTGATAATAGTCAAACTATTCGCTCTTTGATATCCTATGGTAATAATCCGAAAAATTCCCATACTACTATAACTACAGGTGGTGGCGTTGGTCAGATGTGGCCTCTTCCTGCAATTTTCGACTCAAACCGAACCTCTGATCGTAATGCTGTTGTCGGTGGTGGTGGAATAGGCGAGGTAGGCGGAGAATTTTTACCTCAGGAATCAACTACAACTGATCACCAGGTATTTATGATATAAATTTAAGTCGATTTGATGAATCTTCTTATTGTCTAATTTGTAGTAGTTTTTTTATTATCGCGTTATGGTTGATATTTTGACAGAACTTTGTTCAATCTTCGTTGGCATATGTTTCCTGTGTGAGACGTTTGTGATTGAGTTGAGTGTTGATGTAGTAGTAGTAGTAGTAGTAGTAGTAGTAGTAGTAGTAGTTGTTGTTGTTGTTGTTGTTGTTGTTGTTGTTATAGAAATGTGGTATGATGAGTTTGTTGATGGTGATGTGAATAGTGTTGAGTATTTGTGAGTGTGATATTGTGTTAATTTTTGACGTGATGTGACTAGGTTGACTGTCGACAGGATTGTTTGATTGGTTAATTGTTGGATGAATGGGTAGATGGGTTTATAGATGTGTTGATGAGTGTTGTTGTTGAAAGTGTTTTTGTGATAATGGTGCTGAAGAGATGGAATAGTTTATAGTTGATGTTTTGATTTGAATGTGGTTAAATTGTGAATTGAGAATGGTTGATTGATAGTAGACAGTGTCAATGCACCTTGATGTTGTCGATCGACTGATCGTGCGATGTCGGTGTAATTGTGAAAGGGTATTTAGAATGCAGAGGATGTTATTGATCTTTCTGCGAACCCACTGTCTTAAATGGATGTTATTTTGGGGTGCTGAAGTTGATATGATTTTGGCCTTACCCGTTCGCACACATTCCATGTTCACCGTTAGTTATAGAAAACTGTGATCGTGTTGACAAACCGTGTGCGAAACATGTTTATGTTTCCTGTGTGAGACGTTTGTGATTGAGTTGAGTGTTGATGTTGTTGTTATTGTTGCCAGACAGGTCGGTTGAAGAGCGGTAAGACTAAAAGCAACAATCCAAGGTCCGAAGGCGAAGTCGTACTGCTTACTGTACAGAGGTGTGACAGCAGTAAGGTGTTTCCTTCAGACAACCAGCATAACAGCGATGCTGCTTCCGACAAGGAGGGATGGGGTTAGAAAAGGTCGACCCTAAAAATGCACTGCGGTCACGCTCTCAGGTCGCTATGACCACATCTAATCCAATTTCCTTTTCAGGCACCTCCAGCAGAACCCGTCCACGGTGTGGGCAATCGGGAAGTGATAACCGCCCTCATACCTCTAACAGCACTCAAGACCACTGTATTCATAATCAACCTCCCTCAACATGTTAATCCTTTGAGGACTGCTTCGATATAGCCATTATGGCACAAGTTGAGATAAAATAAATGGAACGTGATCAACGATGGAATCTAGGACACGTGTTTCATTCTGTTTAGGTCTCACCAATTGGATGTACCTGCATTGCAGAATTGATATTTATTCCTGGACTCGAACACAGTACCTTCCGCTTAAGACGCCAACGCATTATGCACCGTAGCTACTTAGTGTATCTGTTCTATATAAACTTGTGTTATAATAGGTATGTCAAGGCAATTCGTATGATGGATATATACCAATCAAACTTGACCAAATTTCAGTCAAATTATCAACAACGAGATAATCCAGTCCATTTCAATTTGAGTATATTGTAACTTTGAAGTCAAGTTTAAAAAAACTGCATTTGATGAACATCAACCCTAGGTTGCAGATACATCCAGTTGATGAGTCCCAAATAGGATGAAATTTACGTCCTATATTCGATTGTTGGCTTGTATTCCATTATATTCTATATAAATATTCTTATCGTTTAATTTGTTACTTAAGCCATTCATTTTACTATCATGTAAAGTTCTATTGTTTTAAATTGATTATCAATCTTTATGTATTTAGGCCAGTTTTAGATTTAGAATGTACCAATATTATTTTAATTACATTTAGGAGACTCACCATTCATGATAAGCTGCAATTTATTTTCAAATAGAGTAATTTAAACTTATCACTAAGCAACAACAAAAAAAATGTCATTCAAAATAATGTACATGAATGCGTGTATTTCTGATCATTGAATTCAATAAAAATTTAATCCGATTTTAACATGATATTGTTTTCTTGAAGATGTGATCTTTTTCAATCAAATCTATATAAAGAAGAAAAAAAAAGAGCTCATTGTTCTTCATTGAGGAATGATATAGGCAACAGCAACAACAACAAAATAATAATCAATTTCATGATATTCACTATGAATTCATTTGCCTAGATACACATTCTTGTATTTAACTCTAAGTTTATACAGGCTAGTAATGCTATCCAGTTGTTTAAACTAGTTATTGATAAAGATTGTGTTGAACTTAGGATTTAGTAATTGAGGGTTTAACACCTTAACCATTTAGGTGATAGTTCGATGATAATTATATACTTTATGGTATTTGTCACATTTATGTAGGTTTTGAATTGTTTGTATAGATGGTTAGTATTTGTAGTTTATATTTTCCTTTTTCTATGATATCAACGTTTGATTGTCATGATCTCCAGTCAGTTATATTCATTCAACATATAATCTGGCACATATGTATGCTTCGGTTCAAGTTATAACACCGCATCAGCACAACGAGATAATGTCATTAAAGCTAATCTCAGTGTAGTAGCTCCTGTTTGCCCCTAAATGCCCTGGTACGGCCGAGAGTCGGTAGAGTTCGCTCACTCTCTCAAAATACTCTCACATGGCCACGCGTATATAGCCTCTACCAGGAAAATCCAACTCACTGCCTTCTCGCACCACGGATGTTGTTTACAAAATTAAGAGGACGGAAAGCAAATGTCCGGTGCTTTAACCGAGTTGGTGGACGTGGAGAGTCCAACTTGGAGAGTTGGAAAACCTTGATTCCAAACCAATGGTGCACATGGGCTGGCTCCAGTATCTTGCGAGAACAAATGGCGTATGAACCAATCGTTGGTCATCGACTACCATGAGACTGCATTTCCTTACGATGCTCCACTGTCTTGTGTATCAGACCTTCAGGTCGAAGGCTCGGGGTGTAGCCCCCTAATAAAACCACCTGCTTCTGTTTGGGCACCCGGGAAGTATCACAGCTCTCACACAAATCGAATGAAATTTATATGGCGCATATGTATTTGGTACCTCCTTGCACCAATATCTATTCGTTCAACTAATAATAATAATAATAATAATAATAATAATAATAATAATAATAATAATAATAATAATAATAATAATAATAATAATAATAATAGAAAAAGGAGAAAAAAAGCATAGGATGATTTCAAGGCTCATGTTCTAAGGGAAAACAAGGTGTAAATGCATCTGCGGCATAGCGAACCATTCTAAGCTATATCACCAAAACTCTCCTACCACTAGTCATGATAATCACTTGTACCCCAACCAGATATCCTGTACGTAATAACAGGGGTATCTTGATCCACTTGTCAATGAATCCATGAAGTAATGTCACATTTAGAGCTTTTATTTATTTTTCCAACATATTTCTTCACCAAACATCACTCGTCAAGGTAGGTGGTACTTAGACTATACTCTATGCCTAACCTTAGCATTACTCACTTGGTAGTCCCAAGATACACAAGCGATGCTTCCAAGATATGTATGATCTAGTACTAACAACCTACGAATAGTCCCTTGTTAACAGGATAGAAATACAATTAAAACTTGATTCAGATACCATACTAATTGGCCAACGTTCAACCAGTTAACGCTAGTGGATTACCAGAGATGTCCAGTATAAAAATTATAAATACACCGATATTTTCTTACTGTATGAACCTAGTTGATTTGGTGTTTTGTTTGGAATGTTATTACGTTCTTACCCAAATTGTGATTTCTTTTGGGGACCAGTCAAGTGGAGTAGCGTCCGATGAATACTAGGTAATAGAATAATGATAGACTAAAGTAGGACTGAGCGATCTTCAGTATTCCAGAAAATATATTTTTTAGAGTCACTATTTTTTCCTACTTAATTTATTATGTATTTCACTTATTCCAACACATAATTTTTTGCATAGTGGGCAACCACACCTTTTTCAGGTCAAACAACTTCAAATGTCAGCTCTCTATTAGGTTCACCTAATACATTTCCTATCAGTAATAATCATATACAAGCTCTTAATCCATGGTCTTTCGATAATCCAAATAATAATTGTTCTATTACTGCGCCCCGAGCAATTACTGGTCAACAATTAAGTAATGTTGTAACCTTAGCAAACACACCGTCGGATACATTGAATTCAGATCGTTCTCGTCGTTATATGCAGCATTGGACAACATTGAATAATGAACAAGATTTGTTAAATGGTATGTGTGTTTATTTGTCCTACCTTTCCAAAACTGAACATCTTTTCCTATTGATATATGGAATTGTGCATTTGTTACTATGACGTTTTTCTAACACTTAGAATTCATTATTAAATTTTGATTTATTGTCACTGCATGGTGCAGAATAGATGAAGTAATTGACACATATTGTCGATTGCTTATGCATGTCGGTAGATGTATCCGAATGCAAGAAAGAAGTGGCCTCAATGATCTGTATCAACTAATTCCATGGGAACAAGTAAACTGTTATATGTACATTGAAATAGTCAGTCATGGCAACTTATTTTCCATGCAGTGGCATACAAGAGTGTGATTATTTTAGATTATACTAAAGATTTCCTGCTCAATTTGTAGGTTGTAGGTTCATCTACCAGTGTAAGTTAATAAGGAACAATGAATGCTAATTACGTCATCTATTATGCAATATGTAGTAGATCAGTCAGTCAGTCAGTAGCAACGTGGAACTTCGTACGTACGTACATCAGTTCGAGTTGCTATATCACATTAGTACAGAGATTCAGTTCTCGATTCAAATCCCATAGTGGTAGAGATACTAAAAGTATAAGTAGTGATAGGGAACATTAGGGTTTGATGATGTTATTTAAGGAGTATAGTCCAGTGGAATAGATTTGGAAAGAAAATAAAAGATATGAAGAATACAGAAGATTAGAATTTGAGAGAACACAGAGAGTGGATGCACCTGCGCGATTGCAAACGATTTTGAGCCATGTCATTCAAGGTCTCTAAACATTGGTTGCTATCGTCTCGCGGTCCACAACCAGGTAGTCTACACCTACCAACATGACTCAGTTCACTTGTTAGTGACTTCATGGATTTGTGCCACGTTTTGGTCTGGCCGCCTCTACCTTTCTTCCAACCTACTCTAACACCAGTAAACATCGCACGTCGAGGTAGTCGGTGGTTGGGCATACGTAACACATGTTCCCAGACATCTCAACTGATCAAGTTTCACTACTTCATCAATTGACTTGCCATCCTTACCTAGTACCCGTTTCCTAACAACTGAATTACTTACTCGGTGGTCCCAGGATATACGAGCAATGTTTCGAAGACACTTATGATCAAATACTAGTAACCTACGAATATCCTCTACTCTTACTGGCCATGTTTCACTGCCATAAAGTAGGACGGAACGAACTGCTGCGCAGTAAACACGTCCTTTGGTTGATAAACGGATATTTCGCCTACGCCACAAATGATGCAAGTTGGCAAAAGCTAGTCGAGCCTTCTGTATCCGTGCTGAGATTTCGTCACACACTAAACCACAAGTGCTGATGAGACTCCCAAGATAAGTTAAGCTGTCGACACGCTCAACAACTTCACTCCCTATCACTAGTTTGGGTGCCGATGCAACCCAATCCTGAAGCAACATTTTGCAATTTGAGGGAGAAAATCGCATGCCGAACATGCCTGCATTGTTGTTTAGGGTGGTCAGAAGACTCTGCATTTTGTCAGCGTCTTCACCAAATAGAACTATGTCATCGGCATATTCTAAGTCAATAAGTGGATCTCTCGGTAAAAGTTCAACTCCTGGAAATTTAGATGAGGAAAGTGTCATCTCTAAAAGGACGTCAACAACAAAGTTAAACAAGAATGGGGAGAGTGGACAGCCCTGACGAACACCACTTGAGGTAATCAATTCTCATGACAGTTCGCCATAAGCTCTCACTCGACCAGTTGTGTTTGAGTAGAGAGCCTTTATAAGGTTGACGTACTTCTTTGGTACTCCTTTCAGTGACAAACACTGTCACAGAACCTCACGATCAACAGAGTCAAGTGCCGCCTTAAGGTCGAGAAATACTACCATTGTGGGACGTCTGAATGTGTGTCTATGTTCTAGGACCTGACGTAGTGTGAATATTTGGTCTATACAACCACGTCCAGGTCGAAAACCAGCCTGATTTTCTCTAGTCTGTTCTCCACGAGCTTTAGTTTGGTGTCGAAGAATTATTGAAGCTAATATTTTAGACACTATATTAGTCAAACTAATTCCTCTGTGATTGTCACAGGAGAACTTTTGTCCTTTCTTATAGACTGGCACAATCAGTGATTGAGACCAGTCAGATGGGATTACGTCCAGTTCCCAGATTCTACCTAAGACCTCAGTCAATCTCGCTGCTAATACTGGACCGCCTTCCTTAAAAATCTCAGGGGTAAACCTGTCAGGGCCTGTTGCTCTCCCTCGCTTCAGATTTCCTATAGCTTTTTTAACTTCGTAAAGAGTCGGAGGACTTACATCAACTTGCCATTCAGGTCGACTGGAGATTGTGGAAAACCGAAGTGTGGCTGAAGGCCAGTTGAACTGATCCCTAAAGTGTTCTGCCCATCGATCCAATCTCTTGGATTGAGAATGAATAATATGTCCATCTTTTCCCGAGATAGTTTCGCTAACAGTTGGGTTCCTAATGCAGGTTTCCTTAAGAAGTCTGAACAGTTGCCTGCTGTTACCTATTGCCGCTGCCTTTTCTATTTCTCTTGCTTTTGCTACTCACCACTGTTCACGATCATTGCGAAGGCTCGACTAGCTTTTGCCAACTTGCATCATTTGTGGCGTAGGCGAAATATCCGTTTATCAACCAAAGGACGTGTTTACGGCGCAGCAGTTCGTTCCGTCCTACTTTATGGCAGTGAAACATGGCCAGTAAGAGTAGAGGATATTCGTAGGTTACTAGTATTTGATCATAAGTGTCTTCGAAACATTGCTCGTATATCCTGGGACCACCGAGTAAATAATGCAGTTGTTAGGAAACGGGTACTAGGTAAGGATGGCAAAGTAATTGATTAGGATTATTGAAACTTAGTTGATCTAAGATAATGTCCAAACAAGAGTTTATTCATCTTTACCTTGTATTGTATAGGCACTGATCATAATTTACTAAGCATTGGAGTAATCTTATCTGTCTATTTTGGTTTCAGACAGCTCAGTAGTAGTATCGTTAGTGCTCACACAAACAATATGGTTTAAAGTCTGGTGCATAAACCTGTACGTATTAAATGAGTATTTGTAGTATGATAATAGCTGTGTACCTGATTGAACTAATTTAAACATACTAATCACTTTCAGTGGATGGGTAAATTACATAACTGGCTCACTCATCAGGTATTGTGACATAAACCATACTCAGTATGAAGGATTATAATACTACCCATTGCTCAAACCGAAGTTGGTAAAGCGGATTTCGAACCTGGAACAGTTAAAAGCTGAATATTTTAAAACATTAATACACCTCTTAATGAATGAAACGTTTCCATTTGTTTCTACTTATCATTTTATGTAAATTGCATTAATCCTTTATCCTGAGTTTCACTAATTTAGAAATAGGTTTAATTTAAATGGGTTATTTGTTCATTTTATTATATTAGTTTACTTCATAGCCTATCATATAAACCTGTGTCATGTAGTTAAGTCATATCCTACATCTTTTATTTATTTTGGAACATTATATACCTTCATTTATCTGGTAAAATGTTCATCAATATTTCTAGTCTATTATTTGCACTGATATCAAATATCATTTATTATTTTGTATGTTTTGTCAAGTGGAAATCTATATTCAAAGTAATTCTATGTTTAATAGTTGTATTCATAAGTTAATTAAAGCTAAATCACCATGGAAAACCCTTCTCTGAATTCTATGTTTGCTATTTTATCATTTATAAAAGATCTCATCTATTTCGATAAAATCTATTTGTTTTCTTTTTTTTCCTTTGATTCAGATGATCGATCTGGATTGGCTTTTCCTTTATCAAGTATTAACATTAATAATAATAGTAATAATTCTGTCAGTGGATTCGGCAATCCTTCTGATTTTATTGAAAATCAATCACTTTCTTCTAACATAAATAATAATACACGTGGTAGTAACAAGTTATCAGAATTTGATATTGGACAAACTAGTTTAAAAAAGTCTAGTTCCGATATCGACTCTTCGGTATGTGATGCCGAGGAAGCTATTCGCACTGCGGTTAATACAACTGAACCATGGGGTATTCATCCAGTTGATCAAAGCACACCATGGAATTGTTCTGAAGCAAATGGTGACTGCTTGTCAATACATTCCTCTGGACCGACTACAGGATCTCCACCTGTGAGTGAAACATCTACTGCATCACGAATTTCAGGTCATAATCAATCTAGTGGAGTGTCAACTATCCAGCCGACAGGTTCTCAGTCATCTTTACATTCCAGGCGTCTTAGCTCCACAGCTTCTTCATTTAACAGAGATCTAGAGTCAAATGTTTGGCCAAGTGAACCTCCAAACGGTACTGGGATTTGGGAGTCCCATTATGAAAGTCTTGGTGAGAGAACTGCCCGATGGCATCAAAATAGTAGTAATTCTACACAAACATCTCAGGCTCCATTTTTATCACAACTTATCAATCCTCCTAATTTCACTTCTAATCAAACTTCACATCCCACTATTAGATCTCGACCTCAACAAGGTCAACTGCCACCAAATACTGAAAGTTTTCGTGGAATCAATCGTGCAGTCCCGGGGACTATATTTCCTTTGGGACAACCACCTTCAAATTCGAGTGTTATGAATTTGGGAACAAGACCGATTTTCGGTGGAAATCATCCAATAGGACCTGCTAATAGTAATATAACGGGAACCGGTAGTGGTGGTGGTTCATCTAGAGGTTTCCCAATAGCTAATCCGGTGAATCTTGGTTCAGGAGTTTCTTGGCCCTATACCTCGGGAACACAACCAGGTTTGTAAAAATTTTCATTTTCATGTTAATGATTATTAAATAGTCATAGAGAACAGATAAATTCATTTTAACTATTTGTAGAGTTAGTCTGATAGTTTCTATCATAAATGAGATAACATTATCCATTCAAATAATTTTTAATCAGAAGTAACATTTTTTGTACTTATAATCTGGCAAGATTTTTTTCTTCTTTCCAATCCACCTCTACATATATATTGCAATACATCTTAACCGTTATAATGTGACTAAGCCGATACGATAGGCAAGATCAATTCTAGGTTATATATCTATTTAACAAGAAATATATTATGAATAGACTAAAAATTGTTGCATTGACATTGCTGGAACACTTACTTACACCACCAACCAACATTCTCCAACTCACTCTGTCCTGGGCCTTCCTTTCCAGTTCTATCCAATTTTTCTCATGTCTGTCTCCATTTCTTGACGCAATGTGTTCTTTGGTGTTGAGAATTCCATGTGAGGGCTTGCCTTGTGACGCAGTTGGGTGCTTTCCTCAATATATGTCCTATCCGGTTCCAGCACTTCCTCCTCCGGCATCTGGTTTGTTCTCTTCCACAATAGGTTGTTGCTGATAGTATCTGGCCAACAGATCCGAAGTATTTTGCGTAGACAGCTGTTAATAAACACCTGTATCTTCTGGATAATGGCTTTCTTGGTTTTCCAGGTTTCCGCCCCATACAGTAGAACTGTCTTGACATTCGTATTGAAGATTCTAAGTTTTGTGTTGACAGTTGACAATTGTTTTGATTTTTTTATATGTTCCTCAGTCGTAGATATTGCTAGAACATCGTTCAGAAATATATTATATGATTAAGATACTGGGTGTAAACTACATATATCAAATAAGATTTTCATTCAATAAATTACTAATGATAAATTTATATGTAATTCATACAGTTATCAGTTCAGTGGTTTGTTGTCGTTGTTGTTGTTTTCAATCTTTTCTGATTTATTCATTGATTGATTCTTATCTATTTCAACTGTATGTAATCATTATATATAAATGTTGAAAAGGTTCCATTTTCAAGTTTACTCTTATTCAAGTAAATAAAACTAGTATTGAAATGCTTTTGACCTTTCATTTAAACATTAAAAACACGAAGTTCAGCGAAGGTATCTGTCTTCAACAAATTTATTATCAAACTGTACAATCTTATATATATAACTTAAACACATAAACATTGGTAACCTTGAATTAGAGAGCAGTGAAGTGTAAACTCGTATGAGCAGTCTAGAGTATTTATCGGTCCTGCTTACTGCCTAGCAGGAAGCCCTAAAGGTCTGGTCCATAAAACAGTTGAGCAACGTAAGGAGATGCCGTCCCATGGTAGCCGGTGACAAACGATTGGTTCATACGCCATTTATTCCTTCAGGATACTGGAGTCCATGCACACAATTGGTTTGGAATCAGGGTTTTCCAACTCCCCCAAGTGAATTCTCCATATCCACCAACCCGGTTAAGGCACCGGACATTTGCATTTCATCTTCTCAATTTCATAAACAACACCCCTGCCGCGAGAAGGTGGTGAGTAGGACTGCCATGGTAGTGGTTGTATGCACGTGAGAGCATTTGGAGAGGGAGATCTGACTGCCTACTCTCGGCCGTACCAGGGCACATATATATATATATATATATATATATATATATATATATATATATATATATATTTGAAAATTTTTGTTAGGGCATTAATTCTGTGATGATATATAAACAAGGAATAGACATGATAATGTATCAGGAAGATTATCTTACTAGATTATGCAATATGGGTAGTAACAATAGATGATAGCGTGTATGTGTGTGTGTGTGTGCAAATAGAGGGTTAATAAGTTAGCAATGGATTACAATATAAATGAAGTAAGATGATTTAAATGCTTTTATCAGAATGGGGGATTGTTGAGATTGTAGCAATTCTAATAGTTGAATTCAGGAGTCGATTTAACACCGTTGGATGCCTGCTCAGTGGTCTAGAGGTTAAGTGTTCATGCGCGAGACCGAAGGTCCTGGGTCCGAGTCCCATATGCGGGACTGTGGATGCGCGCTGCTAAGGAATTCCATACTAAAGCGAAACGACCGTCCAGTTCTTCCATGTTTTCACTGGTGGTCTAGCTTAGATCGACTGATGAAATCACCTATTAAAATGTTTTTCTTACAATAATTAAAGGTAATAGAGGTACAAAATTAAATGAAAGTGATCTCAACAATAATGCTGAATAAAATCATGTGGGTATGAGACGTAAGTAAAGGGAGAAGGGGATATTTTTAAATACGAAATTTAATAATAGAATAACGTCAAAGTAATGATAGGATGTACTGCTTTTGTACTCTCAGTTCTGACTTGAGTTCATGGATGGTAAGAGCTTTTGGTGTTCTAAGGTGTTGGATACAAAGAAATCTAGGTATATTTGAACGAATTGTATAAACAACCTTGAAATCAACTTGTGAATTGGTAGAATGATAATAAATTCGTTGGAAAGAGATCTCTTAGCTGAACATCGTTTTTTTTAAAATTTGTCATTTACTTTTAACAACATCTCTGTATTTATAATTGGATACCTGGCCAACAGTTTAATCTCATTTCACTGTTGACATACGCAACAGTAACTATGATCGGTATACTTAAACTCTCAAAACTAATGTAATAGTTGGTGTTGTTTGAATATGTATCAGTTAGATTAGCGGAACAAATTAATAACTAAACACTAACTGCATATTATTTAACTGTTAATTTTTGTGTTGGATAACTTTTGGCGAAGTCTATAGGTGATATTTGAGGAATTTATAAAATTTACGACCTTATTTCTTTCAGCTATTCTTCTATTCTTGATGTGACATTTCAAAACAATCTCTTCTGATTTATTTTTCATACAGTATAAGTTGACACTTTGTTTTCTATTTCATTTCTGTCGATACATTGATATAATTCATCATTTAATTTTGAATTATATTGGGTTTATTTATAGTTGACCCTTCTGTTCCTGGGATTAATTTCGGTAATAAGTCTCGGTGGCCCGGACAGAATATGAATCGTTTACCTGGTAAGCAACAACATCCAACACCCCATGTAATGCCTAATATGACTTCTACTGGTATGAGATGGCCTCCTGGTGCAACAACTACACATATGCAAGGCATATGGCCACATACAGACCAACGACGCCCAGGCACTGTTCCAGGACCTTGGTCAACTAATGCTTCTGGGATGGATAGTAGTAGTGCTGGAGGATTTTTCAATCAACCTACTCAAAGCATAGCTCCTCGAGTTTCGCAACAAATTGGTACCTCAGAGTTTCCTTCGTCATTAACTCCCGCTCGTGGTGTAAACCAGTCATTTAGAACGCCTCAAAGTGCCTTCTATCCACCCATAACTCCCGGTTTTTCGTCAACACCCATGTCACAACGTATGTTTATGAGTCCACAACAGCATTCACATCAATTACAACAACAGAGTATGATTCGTGCTCATGTAATGCGTCAACTTTTTAACTTGGGTTTTACTGAAGATGAAATACAACCTATATTCGCTGATACAAATACAAATGTGGAACGAGCATTGAGTAAGTTTTATTTCAGTTTAATTAGTTCATAGTCATGTTTGTATCCGCACCTAGCTATTATAACCTTTTACTAGAATTGAAATTATCAAAAATTTCACTCATATGTTTAGTATTATCAGGAACAACTACAAAGCTTTACGACAAAATAGAACAACTCTTTCTAACAAAAGTCCTTATATCATACAAATATAGTTAGTGCATGACTTGACGCCACGATATTAAAGATACCTGTATAGAAATAACAATTGTTTGTGTATTACAGCTTCTTGATTGTCATTATAGAGAGTTTGTGTAACTCCAGCGTATTGACACGGCATTAGACATCTCTCAGAATAGAAGTCGTTAGTACTCCCTCAGTGATTTTTGTCTCCACTCTTACGAAACAGAGAGACATTGTCTATTAACTGAGAAGCGTCTTTCTTGGCTGTATATCTGACTGAACTGTATCACATATTAATTACTATCATTATTTATTTATTTATCAATCATTCATCGCATCTCTCTTTTATTTCTTCACAATATTATCAATTCATTTGTGTGATGCATCATTGGATGCCATACGTTTTAGACATTATAGGCAAATATATAAATAGACTATTTATTTAAGAACGTAAGATCAATATTATGAAACTATGATACAGTTTATATCAACTTAGAACAATCTAAAGGTAACCTACTCGCTACGAGAAATTTGAAGATTTTGGTTGCTAATATGTCCTTTATATTAAAACGGTACTTTTATTTACAACAACTCTATTGTTTAACTGTTAAGTCAGTTCATAATGTAAGCCAGTCCTGGGTTTGAATCCCGCGAGCGGGATCGTGAGTGCACACTGCTGAGGAGTCTCACACTAGGATGAAACGGCCTTCCAGTGCTTCCACTTTTTCAATGGTGGTCTAACATCAATCAGTTCATAATCTCAATCAAAAATTTAATAATCTCCACAACCCCTAAACTGATAATTATAAATTCAAAAAAGAACTTTTCTCACATTCTATTACATAATCTCCAATGCGAAAAAATTATCAGTTTATTGCATAATTGTTGCTAAAGAAAGATAACTTACATTGTTTATCAATTATACCATCTTTTAGTTGACTTACGTGATCGATCAGGCCATCCAGGTATTGATGAATTAATCAATGCGCTGAGACCAATCACTTCCAATTTGTTGCCTACACTTAATTCAAATGATGTTAGACAACAATCAGATCTTCCTGGACAAAGTACAAATCCCAATCGTTCTATTAATTCAATGCGAGGAAATGAGGTAATAAGGTTTATCTGTCTGTCTATCTTACAGTACATTTTATTTACTTTTCCTGGTAGTAATACTTTCATTAAACTAAATAATTTAATTGCGAATTTATCATTGTTCTATTAGATGCTAAGTTAATCAGCGCCTCAGAGTAGCTTTATGATCATTCCACTATTCCTGCTCGTGAAATCGAAGATATATATCTTCACTCTTGCTATCACGAGTTCACCTAATCTGCGAACGAGAACAAGACTCGGTGACCAAAGCTAGCTATTTGATGCGTCCCAGACCCGCTAACTAGAGGAAGAAGTATATTCTGCAAACAGTCAGAAACGAGCCAACGATAACGGGCACAAATCAAATGTATATATACTGCATAATACTGTCCTTGGGAAGCGTCGCAAAAATAGAATACTATAATACGTAACGGACCAATAGCGTTAAAGATTCTCCCAAGTGGGAAATACGACGTGAAGGTGAAAAGAGCGCTTTCGGCGCGAAAACAAGGAAATTCAAATTTCCAAAATAAAATTACAAAATTAAGGCATTTACCAAGTGAGTTCTGGGGATCTAACATCCCCA
This sequence comes from Schistosoma spindalis, assembly GCA_946903255.1. Taxonomy (NCBI): domain Eukaryota; kingdom Metazoa; phylum Platyhelminthes; class Trematoda; order Strigeidida; family Schistosomatidae; genus Schistosoma; species Schistosoma spindalis. The sequence continues at coordinate 23,847,423 of OX336421.1, read as the reverse complement.
ATAACTCTGTTTTTTTCATAAAAGTACTTCACGAAATTTACTCAGCAAAAAGAAAAATCATGTCTATAAATCAGATTGTTCTATTATGTATTGGAAAACATTTTCAAAACCATCACAAAAGCTTAGAGTCTATCTGATGACACAATCAGTCAGTCAGTAACAACGTGGAACTTCTTATGTACGTACATCAGTTCGAGTTGCCATACCACATTAGCACAGAGATTCAGTTATCGATTCAAATCCCATAGTGGTAGAGATACTAAAAGTATAAGTAGTGATAGGGAACATTAGGGTTTGATGATGTTATTTAAGGAGTATAGTCCAGTGGAATAGATTCGTAAAGAAAATAAAAGATATGAAGAATACAGAAGATTAGAATTTGAGAGAAAACAGAGAGTGGATGCACTTGCGCCATTGCAAACGATTTTGAGCCATGTCATTCAAGGTCTCTAACCATCGGTTGCTATCGTCTCGCGGACCCCAACCAGGTAGTCTACACCTACCAACATGACTTAGTCCACTGATGACACAATACAATCATTTCCTTCCATTTTATATAGATTGAATAATCCAATAGCGTATATAACTATGAATTTAACACTATCAATTAAAAATTAATTTTGAACAGAGTGGATATTGTTTTGACTTACACTTAGATCTAATTTTATCAATCCATATAGCAAAGGTTAATTGATCACTTGATCATAAATCAATTAAACAAGTTAATCGTAAAAATAAGATACTAAGATAACCAAACGTTTACAAACAACATAATTATGGGATTTGAATCGATAAGTGCATCTCTGTGCTAATTTTGTATGGCAACTCGAACTGATGTATGTACGTACGAAGTTCTACGTTGTTGACTGACTGACATTATTACAATCACTTACGAAGTTTTTTTTTAAGAAAAAAAACTGATTTCTGCTTGAATTATGCTTTGATGTTATTGTTGAAGATAACGAGGAAAGCTTTACAAATAAATCGTTCTGTTCAGAGAATGTAACACTTTTAATAACATACTACTGCTAAGGTACAATTTGTTTCCATCTGCAACTATTCCTGTCATTGACTTTAAACTAAATCTCAAAATCTAAGTAACTATTCAAATATTTTACACCTAAGATTTTACATTATAGATGAATGGTTTTCAATCAGTATGATTCAATTAATACTATGCTATTTGTTTTGATTTCATGTTCACTGAAGTGGACGTCAACTGTGGAATTCTAGTAGATCCAACTGCCGAGTCCTGAATTAGACTAAACATGCGTCATACATTCCACCGCTAAGCATGTTCAAGCTGTTTTATGTAAACTTGTTTCATAATAGCTATATCGCGTTAATAATCTTCATAGGCTGCACATAGTCTAACTAAGATTGATGTAAATTCAATCAAAATACCACCAACGGGTTAATCTAATCCATTTTAAATTGAATGAATTGTAACTTGAAGTCCAATATAAAAGTACCTCCATTCAATAAATCCAACACATCATTACTTATTGACTATTCATTTTGATAAGTCTTGCGATTTTGAACGTTATACTCGATTCCTAAATTATTCTGAAACCCCCAAGCTAGAACTATCCAGCGACCTGAACACGAGAGAGAAGGCGCAAAGTATGCGAAAAGTACTTTACTCCAAAGTTCATTCTAATACAGAAAATTGAGGGTTTTTATAATATTCTAAATGCCCTTGGGTTGCTCGAAGATTCTGGAATGCTACTAAACATAGTAACAGTATAAGTAATCAGCCAATCAGAACCTCTACATATGACGTTTCACATCCTTAATTGTTCAGGCTAAACTCCAAGTGAACGCTGATTGAATGAAATGCTACTTAATGTTTCTTGAACCTTGTGTGTCTTTTGCGAGAATTTTTCTGGATCATCCCAACACATTTGTACTATGACTCAATGGTTTAAACATTCAATTCTCATTCACTCTATTTCTACTTCTTACCTTTCTTCATCTGTTTACATTTCTGTAACCGATATTAATTGATGTATTCGTTTATTTTATATATATATATATACATAGATGATGAAATCTAATATACCAGTTAGTAATAATAATCAACCTACAGAAAATTTAGAATTATCATTACAATTACTTCAACAACGTGAAACACAAATACTTCAAACTATTGTACAATTACATTCAAAACATCAAGTAAGTTATAAATTATATAAAATTATACATAAACTATTGTTTATTTAATAAATTTTCATCTTTCTTTCTTTCTTTTATATTCCTTATTTAATTTAAATATATTGTAATTGAGAATATTTGATTATTTACTACTTTAGATTACTTAAATTTACCTGTTCATATATGTGTGAGTATATTAACTAACTGTGAATCTTATAACAATGGTCTTGACGGTTAAATCATTTGACTTTTAACTACTACTCTCTCTCTCTTCCTCTTTCTTCTGATGGTCGACTGGATTATAAACACCTCGAGATCTGAGGGAAAACATGGTATACAATGGACAGATCAGAACCATTTAGATGATTTAGACTTCGCAAATGACCTGGCCCTCCTATTCAATACACACGAACAAATACAGATAGACAGTCAGTGTAGCAGCAGTCTCTGCATACACACATACACAAGGGGAAAACCAAGGTCCTCAAATTCAACACAGAGAACAGCAATCCAATCACTCTTGATGGCCAAACTCTGGAGGATGTAGAATCTTTCACATACATGGGAAGCATCATCAATAAACAAGGAGGTTTAGATGCAGATTAAAAGACGAGGATTGGCAAAGCAAAGGTCGCATTCCTACAAGTGAAGAATAAATAGAACTCAAAACAACTTTCAACCAATATCAGAGTCACAATCTTCAATACGAACGTCAAGACAGTTCTACTGTGCGGAGCTGAAACTTAGAGAACTAAAACAGCCACCATCAAGAAGGTACAAGTATTTATCAATAGCTGCCTACTCAAGATACTCAACATCCATTGGCTGGATACCATCAGCACCAGCCTACTGTGGGAGAGAACCAACCAACTTCCAGCTGAAGAGGAAATTAGGAAAAGACGATGGAAATGGATAGGACATACATTGAGGAAATCCTCAAACTGCATCACGAGACAATCGCTAACTTGGAATCCTGAAGGGGAGTGGAAAAGAGGAAGGCCAAAAAACACATTACTTCGAGAAATAGAAGCAGATATGAAAAGGATGAATAAGAACTGGAAAGAGCTGGAAAGGATTGCCCAGAATAGGGTTGGAGGGAGAATGCTAGTGAGCGGCTTATGCTCATTCACGAGGAGTAACAGGCTTAAGTAACTACTACTACTACTGCTACTATTTCACAAACTCGTATCTATCTCCAATTACATGGGTTTAAACAACTGGTTGGTATTTTTATACTTTAAATATTAAGATAACAAACTCAAAAAGTTAATCAATTAATCCTCTTATAAAGTCATTAGTATATTTGTTACAATTGTCTACTCGTTATACTTACCTGGACACAATGTTGTCTCGATTATCATTAGTTCGAAAATAAAGACTAACTAATAACAAATATATTTTCGTTATATCCTAATGAATAGATAAATTGTATTTCTGTCATTTCATGACTTCATGTAACTCACTACTTCAGAGTAAATTAGTAACCGAATCAAAATATCATAAGTTTAAGTAGTACAATAGTACTCTGAAGAAGCGACTTACATTAGGTTACGAAACGTCAGTAACACAATTTTTCCGCTTATTGGGATTTATTTGAAACTACCAAGTTCAATTTTGCTATTAATATCTATAATATCACCAGCTTTTGGAATGTGCTGCATACGTAGATTTATATTTTCAATTTTAGATTTATTGAATAATTGTAATGTGCAGATGAAGACGTTAGCTGATAAAATAGTCTAGAATACGTTACGATTAGGTGTAGTTGGTTGCATTTACTCTATATGCTTTCTTTTCTAGGTTCCGTGTGCTTGTTTTATGATGATATACTACTCATCTATTCAATTTCATTCATATTTGTTGTTGGAACTATGTTTTACATGTTTACATTTCTGTTGATTTTCATGTTTTTTTTGTGTGGTTTGTTTGCTCTCATTTTGCTGATATGAAGCGTGTGTGTGTGTAGGCTGATCTAAATTCGCATCTAATCTTGCATACACGACCTGTAATTTTGATGACTTTAAGTGATGTTTGGAGTTCGAGAACAATCACACACATACGCTGGCATAGATTACGTACCCCCTCATTTGCCTCTAAGTTTAAATTATTTGCAACTGCATATTTTTTAATTTCACTTACTGTGTTTTGATAATTTTCTTTTTAGTTTACACTTGTATCAATTATGATTAACTTGTTTGTACAGTGTCATTTTGGTTAAATTCAATTTATTCCTTAGTTTTTTTTATTATCATTGCTATAATCAAGATGGTTAAAAACTTCAAAGCCTTTGTCTTGTATCTTCGAACCATCCAGTAAATAATACTAAGTTTTGAAGCAGAATACTAGGTTCAGAAGTGAAACTGGCAAACGAGTTAGTAAGTCTTCATAACTGAGTTAGTTGAGAGAAGTGTTACCTGTCCCCGCTCACCACCTACGGTGATAAGCTGTCTTTCAATGTGAGAGTAAGTTAGAAGATACACTGTGTCAGTCTATGAAGTGAATGACTGCTGACGTGGTTTATTTTGTCACGTACAGGCTATCTGACTGGAGTTTGCACTATGATTGTAACTAGTGGTTAGGAATGTTGGCTAACGTCATTGAAAATCGGTCAAAATGACTCCACTTACCACGTTTATTATTTTGATATTCATTTTGATAATTTCATTTCATTGTACTGATATAATATGGAACCTTGTACCGATGCAGATATATGCCGGAATTTACGTTGCTTAAGAATGAATGACTCACGATGACATCTTATCTTTCAATACCTCTGAAATAAAGACAAACTCATTAATGACTTTCTCATTTTTGTTTTTTTTTAACAGGATTTAAATCAAAAACTCTCGCATATTCGTTCAGCAACGAATGTTCCATTTGCTACAAATCCTGTTATACATGAATTACAATTACAAGCATTTCAAGTTGGTCAACAAATCGATGCTCAACAGGCTCAATTAAAACATGTACGTAGTCAAGCTGGTATGCTACGACAAATTACTATGTCTTCATCAAATTTATCTAATCCATCTCAAAATTTAAACACTACTAATATTACCACTGTTACACCATCATCGTTATTAACAAGTAGTGGTATGATTGTTGGCGGTGGTACTACTGGTCAAACAGTTACTAATGTACAACACATAATTCCTAATTGTTTAACAGGGACAACTAATCCAGTCAATTGTAGTGGATTTAATTTATTGACTAATAGTAATAGTTCATCAATATCTTCCACATCTGCATTATCATCATCATCATGGTGTCCTATTTCAACACAAAGTGGCAATATGATTAGTGGTTGTAACAAAACAAATCAACCATTAAATATTTCTGTAGTCGGTAGTAGTAATAATAATAATAATAATAGTTCGGAAAATATTGATTTTCTACCGGATCAATCAAATTTTAATATGAGTAAGTTAAATCGACATTTATTTCAGTAATAACTATTCTTTCTTAATAATATTATAATAGAAATAGTCAATTTAATTAATTTATTGAAAGTAAATCATAAGGTTGAATTCAATGTATGCTACTACCAAATTGGAAGATTCAGTGGACACATATTTTTAGTGTTTTTTTTGTTTTCATCAAAGATATTCTTGTTGAATGGTTAATAAATGATGAAATTCACTTGCATTGATGACTTAGTTTTGAAGTATCCTTATTAAATGATTTGTTAACATGCATACTTATTGTGTATGTATCGGTCTTAAGTGCTGTCAGATGTCTGAGTATGGTTGTCACTTCCCGGTTGCCCCATACCGTGGTATCGTTTCAGTTAGTATAACCCGATTGGTTCATCACGTCAAGATAGTAGTAATGGTCGGGATGTCTTAGAAATATTACCCTCATCTGCTGAGGTCACCGGGTGAGGTTAGACGCAAGGTATTAGGTAATGATGGCAAATCAGTTGATGTTGTGAATCTATATTCACTGAGATGGTTGGGTCGTGTATTACGCATGCCCAATCACTGAATACCATGTTGTACAATGCTGATAGTGTTGGACCCTGGAAGAAAGTTAGGGACGACCAAACCATAACGTGGCGTCAGTCCTTGAAGTCACTAACTTCTAGTCTGAGCAATGTTGGTCGATACAGACTACTTAGCTGGGGTCCACGCGACCATTTTAACCAGTAGTGAAGACTGGGTGATGTGGCTCAGGATCGATCATAATGGTGTAGGTGTTCACACTTTTTGTCTTCCCTAACACTGTGAGATTAGAATTACTTTATACTTTTCTACAAACTAATTCTTTATCCCTGCTTCTATGAAGTTGGTGTTCATCTTGTTATGCTAATGAGGTGTGGCAACTTGGACTGATGCGCATATATGTACCTGGTCCTACGTTGTAGATGACTGACTGATTGTAAGTGAAAGTTTGTGATACCGACGTGCATATAATGTGTATTGGTCCCATGTAGTAATGACGCTCACTCACTAAGTCCCGAGTGTTTTCGATTTCCCGTGAAAACATATTCATGTAGCGGGTTTATGTGCTTCAAAATAAGGTTTTCCTGCCAGTGAAATCAATAGGGTTCTCCAATAATGCTTGGTCAACCTCATAACTTGTACACCACAACCATTTGACTCCGTGAACTGAAGTAGGTTAAACACATGTGTTCGTCTGATGATTGAAAGCCTACTGTTTTGTTATAAATGATGTTTTGACAAATATATTTATTGGCATTTGTTTTGCACAATTCATCTTTTATCAGCTGTTGTTATTTCCGAATTGCTACATTAACACTTTCAACCATTTAATTGATACAAATATTGAATAAGGTTCCTATTAATTTGTGACGATATATGACAAACAAACCTTAGTTTGGAAACTGTTAGAAAACGAAGAGCATTGGATAGCTGTTTTGTCCAGCTATATGATTTCTAATGAATGCCTACTTCTAACCCCGTAGGTAATCAAAGTCACTATATTGAGGTTTTACAGAAAGCTCTTAATCTTTAGGCCACTGAATTAATATCTGATGGTTTGCATTTTTGGTTTGAGGAAATTTACATTCTTGCGCAAGCTTCCTACTATACTATTGGCGTCTAAGCACCTCAAACCTTTCACAGATTTTATATCCGACCCTCCTTAGGATCGTAAGATTTATAGCTGCTAAGCTGTTGCATAATTACTGCTAAATATATTTAGATTTATTTTTCGTTTCCAGTGGTTGTTTAACTAAGGTGAATTCATGATATAAGCCAATCAAAAAATTGTACTGTTGTTAACTTGGTGCATGTATTACCATTGGTATCATAGTTTTTAATGTTCCTTCTTTCTATTTGCTGATTTATTTGATTGGGTATGAGAAGATTTTTCATGTCCACTCTCCAAAGTTTGATGAACACTTATTTATTTTCTCTCTTTGTTTTCCTTTTTAAAGATTCTTTATTATGGGAATCTAGTCCTTGGTCGGGTTCTAGTCCACAATTACACGAGAATTTTTCAAATAATCGTAATTCATTAACAACTGACAGGCGTTGGACACCCTCTGGTAGTAGTGGTGGTGGTGGTGGCAATGGTGGAGTTGTTGGTGGCGTCAGTGGCAATAGTAGCAGTAGACTACCACCACCGTTTATATCATCTCAACTCTCATCACTTGGTGATCCTAGATGGTCAGATATGATGAACGATGTCACTAATTCAATGAATGATACAAGACGACAATCGTTTGGTGCTGCTGTTAATGAAATTGACGAAATACACAACAGTGGTATAGATTATCATCCCATTATTCCCATTTCTATATCGAGTAAATCATGGCTTCTAGCGCATAACATTCCACCGCATATATCAGTTGGAATGTTAAAAATGACTGTATCCTCAGCATTAAACAATCATATCCTTCGATCTGTGGAATCCAGTGATAGAAATTCTAATACTACTTCTATTGGTAGTAATGGTAATAATAATGATATTGATTTTGAAATTCATCCGAATATGTCAGCACGTTGGGTTCTGCTAGGATTGAATAGTCCTACACATGTGTCTATTGTTCATGACACTTTAGAAGGTGGTAATAGTAATAATAATAATAATAACGGACAACAACAGACTACTGGTTGTTATGGATCAATTAAATTAATTACACCTACTGAAGCACTACTTCATCTACAAGAGATTCAGGTAATTTGTTTTGTTATAAAAATTCTTTGGTCTATACATTGTATGTGGAACAGTTTTACAAAATGTACACATATGTCTATGTATATATTCTCATTATTTCAAAATACTTTCATTGTTTGATATGTTTATATCGAATTTGTGTATATAATAGAAACATATCGATGCTAATGTTTATTGCAATAGTATATATTTCATTTGTTGAATATGTAAGGTGAGAAGGAAGGCAAAGATAATTTCTTGAAGTTAGTAGGTATAGTCAAGGGGCAAGCTTAAAATAACCTCAGTGAATTTCCAGTTAGTTTTTAATCAATCAGAGAATACCTTTTTATAAATGGATATTTTATATGTGGTCTTGAGTGCTGTTAGAGGTATGAGGGTGGTTATCAATTCCCGGTTGCCCACACCGTGGAAGGGTTCTGCTGGAGGTGCCTGAAAAGGAAATTGGATTAGATGTGGTCATAGCGACCTGTGAGCGTGACCGCAGTGCATTTTTAGGGTCGACCTTTTCTAACCCCACCCCTCCTTGTAGGAAGCAGCATCGCTGTTATGCTGGTTGTCTGAAGGAAACACCTTACTGCTGTTGTCACACCTCTGTACAGTGAGCAGTACGACTTCGCCTTCGGACCTTGGATTTGTTGCTTTTAGTCTTACCGCTCTTCAACCGACCTGTCTGACATGGTAGGATCTAGAGGAACGGTTGTTCCAGCCAGTATAGCACAGTTGTAAACCCAACCACCACATCAAGGTAGCAACAACGGTTGGGAGTAGCAAACATTGCTATTTCAAAATGTAAACAAGTTTTCTATAAAATAATACATCTTATATTGCTTTCTATGAGTTACTTCCTCTGTACATTGGAAAAATAATGATATATAAATCTACTCAAATAGATGTAGCTTATCTGCTTTTTCAAATTTCTAATAGGAACTGAATAGATTTTTAAGAGTTTCCATGTTATTTTTATATAGATTTATAGTAATATCCAATGTCATTTAAAAATGGTTTTTAGCCAAATGGATGAATGAATTTTTTTGAAAAATACTAGATGTACTATCTAATAAGTTCATTCATTAAATGTTATATCACCAGATTACGATCTAATTCACAATTCGGAGCTAAGAGTTAGGACTTCAAGATAAAGTTCATTCCAACATGTATGAAAAAAAAAATCGTCCTTTTCGTTTATTACTAACTTCATGCATCAATAACAAGAATTAAAAATTGAAAATCGGTTACCAAACAGCTAAATAAGTGAAGTTCCGCTGCGTCGAGTTTCCGTAAAAAAAAAATGCGTACTTTCCAAGAGTCTTCTAAATCTCTGAAATCAACATTAAATATATCTTCGTAACGACGAGACCAGGTGTCAAATGTTATATTTAAGGATGGGTCATAATTAAACTCAGCAATATTACTGGTTTTCTATCAAGCATAAATTCAAATGGGTAGATTGATGGCAATGCGTTCTTAGTGATTTGGGTATTAGATAATATCTCATCCATTGCGGAAATCAACAGACTGCATAATGAGTTAGACGATAACTTGGGATCCTGAAGGAAAACTTAAATGAGGAAGACCGAAGAATCGGAAGGAGACTACAAAAGGATGAATATCAACTGGAAATAAATGAAAAGGATTGCATAGGACAGAGTTGGATGGAGAGTGCTAGTTGGCGGCCTTTTTTGCTCCACGAAATGTAACAGGCGTAAGTAAATCAATCAGTTTGAGCTGTTGTTCAAGCTTATCAGCAAAACTTTTAACAGCCATTCCCGTAGCTAATTGTTGTGGGGTTCAGTACGGATCTAGGAACGAAAATGACTCGGCTACTCTAATACAATCGGTTTGCTTCGGAACTGACTACAGCCAATTATATTCAACACATCAAACTTCAACAGTTAACACAGGAAGAAGACGGAATTGCAAGTAACTTGATATTTGTGATATGACAAGCAACTCAAGTGAAATTGGTACAAACGTTGTTGTTATGGTAGCAGAAGTTAAGACTTTCACGCATATAGCAATTTAACGAACGTGACAATCAGAGGTCAAAGGTCGTGAGGTTACCGTTTCTGACGAGATTTTAACCTTTATGATAAGATTTGACTATTCTTGCAATCGCTTTATTATTACTATATTTCGATTATTTTTATTCATTTCGAGTCTTAATAGATTCAGTTTGCAAGGATATAATTAAAAATTTCCTCCCAAACCGTCCTCGTGTTATACAAGCCCTGTCCTTTACAAATTTATTTGTGATATGTCTAGTTTGTTTTTTGCACTAGAACTCAACTGTGCTGATAATGCTCTTGATTGATTGGAATAGCGATCTTATGACCAACCAATAAGAATACAGCTTTTGCAAATGAAATAGACATTGCGTAAAAAGCATGAAGTTGCAAATGATATAAAGATTCCAAATATTTCTATCATGATTATATCATTGTAAATGTAACACTTCCTTTACATTAATACTCCTAACCTTAATACTTATCAAATAATCACATCTCCGAACTCTGTGGCTACTCAGTGATATCATTTATTGATCACACCTATATAATATTCACTTACTTAATAGTCCAACATTCTGTAGCTAATCTATAACTATATTTACCACCAAATTTACCCATAAATTGAAATTTCATCAAGAAGAAAGATAACCGGTAGTAAGTTATCCATAATTCCGTTTTGAAAATCGCGGATCTACTCAACAAGCGCTATCTTCATTTTGTTATTTTCAAGGCTTTCAGGATGGTTTAGTTCCTCTGTTGCTCACTCTGATGTATTTTATTTTTTATAATGAATAAGACTTGTGTCATGTTTATGATTGAGTTTACGAGAGAATAATGTTCTACTACCGACTCAACTGTACAGTTACTATCATATACAACGTCTCAACAATTATCCTCCTAACGAGATGAAACCTATGACAAAGAGAGAACTGCCAAAACCATCATCAAAAGATAAAAGTATTTATAAAAAATTGTCTACGTAAGAAACTCCATGTCCGTTGGCCAGATAATATCAGCAACAGCATACTGTGGGAGAGAACAAATGAACTTCCTTCTGTAGAGGAAATTAGGAAAAGACTGTGAAAGTGGATAGGACATATATTGAAGAAATCATTGAATTGCATTTTGAGGCAATCCCTAACGTGGAATCCTGAAAGAAAGTCGAAAAGAGGAAGTCCAAAGAACACATTGCGTCGGGAATTGGAGGCAGTCATGAAAAGGATGAATAACAACTGGAAAGAATTGCCGTGAACAGAGTTAGATGGAGAATGGTGGTGAGCGACTGATGCTCCTCCATGAGGGGTAACTGGCGTAAGTATTTCATATATCCTTAGTGGATTGCTTCGATGGTTACCTGTTTTTACAAGTTTTAACTAGCAGCGTGAAACTCGATATAGTCTTGATTTGTCTCAATGCCATTATCAAGACTGGAATGCAGTTACTGTTGTGAATTTGTGGCCTACTGTTAAGTTTCGAACAGGATGAAACACGCGTCTTGAACTCAATTGTTAAGCATAGTCAAATTTAACTTAAACGCTATATATATATTTTTTTCTCTGTATTTATCGTATCTGTTTATATTTTTCTTTATACCTTTAGTCACTAGCTTCTCGTCTGAAAGGTTTAAATGCTGATGGATCTCAGTCAACTTCATCGGCCACTATTCATTCCATTTCACAATTATCATCATCCAATATAATGAGATGTGATTTTAACACCAACCATAATAATAATAATATACCAAATAGTGAATCAAATCATTTATTAATTGGGATAAATGCCACAACTATTAATAATTCTTCTGGCAGTTCTTCTCTTCCTCTTACAATAATAAGTACTACTACTACTACTACTGCTAATACCCCTGCTAACACTGTTGTCACAACTGTCAATAATCATAGTTCCGATGGTTAACATCACTATCAACTATCCAGATTCTAATGTTTTTTTGTTTTTGTTTTTTTGTGATCAAGATATTAGCACCGGGACCGATCCCTATTCCGTCGCCGCCGATTAATCCACTAACAAATATTCACATTTATCAGTCACTTTACATGTATCTGTATGTGTATGTGTGTGTGTCTGTATACACTCTCTGTGTTAATGGGTGTTCAACTTGTTTCCTATTATTATGATAATTAGCATTATTATTTATGGTATTATTCATAGAAAAAAAAATTACAAAGCATTTGGTATTGCTTGTTATTTTTTCTTTTTTTTGTTTGTTTTTCCTTTATTTTTTTTTTGTTACATCGTCATTATCATCATCAATATCAATGACACGATAATGTTTACATTAATGTATATCAGTTATTCAGTCAGTGCCTCACAGAACTAAAAGAAAGAACACTTGATGAAATAGATTTCCACATGATGTAATTTATATACATATGTTGTCTATCTATCTATCTCTTACACTCTTACACTCTTAGCTCATTATAGAATTTCATTCAGTGATAACAATACATTGTATCAATGAAATGATAAATAATAAATATAGTTATTTGTAATGCGCCCAACTTCTCTGTCCACCCACCCCTACCCTCATCTAAATTCCACTGTCCCCCCCCATCTTATACCTGTTCTGAACAATAACAACAAACCCATATTTTCCTTGTCATCTTGTTTGTTTGTTTTTAAATTGATACTTCGACTCCTTTGTGTACTTTTCTTCCTTCCCCCCTCTCTCTAACGCATATATATACACACATCTATATATATATATTGAAATTGTTTTTTAAAAAAAAGAATAATGATGATAGTTTACATAAATTACGGTAATTTGTTGTTGTTGTTGTTTTTTCTTTGTTTAATTCGTATGATTGTTTTCCCTTTCTGAATTTAGTTTTATTATTATTTTTTGTTTTCTTTTGTTTTGTTGTTTACTTATCAATTTGTTATTATATTTTTTAATCACATGAAATTGATGTTGTATGTGTTTGTTAGTTGTGTATTTTGTTTTGTTTTCTTTGTTCGGATCATGTTGGCAATAATGATGATGATGATGATAATAATAGTAATGTGATTGTAGTTCGATCTTATCTCCACCCTCTTTCTACCCCCCCCTTCGTCTTGTTTACGAACAAGACGTACATATATATATATATATATATATATATATATATAATGTACACATGAATACATCAATTATAAGGTAGCTAATAATCGTGTTTGGGTATGCATTAGAAAAACATATGCACAATAATCATGATTTTGTAATATATATATATTATGCAACAATTTATGAGGTTCTATTATAGTAATTTTCTGACTTATTTCATTGAATATTAAATAAATGAAAGGATGGATATTCCATTGTGTTTATGTTTTTACATTAAAATTTTACATTATCATGTTTGTATGTTTATTTGTTTCATACTCTTGTCCGGTTCTTTATTAGCTAACTAACAGTCCTTTTTCTCTTTCTTTCTTTATTTGGTCTACAAATTTTGGATTTTGCATGATTTCTATTAACCCGTTAACTGGATCTTTTGTGAGATTGTATTTCTATGACCATGGGTAGAGAGGTATGTGTTTTGTTATCATGTGATTGATATCTTGATATGTTTGCAAATTTTCGTTTCCCACCCCTCCCCTAACTTTTTTTTTGTCACTTGAGGAAGAAAAAATAAACAAGGCATTTCTTATGTTCTCACTCTTTTCTATACATACATACATACACACACACACTGGCACACAAAACTCGTGTATACGTTTACTTATCTTCTCCTCTTAAATAAATCTGTAGTATAATCTATCAGTCAATTTATATTTGTTCATTAAAATGTTTTGTTGATTACCGCCCTTTTTAAATTGTATTATTATTCATCTATCCTATTCTGTTGATGTTATCAATGATATATTTGGTCAGGATTTATTTACAAATCATTGATATCATTCGATATTGTTACATCGATACTCTTACATTTACATATATATGTGTATATATACTAGATGTACTTAATAAATTGTGTTTGTGTATGTGAACTATTCCTATTTCTGTATTTTTATATACATATGAGTAATTGAAAGGGGAAAAAAAAGTAGTAATTGTGCCTTTGTTTTTCATATATTTTATCTAATACAACATGACATTAGTGTTTTTTTACTTGTACTACTTATAATGGTTTACTACTTATAATAATCATCATCTATAATGTATAATTTTCAGTTAATGGGGTGGTGGTGCTTGTTTGTTTGTTTAATATTGGAAAATGATCAATTGGATTCCTTACGTCTAGATGGATTGATGTGTATGTACTACATGTAAAACACCTTTTTTTTAAAAATAAAAAAAACAACAATCTATTATGCGTAATATACAGATATGGGTAATGTTTGATTCTGTTTAGGCATTTGTTAAATTTATCCAACATCTTTCTATTTCTTTTTTAATTGTTTGCCTTCTGAAATTGATTGTGTGTGTGTGTGTCTGTATGTGTACGTTTACATTCACCGCTGGATATAAATTAAAATAAATTAATGGTTTATCTGTTGCTTTTCTTTAAAAAGTTTTTTTCCTTTTTCTTGGAATAGTCCTCATCTAAATTGTTGCTGTGTTTCCTCTCTCTCTCTCTCTCGTTATTTTGCTGTATCCTAGTGATATGTGTATGTAATTTCTATTTACATACATATTTATGGTGTACTATAATTAAATCTGTATGTGTTTATTCATTTTGCATTTCTAAATATGACATGCTTTTCACGTTTTTCCTCCTTCTCCTACACTTACACCTACTCCTCCTCTTGTGAGTTCCTTAGGCCCTCCCTCAATGTACGACGATGTGTGTGTACACGTTTGTATTATCATTTTATTCACTAACATTATTCATTGAAAGAAAAATTACTAATAATACTCTATACATAAATATTCATATACAAATGCATAGATTCTATTTGTTACCCTTTCTATTGACTTTTGTTTTTTTCTTCATATTAAAATACTAGAATTCAGATTAGTTGATCATCTTGTTATTAGTAAGTAACGTGTGTGTACCTCACTGACTTTTTATGACAAATCATGTTTAGTCGATTCAGTGCCCTTCCTCCAATTACCTGGTACGGGCGAGGGTGGGGTGAGTCCGCTCTTCACAAAATGCCATGCGTATACAAAAACTACCACCGAAGTCCTACTCACTGCCTTCTCGCGGCGGGGTTGTCTACGAAATTGAGAGAACGGAAAGCGAATATCCGGCGCTTTACCCGGGTTGGTGAACATGGAAGATCCACCTAGGGGAGTTGTAAAACCCTGTTTCCAAAACAGGGCTGCGTACGAACTCCAGTATCCTGAAGGAATAAATGGTATATGAAACAATCGTTGGTCACCGGCAACCATTAGAATTCATCTTCCTTGTGGATCAGATCTTTAGGTCGGAGGCTCCTTAAGAAAACCAACTTCGGTCTGGTCACCCGGGCGGTGTCATCACCCCACTCACAAATAGAGTGACTTTTGCGGCGCTTATGTATTTGGTGCCCAATATTTATATGTTCAAATAAATAGTATGCATTGAGGAAGATTTCATACCAAAAGCTATAATAACATATAATTAGTTATTCGCAACTTAGAGCAACATGGCACGTTTGTACATCAGCTTATATCATAATCAGATCGAATTATCCAGAAAAATGCTGGAACAGGAGAAGCAGTTATAATATCAGTGAGTGTAGAAATGATTCGACGTGTATATACGCCCGTTGCGCCTCATAGGAGCATACGCTGCAAACCAGTATTCTCTAACCAGCTCCTTTCCAGTTTCCGATTGCTGTTCACTCTTTAGATGTATAACCCTAATTTCCCGCCAAATATGTCCTTTTACCTTCCTCTTTCTCGCCTTCAGAATTTGTCTTGTGATACAGTTTCATGATGTTAGCAATGTGTGTCCTATTCTTCGCCAGTTCCCCTTTCCTAATTTCCTTATCAGCTGCAAAGTAGATTATTCTCTGCTTCTACTACTACTGATGTTATCCAACCGACGGACATTGATTATTTTGCTTAGGCAGTTGTTTATAAATGCCTGTGGTTTTCTGATCGTGGTTCAAGTACTTATCGAAATTTCAGCTTCGTTCAATAGAATTGTTTTGAAGTTCATTTTGAAAATCCTGACTTTGATAACTGACAGTTCTGATTTGCAAATGTTCATCAATTATGGGAATGTTGCCCTTGTTTTGCTAGTCCGTGCCTTCACATCTGCATCAGATTCTCCATTTTTATCAGGTATGTGAAAGTTTTCACCTCTTTCACAGAAAATATAGAGTACATGCACTGCGATAAGGCAATTTTCAGGTTCACTATCTATGGTAGGAAAGTGAATCTGTCTTCATCATTAAGACCTATTTTAAGTCGTTTCACTGAACGTCTTCAATGATTGGTCACGATAATCATGCCGATGTCAACCAGGTAATCTGCATCTACCTAAATGTTTCAGTTGGATAGGCATTAGCTTCATGAGTTTCTGTCTCGTCTCCAAACCTGTTTCTGCACCTGCGAAATCTTCACATCGATGTGGACGGTAATCAGTCATTTGTAATGAACCTCATGAACATTTCAGTCGATAAAGATTCGTTATTTCCAATCCCTATCTAGTTCTCTCCTAACCTTAGAATCCGTTGAATTAGTAAAGACAAAGTGACATATTTATCATCGATATTAGTTGTAACTAAAGTCGAATGTCAACTTAATGTTATCGAACTCACAACTATTAGTTTCAAAAATAATAATTTCAATCTCTACTAGGTCACTAGTGTATTTCATTACTGTATTGTCTTAAACTTCTAAATGAAGGCTCAAGACAGAGTGGGTTAGAGAATACTGGTCAGCGGCCTATGCTCTATTTGGAGTAACAGGCGTAAGTAAGTATTGTCTTAAACCACGATGGATTGAATGTCTTCGACTCAAATTTTCCAGTCACCTACTCCATGCAAAAAAGAAAACAATTGAACATACTAATTTCTCATCTTCATTTGTCTAACATATTGTTTGATATTGAGTGCGACTTTTCTTAGGATTACGGTTACAATTGTATATATGTAATGCATTTTAAAATATCATCAGTATTGGGGTTGTGGATTGGTTGATGTTAGACACTAACACCATTGGATGCCGGCTCAGTGGTCCAGTAGATTAAGCGTTCGCGCGCGAGATTGAAGGCCCTGGGTTCGAATCCGGCGAGCGAGATCGTGGATGCGCACTGCTGAGGAGTCTCATACTAGGACGAAACGGCCGTCCAGTGCTTCCAGGTTTTCAACGGTGGTCTAACATCTGTCAATTCATGATCTCAATCGAAAACTTAAAATCTTATTATAATACTTGGATTAACATGAAATATATGTCTACTAAGTTGGTTTAACAAATTGAAAAGTCTCTTAATTGAACATTAGATTCGGTTCTTAAACTACTCTAGTAACATTCAAGTTAGTTCTACACAGCGACTTGAACACGAGAGAAAAGGCATGAAATATGGAAGAAAATGCTTTACTCCAAAAGGTTCGTTTATGTACAAAAAGCCTAGGATTTTTATAGTGTTTTAGATGTCTTTGGGTTTCCGGGAAATTCCGAAATGTTACTAAACATAGTAACAGTGTAGGTAATCATCCAATTAGAAACCCGATATGTGACTTTTCACTTTCTTGATGTTTCTGTCAAAAGTTTTGCTGAATGCTGATAGAATAAGATACTTGTCAGTATTTTCAGAACCTTTCTTGTCGATTTTTTACAAGCTTACTTTCACATTGAAAATTGGACGGAATTTATGCATTACGCATATCCAACCAACGTCTACCTTAACGGGCCATGTTTTCTGGTGTACCGGTAGACTGGAGTTAGTCAGTCAGCTATAACGTAGGACCAAGCACATACATGCATCGGTACGAGTTGCCACATATCATTAACACAGTATGATAAACACCAAATTCATATAAGTAGTTAATTCAATGGTGGTAATATATAAAAGAAAGATTTTGTATAAGAACATGATACATGGAGAAAGAATTAGTTCATAGAAAAAAGGAACAGAATAATTTTAATCTCACGATTTAAGGGCAGAAACAGAGTGTATACACCAAGGCTTTTGTGATCGATTCTGAACCATATATTACCTAGAGTCTCCAACCATTGGTTACAATAGTCACGTGGACCCCAACCAAACAGTCTAAATCTACTAACATGGCTTGGACTAAAAGTTATTATTGTAAATTCAATATTCCCCTAATCAACAACAAAATGATTTGTTTTAATAAATTCAATATTTTTCAGAAATGTTCTTATTAATTTGAAGGTCATATGAAATGGAATATAAATCGAATTATTTTTAACAAAGAAGCATATCTAATACAATCCGATTGTTATCAATTATGTAGTTCACACTTTTTATATGATAAGTTATGAGAACTAAATTACTCAGTATAGGGGTTGTGGAGATTAATAAGATTTTGATTGAGATCATGAACCGATTGATGTTAAACCACCATTGAAAACCTGGGAGCATTGGACGGCCATTTCGTTCTATTGTAAGACTCCTCAGCAGTGCGGATCTACGATCCCGCTCCCGGGAAGACGGTCGCGCAATCTCATGGAGTGGTTAGGGTTAGACATTTATACCTTTGGATTCCAGCCATCTCAATGGTCTAGATGTTAATCGTTCCCAAGCGAGACCGATAGGCCCTAGGTTCGAATCCCGGGAGCGGGATCGTGTATGTACACTGTTGAGGAGTCTTACAATAGAACGAAATGACCGTCCAGTGCTCCCAGGTTTTCAACGGTGGTCAATCGGTACATGATCCCAATCAAAAACTAAATTTCTATCAGGTTTCATTCTAATATAGAGTAGTATAAAAAATCCATATTGTCCGCTTATATGCATTGTAATTATTGCATTTTCACCTATCTCATCATCTTTTGTGGTTTATTGACAAAAACTTCGGCTCAATTAGTTTTCGTTAAGTGATGTTCAATCATCGTGGCGTATGAAGAATTTCTGAAATTCAGTAGCAACATTGTAATCAATACTGAAGTTCAGATAAGTGTGTCCGATGATAGTGATATCGATATTGTTTTTAAGTTTGACTCCCTCTAGGGTTATGTATTCATTACTTACTTACGCCTGATACCCCTAATGGAGGATAGGCCACCGCCTAGCACTCTTCAACCTACTCTGTCTAGTGCCTTCCTTTCCAGTTCTGTCCAATTTTTGTTAATTTTTCTCGTGTCTGTCCCCATTTCTCAGTGTATTGTGTTCTTTGGTCTTTCTCTTCTCATTCGACTTTGAGGATTCTAATTGAGGTCTTGCCTTGTGACGCAGTTGGGCGCTTTTCTAAATGTGTGTCCTATTTATTTTGAGCGCTTCTTCCTCCGCTGATTGCTTGTTTGTTCTCTTCCACATTAGGTTGTTGCTGATAGTGTTTGACCACTATCATAGTGGTGAGGAAACACAAAATAGAATAAAACAATTGTTCAGTGTACTTTGATTTTCAAAAGTCCGCAGGTAATCTCCTTGAATATCTGGGTTACTTGTTCCTGTCATCTAGATATTTCAACAAGTTATCTATTTTTATTGTTTGTCTTAACACGTGAATATGTCTACTAATCTCATAACCTATTCAGCTGCGATTATGAAAAGTTTCCAATCTTTCACCGTAAAACTTACAAAAAAGTACAATCCGAGACATTGTGGTTGCTGACAATATTCATTGACAAGAATCAACATTATTCAGATGTCAATTCTTGAACTGCTAACATCTAACTGGAGATCATTCAATATTTATCATTACGATCAATCAAGGAATAAGAAAACGAAAATTTATTGAAATTCTTTGTACTGAGCATTCTATATTGTACCAAAGATTAATATTGAATAAATCCATTTATAATAACAATAATCTTATGTCAATTTATGGTGAGAATATAGTTACACTGTACTGTAAAACTTTTTAGTTAAACAACTGAATTCTTTCATCCACGTTTACCTATGCAATGGAGTTATAGATTTTTGGATAATAAAGATTTCGTGTAAATGATGAGATGAACCAAATCGGTTATTAATAAATGTCCAATCACTCTAATAGATCTCCTTCCTACACGAATGATATGGTTCAAAATCGTTTACAATGGCGTAGGTGCATCCACTCTTTGTGTTCTCCCATCGTCTACCTCAACAGGCAATGTTGTCTGGTGTACCAGACCAAAACATGATAGAAATCTATAAATTGACTGATAAGTGGACTAAGTCATGTTCGTAGGTGTAGACTATCTGGTTGGAATCCGCGAAATGATAGCAACCGATGGTTAGAAACCATGAATGACATGGCCCAAAATTGTTTGCAGCGGCGCAGATGCATTCACTCTTTGTGTTCTCCCAAATTCTAATCTTCTGAATTCTTCATGTGCCTTTTTCCTCTTTCCAAATTTATTTGACTGGATTGTACTGTTTGAATGACATCTTCAAACCCTAATGTTTCCGATTACTGCTTATACTTTTACTACCTCTACCACTAATATGGTATAACAACTCGAACTGATATAGGTACGTACGAAGTTCTACGTTGTTACTGACTAACTAACTGACTGACCTTCCTACATGAGATCAGCTTTAACCTAAATAAATCAGTAGTGACATCTCATATCATTCTACTGAATGACATAAGTTCGAATTCAACACTAAACATAAAGGATGATGATAAATATCAACTAAGAAGATATATTGATATTATACCGAGTTTTCAGTCGACTACCTCCATTTACTTTAGTTCAAAATATAAAGTCATTACTTCTTTCTCTCTTATCTACCATTAATTATTGATTAATTCAAGAAGTCCATTTCAATTCGATGTATCAATTATTAACTTTGTTACAATATGACGGCATTTATAGAAAATGTTTGTTTGAACTTAATTAAAACTTTTCGAATCAAGGTCATTTAAGTGGCTCGACTTTATAAAGTACGAATGAAGAATACTTTTCAATAGTTGAATTATTTTTTTTTTTTTAAAAAAAAGAAAGAATTCAGATCTTATCGAATTTAAACAAGAACGATGATAATGTTACTTTGTATTATTCTTTAACACCTTCCATTGATTATGTAACGAATAAGAATACATTTGTAGACAATGAATAATCTTTATCATATTAGGGGGGGGGGTTTATAGTTATATTGTATTAATTTTAATAGTTGAATTGATGAGTCGATTTAAGTTAAATCACCATTGTGAACTTGAAAACACTCGATGGTCGTTTCGTTCTAGTACGGGACTCTTCAACAGTGCATATCCGCGATCCCAAATCAAAGGGTTTCGAACTAAGGACCTTCAATCTCGTACGCAAATGCTTAAACTCTAGACTAGTGAATCGGCATCCAGCAGTATTAATGTTTAACTTCAATCAATCCTGAGTTGGATTAGTTAATTACTAACTTACTTACGCCTGTTACTCCTCGTGAAGGAGCATAGGCCGCTCGCCAGCATTCTCCATCCACTCCTGTCCTGGGCAATGCTTTCCAGCTCTTTCCAGTTCTTATTCATCCTTTTCATATCTAATTCTATTTCTCGACATATTGTGTTCTTTGGCCTTCCTCTTTTCCGCTTCCCTTCAGGATTCCAAGTTAGCGCTTGTCTCGTAATGCAGTTTGATGATTTCCTCAATGTATGTCCTATCCATTTCCATCGTCTTTTCCTAATTTCCTCTTCAGCTGGAAGTTGGTTGGTTCTCTCCCACAGTAGGCTGGTGCTGATGGTATCCAGCCAATGGATGTTGAGTATCTTGAGTAGACAGCTATTGATAAATACCTGTACCTTCTTGATGGTGGTTGTTGTAGTTCTCCAAGTTTCAGCTCCGTACAGTAGAACTGCCTTGACGTTCGCATTGAAGATTCTGACTGTTATATTGGTTGAAAGTTGTTTTGAGTTTCATATGTTCTTCAATTAAAGGAATGTGGCCCTTTCTTTGCCAATCCTCGTCTTTAAATCTACATCTGAACCTCCTTTTTTATCGATGATGCTTCCCAGGTATGTGAAAGATTCTACATATTCCAGAGTTTCACTATTCTCCGTGTTGTATTGGACGATCTTGGTTTTCCCTTTGTGTATATTGAGGGCTACTGATGCAGAGACTGCTGCTGCGCCAGAGTTGGATTAGTTGGATTCAAATAAATTCCTTTTAAACATAATAGATATACTTTACTGATGAGTATCGTTTATTATGTAATCTATAGAAAAGCAGACTTCCTATTGCTTAACATCCATTATCTTATATCAAAATAATTGTACTATAATATGAGATTTCTTAGTTGAATGATTTCATTTCCTGAAGTTTGAAGCGAACAATACTGGGTTTGATTCCCAGAGGGAATATTAACTCTGAGATGCAGGTACATACAGCTGACGAGTCCTAATTAAGACGAAACTCAAGTCCTGGATTTCACTGCTAGCTACTAACCATCTTTGCTTATAAAGCAAACATAATTGTCTATAATTATTTAATTCCAAATAACACTATAGCAGAAAGTATTTCAGTATTTGTAAATTGTGTTCGTATTTTACTTGAAGTACCGCTAAAAACCAAATAATATTGAATTGTTGTTTCGTCCCAGTATTGGACTTTCCAACAGTTTATACTTACAACCCTACTGAGAGATTAAACCAATACTTCACAATGAAAGCCTAACCATTATAATCGTTGGATCCGTATTCAATAGCATATTTTACACTCTAATCAATTTGTATATTTCAAAAGAGCTCCATACTAGTATAAAAGCAAATATTTAATTCTTTCTTGTTTTAATGATACTTCAATCGCACACGAACATTTAACCTTCTAGACCGGTGAGCTAGCCCGACATTCAACGGTGTTAATGTTTAACTCCAACTAATCCGCGAAATTGAATGATACATCCACTATTGTCTTCAGTGAATTAACATCTCACAAGTGACCCAGTTGATTATCAATGGTCACTACTTCTCACTAGAACTCTAGGATATACCTGTTGAAGCCAGTCACTAGTGAGCATATGTTGATTAGTATCAGAAGGGTGTTTTTTTTGTGTTGAGAACATAAATCAATTGAAACTAGACCACCATAGAAAATCTAGAACTAGTGGACACTCATTTCATCCTCCTCAACAATGCGCATCCATTATCCAGCATCACGAGATTCAATCTCAAGACCTATCGGTTTCGCACACGGATGTTTAACCCTCTAAACTGCTGAGCTGGCCTGGCAACCAACTTCAACGAATCCACCATCTATCATATTTTCACTTCCAAAACTTATACACATAATTAGTATATATATATATATATATATATATATATATATATATATATATAGAGAGAGAGAGAGAGAGAGAGAGAGACTTTATATCATCTCACCCTTTTCTTTTCTTCTCTTTTCTTTTAGTTCTTGTTCTTCAATTGTATATGAATAGAATGATTGATAAAATAATCAATAAATTAAGGTCATCAATCTATTTATTGATTAATTTGTATAATTTTTCATTTTAAGGTTATTGAATAAACAATTAATCATGTTACACTATCATATTCATCTATACAATAATATGAATTGGTATTAATAAGAGATTAGTAGAACAAACTTTTCTCTTTTCTTTTCTTTTCTGTTTTCTCTTTTCTTTTTCTCTTTTTCTTCTTTTATCTTTTCTCTTTTTTTCTTTTCTTTTTTAAACATTTTTTTCTATTTCATTGAATTTGGCCAACTATAATACAAGTTGATTCAAGTTTTTATGACTATTTTAATTGATATTATTGCCAGATAAACCATTTTAATAAGATTTTTATGTTTGGTTGTTTTTTAAGGTGTGTGTGTGGGTGTGTGTGTGCATGTTTGTGAGTTGATAAATAGTAAATAGTATGCAAGTTTTATTTTAATCTATAATAATAATAATAATAATAATAATAATAATGAAAATTGATTGATCATTGGGTGGTGATCAATGTCATGTATGTCAGATCGTTTTTGATACGGATCGAATCTTATCGATTAAATTGCAATATTTAATATTATGTATATCAATTTCTTCTTTGTAATCAATCAATGGTAAATGCATCTTAACCCTACAGGAGATCAGTCAAGGCCCTGATAGCTCAGTGATAAGGTCTATAATTGTGAAGCTAGGTGACACAGGATCCAATCCATCAGGGAGCATCATATAAACATTGGTACATAAAGGCATCAAATAGATATGCGCCACATGAATCATTCGATTTGTATGAGGGCTGGGATACTGACAGAGTGCCAAAACTGAAACAGGTGATTTGATTAAGGGACCACACCCAGAGCATTCGATCTAAAAGTTTGATCCTCATAGTAGTGGAGCAACATCAGGAGATATAGTTCTATGGTAGCCGATGACCAATAATAGGTTCATATGCCATTTGTTCCTGCAGGATACTGAAGCCCATGTGCATTATTGATTTGGAATCAGGGTTTTCCAACCAACCTAGGTAAATCCTCCATATCCACCAACCCGATTAAATCACCGGACATTCGGTTTTCGTCCTCTCAATTTTGTAAACAATAACCATGGTGTGAGAAAGCTGATTCTCTCCACTTTCGGCTGTACCAAGGCAATTGGGGCCCCTCGAGACTACAGAGTACACACTGTTGACGAGTGTTAAGTAGCACAAAACCTAGGTTGAGGGTTTCCTGTTGGCTACCTCCAACCACCATCTTGTCTCAACCTAGTGTACGCAATGTAAAGTTACATAGATTAGTGGCCAAATTTCAATTTGGTTAATAGCATTTAATCTGTACTAAGAAGGACCTGACACACATGACAATAATCACCACCCAGTGATCGATCAATGATGAATACATTTCAGTCCTACAGGAGGTCATTCGCCGCCCGGATAGCTCAGTAGTAACGTCTCTGAGTGTAAAGTTGGATGACACAGGATGGAATCCTTCAAGGAGCATCATTTCCCTCAAGACTATAAGGTATACATTGCTAATAAGTGTCAAGTAGCACGAAACCTAGGCAGAGGGTTTCCTCTTGACTATCTCTAACCATCATCTAAATAATAATAATCTTCTACAAATGTATAAACTGAATGGTATCAATTATATAATAAGTGTATTGTAGCATGAATAATCGAATGCTTGGTATTTCCAATACAATAAAAGTTTAGTAAAATATTCATATATGTAAACTATTAATAGGATCTTAGATGTTAGCGTGTTTTGGAGAAGGTGGTTAACAGAATATTTATCGCCTCTGCAAACACTTCAAAAATGGTTTATTGGATATCATAATTCCCAGAAAGGAGATGTAGTAATCGTGGCTTCGGATATTTCGACTCGTAGAAGGTGGCCTTTAAGAGTAATAAAAGGCTGTAAAACAAATAACGACAGAAAGGTTAGGACGGTAACTGTTCGTACGGATAACGGGTTGATTAGAATGAACTAGTTTCTTGTTATACCAATGTAAGCAGGACAAATAAGCGTACTGTTGTAAGTCCTACTCACTCCTCTAGTTTAGATTATGTTATAGAATAAACTATGACCAAAGGCATCGAAGTGCCTTTGTATTGTATGGAGAGATTTTGCGGGCCGGTGTACGATTCATCTTCTAAAATTGCAAACACTCTGTGTTATGAAGCAACCAAATATAATCCTTCGAACGAATCTGTACATCATCTATTATGGATTAAACAATTGGGACTGGAGAACATATGTGCGCATGAGTAATCATTTTTATCAGCTTCAGCTGTTGTTAGAACAATTTTTCTAATTTAGCTGAACCCATAGTTAGTCACCAACTTGTTTGCTAAATCTCCGTCGCCAAATTATTGTAGACCGCGTGGTGGCTGCACTAAATTCTACCAATTGACCAACTGCAGATATCCCAGTACGACCTCAATACTGTTCACCAATCTCCAATATATCGGAACACTAACCGTTAGATGGAAATTCTTTATGGGGTCAGGGGGAATAATGATATTGAGAATGATAATTTATCGACAAATGCATATTTATACAGTTAGGACTACCGTGAATATTGAACAACAGGAAAATGACACCATAACATGTTCAAGGATAGCATTAAACTTAACAGGATAATTTTTGAGATATTTTTCTGAATATCCCAACAGATACTCTAACTTTATTTCACTGTCATATTTTCATTTATTAAAACAGATTTAGATTCTACATAAAGATTAACCTTTCATTCTTATTTTATATTTTACATCACAGTATTATATCATCAACAAGGAATGAAATGTAGGGAGAAAATACTTGAAATGACTTATTACTTACTTACTTACGCCTGTTACTCCCAGTGGATGATAGGCCGCTGACCAGCACTCTTCAACCCAATCTGTCCTGAACCTTCCTTTCCAATTCTGTCCACTTTTTGTTCATTTTTCTCATGTCTATCTCCATATCCCGGTGTAATATGTTCTTTGGTTTTCCTCTTTCCCTTTTGACTTGAGGATTCCATGTGAGGACTTGTCTTGTGTCACAGTTGGGTGTTTTTCTCAATGTGTGTCCTATCCACTTCCAGCGCTTCTTTCTAATTTCTGCCTCCTCTGGGATCTGATTTGTTCTTTCCCATAGTACGTTGTTGTTAAAAGTGTCTGGCCAACGGATCTGAAGTGTTTTGCGTATACAGCTGTTAATAAACACTTCTATCTTCTGGATGATGGCTTTCGCAGTTCTATAGGTTTCCATTCCATACAGTAGAACTGTCTTGATATTTATATTGAAAATCCTGACTTTGGTGTTGATTGCCAATTGTTTTGAGTTCCAGATATTTTTTAGTTGTAAATATGCTGCTCTTGCTTTGCCAATCCATGCCTTCACATCTGCATCAAATCCACCATGTTCATCAATGATGCTGCCCAGATATTTAAACGTTTTTACATCTTTCAAATTTTCTCTGTCAAGTGTGATTCGATTGTTGCATGTTGTGTTGTATCGAAGAATCTTGCTTTTCCCTTTGTGTATGTTGAGATCTACTGCTACTGAAGCTGCTGCTTCACTGGTCGTCTTTTCCTGCATTTGTTGTTGAGTTTGCGATAGAAGAGCCAGATCATCTGCGAAGTCTAGATCATCCAACTGCATCCTAGATATCCACTGTATCCCGTGCTTCCCTTCAGATGTTGACATCTTCATGATCCAGTCGATCACTAGGAGAAAGAGAAAGGGTGAGAGTAAGTAACCTTGCCTGACACCGGTCTTTACTTTGAACGAGCCTGTGAACTGTCCTCCATGCACGATTTTGCAATTTAATCCATCATAGGAATTCCGTATGATTTCGATTATCTTCTTAGGTACGCCGTAGTGTCGAAGAAGCTTCCATAGTGTTGTCCTGTCTACTCTATCAACTACTTTCTCGTACTCAATGAATTTGATGTAGAATGATGAATTCCATTCAATTGATTGTTCCAAATGATCCGTAGTATTACGATTTGGTCTAAGTATTTAGTCATGAGTATTCTCCATCAAACTCTGTTCAGAGCAATCCTTCCTAGTTGCTATTCATCCTTATTTATTTATTTATTGATTGATTTTAACACATAGGTATAGGTACAAGGAGGCACCAAGTACATATGCGTTACACGAATCTCAATTGATTCATCCTATTCATGTGTACTTCCAATGCTAGACGTGGTGTATTCTTTACTCTTCCTCTTTTCCACTTCCTTTCAGGATTCCAAGTTCGGGATTACTTTGTGATGTAATTTGCTGATTTCTTCAGTATATATCTTATCCACTTCCACTATCTTTTCCTAATTTCCTATTCTGATAGTAGTTCGTTTATTTTTTCTCTCCCCACAGTATACTATTGCTGATGGTATCCATAGACAATTTTTTTATAAATTCTTTTATCTTTTTATAATGATGTTTAGAATAGTTCTCGTAGTTTTAGTCTGCTTTTATTTGATTGATCATCTCTTTTTTGTATTTGTATCTATACAGTTACTATCTATCAATAAAAGTACATGTACATATACTTGTCAACAATTTCACTTTAGAAAATGTACAGTTATAATAATATTCAATTGAGTTATTAATAACAAAGGGAAAACCAAGGTCCTCAAACACAACACGGAGAACAGCAATCCAATCACTGTTGATGGCGAAACTCTGGAAGACGTGGAATCCTTCACATACCTGGGAAGCATCGTCGATAAACAAGGAAGTTCAGATGCAGACGTCAAGGCGAGGATTGGCAAAGCTAGAGCGGCATTCCTTCAACTGAAGAACATATGGAACTCAAAACAACTTTCAACCAATATCAAAGTCAGAATCTTCAATACGAACGTCAAGGCAGTTCTACTGTACGGAGCTGAAACTTGGAGAACTACAACAACCACCATCAAGAAGGTACAGGTATTTATTAATAGCTGTCTACGCATGATACTCAACATCCATTGGCTGGATACTATCAGCAACAGCCTACTGTGGGAGAGAACCAACCAGCTTCCAGCTGAAGAGGAAATTAGGAAAAGACGATGGAAATGGATAGGACATACATTGAGGAAATCATCAAACTGCATTACGAGACAAGCGCTAACTTGGAATCCTGAAGGGAAGTGGAAAAGAGGAAGGCCAAAGAACACATCACGTCGGGAAATAGAAGCAGATATGAAAAAGATGAATAAGAACTGGAAAGAGCTTGAAAGGATTGCCCAGTACAGGGTTGGATGGAGAATGCTGGTGAGCGGCCTATGCTCCTTCACGAGGAGTAACAGGCGTAAGTAAGTAAGTAAGTAAGTTATTAATAATTAAAAATATTTAAATGTAACCTATTAACAATTCATTGATTGATTAAGGTTAGACATTAACACCGTTGAATACTGATCGGCTTAGTGGTCTAGTAGGTTAAGTGTTCATATGCTAGACTGAAAGCTCTGGCTTCGAATTATACGTGTAGGATCGTGGATGCACACTATTAAGGAACTTCGTAATCGGATGAAACGACCATCCAGTGCTTCCAGCTTTTCAATAGTGATCTAATATCAATCAGTTCAATATCTCAATCAATTCGTGATTTATTTATTCTTCTCTATATTAATCTATAGGTCATTGAAATAACCCTTAAATCAGTTCACATAAATGACATCTTTATAGTTATCCATGAACTAAATCATAAATGAATTGAATTAAGCAAAGTATAACTATGATGACCTGCAACCTATATATATATATATAGTCGGTCAAATCATAGTATTCCATTATAATAAGTCAAGGTCATATGTAGGGGTCGACATTATAATTCATATATTATATTGAAAGTATATCATTGAATTCAATGTATAGTAGAGAAATGAATATGAACAGATCACTTATGCTTAGTTTGTCTTAAATGGATTAGAGTGATTTTATTGGTTAAAATGTTATTTGATGATATATATGAATTTCAACACTATTGATGTTTATATATATATAGAAATACTTTATCCTGGGTTCGAATCTCGTGAGGCGGAGTCGTAGATATGCACTGCTGAGGAGTTCAACAATAGGATGAAACGGTCGTCCAGTACTTCCAGATTTTTCATAATGGTTTAGCTTCAATTGACTCATGATCTCAACCATTGAAATTACTAGAAAATCCCTTCTGACTTACTTAGAATACGAATAGTTTACCAGTAGAAGTTTCTATTCCGAGAAATTTATCTTCTATCAATGATGATGAATGTCAGAAAGTCGAATGTAACACGTTTAAAATTATTATTTGATTTATTGTCAATTTAGACTTTGATCATTTCCATTTGAAGATAATGATTAGTTACCTTAATGACTAAAGGAATAATGGAATATGTATTGGATTAACCACTGATGTTAGTGGGATATAGATTGGATTAAAACACATTCCATGCACGATTGTGTTGGTGCACGCTTATTGGTTATTTCTTATCCAATCAAAGCTAGTCAATAATTGGAGAACACTCTAGAGTCTTATAAACAAAGATGGATAGTGGCTAGCAGTGGAATCCAGGACGCACGTTTCGTCCAGCTGACGAGTCCCAAATAGGACGAAACGCGCGTCCTGGATTCCACTGCTAGTCACTATCCATCTTTGCCTATAATGCTTGTAAATTAAGGCAATATAAAGGCATACGCACAGTATGCACATATGCCAATAAGAGACTGAACAATTTCAGTCCTAAACATCAATGGGAAGATTCAAATAAAGCAATATCAAGTGAACTCTAGAGTCTTGTCATGTAAAAACTATAAATATACTAATGATTCTCTTATTATGCTTTCTACTTTCATCTACACTTGTTATTTGGAATATCATTTCGTTCTTTTTCAACCGTGTTCTGATTTGGGGACTTATCAATTGAATTGGTGTCCAACAACACCCATCAATAGGAATAGCTGGCTTGCAATAAGAGAGAATCATAACATACTATGTAAATAACTCAGATTTATTTTGTCTCATTGATAAACTGACTGGAATAGGAGGTGAGTGTAAGGTTAATAATACAAGAGAATCTATTGTACACAATGTGATTACCCTGTTTACAAGATTAGTAACTGAACACATTTAACATATATATGTTATTTTTATAGTTAAATTCATGAGTTAATTGAACTTAGACCACCATGGAAAATCTGGAAGCACTGGACAGCCGTTTTGTTCTATTTTAAGACTCTTCAGCAGTGTGCATTCACGATCCCGCCTCGCGAGATTCGAACCTAGGACCTATCAATTTCGCATGCGAACGCTTAACCTCTAGAACAGTGAGCCGTCTGGCATCTAACAGTGTTCATGTCTAACTCCAAAGACAATCATAATAAAACTGGTCAACATGGAAGAACAGTTTATAGTTTATTCAAATATGGTCTCTATGAAACGATGAAGTATATATTCAAATGTAAAACTCTAATGAATCTTAATAGCAATCTAGTCGTTTGATCATTGTAATTCACTAAGAGAAACTATTATAGTACGTATATAACAAATTTCATATTGAATTCTGAAATTCATTGACTTGTAGTGACCTACTCTTGTCAACAGAACGCGATTGGTTCGATGAAAACAATTATTATTATAACCAATTGTACCAGTGATTGTTTTATTGTGCTCGTTTGTTTAACTGTGCTAATAACAGCCATTTTGGTCTTCCATTTGTACTCCATTCCTTCTACACGGTTTTCGACTACGCACGTACCTTTTCTTGCCGATCGCATCTGTACTCCTTTGGCACGATCTCGGTATTCTTTCGATACCACGAGATCGCCAACAAATACATCTCGACTACAGCCATCATCTGCCTTCTGATTTTTGGTCTACCGGAATCTTATTGGTCTATTGGCACGTAGTCTGGTAGCGGTGTTCATAGTCAAACTCAACTCGACACCACGCTACAGACTAATCAATAATCTTCAAATACATTTGTTTTATGATTGTATATACGTCGAACAATTTCTAGTCATTATCTCATTTTATAGTACTGATATTGTATGTAGGTTAATGTATCAGCAATACCATGTTTTACTACTTGTCCAGTTTAAGATTCGAAGCTATTAATAAGGTTTATCCACAGTCAATTATCATTGGACTTCACTTTGAGTTAGAGAATACTAATCAATATGTAACCTCATTTATCAACATGTTTAGTTTGTCTATGATACAATATGGGATATAACGATTTACTTCCTGTAATAACTAAAATGATGAAAGAACCTAGTTGATTTACAAAAAGAGGAATAAGGACATCTCAGCGAAGATTTCGTTTTCTACGATATCATTTCCATAAGTTCTGTAATCATATTTTAAACGTAGTAGTCTATGGTAAAAGTCAGTCTATAGGTCTTCTAGAGTTACTACCACTCCCAAACGCGGATAAAGTAGGAGAGTTGGGTATGAGGTCGGCAACTCCAACCCGTAGGAATCAACCTTGCAAAAAAAATGTCAACCAGAATAAACAAGTTAAACCGCTTAAACTCTGCTCTTAAATTTGGAAGAAGAAATATAACGATTTATGGTGAAAGTCAAGATTCTTTTTCTAACAACAAGAGCAACAACTAATAACGATACATAAATTGTCGCAATAGTTTTAGCTCTGTAAAGAAGCTCCAATCTTTTTCGCTAATTAGTAAATTTAACAAACTATTGTTGTTCAGAATGAAAAATTAAAACTGAACTGTCAAATCATCGAACTCGAAGATCTCAGGACTGTTAAAATGGATCATCTTTATATGAGTATTGTTCTATAAAAGCATTCGACACTTTTCTCGTTATAATGCTTTCCATCGCAATTATTTACTTAACTCCACTTGAAGGCTCCTGGGGCGACTGCCGGTCCCAAGCCCGGACAAATGGGGAGGGTTGAGCATTCCCATCTGTTA
Source organism: Schistosoma spindalis (assembly GCA_946903255.1). Lineage (NCBI taxonomy): Eukaryota > Metazoa > Platyhelminthes > Trematoda > Strigeidida > Schistosomatidae > Schistosoma > Schistosoma spindalis. The sequence goes on along the minus strand of OX336421.1, from coordinate 23,814,810 downwards.
AGTCCCGATAGGCATAATGAATCGTAACTTTTGTGATCCATTTATGGATCAATACTATACGTATGTTTTTATCGTATCATTGTTAAATAACTAAAGTATTCATATTCATGTCTCTCTTAATATGAACTTTATTTCGACCTATGAACTATTTTTATACGATTTACCATTCTTGAATTATGGCCTGTCTATTAATCATTACCTCCCTCACTCACAGCTACATTCGGCTAATTCTTGTACAAGTGTTGTTTCCTATTTTATCATACGATGTGATCTGTCTGGTTGGTATGTAAACCGAGTTTGTTTTGAATAAATTATTCCTATCGCAAAGGCTCGGATTGGTGTTCTGGACTTAACTGGCTTAGCTAGGCAGGAATCAAAACCAATCAGGACTCGAGAGTGCTCGCACGTGTTTTATGAATCATTAATCCGATCGATAATTCATTGTTCCCTAATTGATGGTCATAAGTATAACACTGTAGTGACCTACTTTTATTAACAGAACGCGATTTGTATGATAGAAACAATTACTATTATGGCCAATTGTACCAGCGATTGTTTTACTGTACTCGTTTGTTTAACTGTACCAAAGACATTCTTTCTTCCATTGACTGTGACCTTACACGAATTCGGTTACGCTCAGTAACCACGCTTGTAACTTGGCGCGATCTCAGTATTCTTTCGCTATCACGAGATCGCCAACAAATACATCTGGACTACAGCCATCAACTGCCTTCTGATATTTGAAAATCCCTCAATGAAGAAACTTTTCCTTTCCATGATATCGTTTTTTAATCTGTTCAATCGTATTTATAATTCCTAACACTCCTCTGTTTTGTTATAGAATTACTTACTTAAGCCTTTTACCCTTCGTTTGAGGAGAACAGGCCGTCCACCGACATTCTCCATCTAACTCTGCCTTGAACAATCTTTTCCAGTTGTTTCCATCTGTTATTCATCCTTTTCATATCTGCTTTTAATTCTCGGTGTAGTATATTCCTAGGTATTTTTCTTTTGCGTTTTCCTACAGGATTTCAAGTTAGCGCTTGCCTCGTGATGAAGTTTGGTGAATTCCGTAATGTATTTCCTATCCACTTCCAACATCTTTTCCTAATTTCCTCTTCAGATGGAAGCTGGTTTGTTCTCTCTCACAATAGGCTGTTGCTGATGGTATCCGACCAACGGACATTGAGTATTTTACCTAGATAATTATTTATAAATACTTTTTTTTGATGTTCGTTGTACAGTAGAATTGGTTTGATCTTCGTATTGAAGATTCTGACTTTCATGTTGGTTGATAGTTACCTTGAGATTCATATGTTCTTTAATTGTAGGAATGCTGTTCTTGCCTTGACAATCCTTTCCCTTACATCTGAATGGGATCCTCTTTATTCATCGATGATGTTAAAGATTCCATCTCTTCTAGAGATTCTCCATCAGGTGTGTAATATTTACGCTATATAATAATCAAACTTATGAGACAGTAAAAAAGATTACTACTGAGTAGTACTTATTTTTATATGAAAAAAACATCAAATGCTAACAGATATCAGTTAGTAACGAAAATTATCTTGGTACAAAAGAGAGTTTGTGAAGATGTTAGTCTGAATCATGAGATAATCATAGCTAGAACACTTGAGAAAACCAAAAAGTTTTAGACAGTTGATTCACCCTAATATGGATTTTTTCAGAAAATTTGATATATACATCATTGAATACTGTCTCAGTCGTCTAGAGTTCAACGATCAGGGTGTGGGAGTGATTTTCTTGTCTTCGACGACAAGTGGGGTCGTGAGTGAGCACTGGTCAGAAGTACCATACTAGGATAACGAACTTACGAATTAAGGAAATCTATACAAATAACTTCAATAAAGTTAAAGCAGAATTATTTAGTTTTGGATGTTTTTGGATGATGGTTAGAAGTGGTCTTGATTTACACTCAGTTCGTCTTATTTGAGACTTTTCGACTGTATCTTGCTGTATGCATATAATCAGTAATGAGATTATCTATTATTTTTCTCTTGTATTGTGGCGCTCTCAAAAAAACAAAAGGATTTTTGTATTTATTTTATGAATGATTTCTTGAAAAGGTTCACTTTACTAAAAATTAGAGGCAAAAGTATCTGTGAACAAAAACGGTTTGGGATAGATTATTTATAACTGTGGATATATATGTGTAGTGACATACTTTTGTCAACAGAACGCGATTGGTTCGATGAAAACAATTATTATTATAACCAATTGTACCAGTGATTGTTTTATTGTGCTCGTTTGTTTAACTGTGCTAATAACAGCCATTTTGGTCTTCCATTTGTATTCCATTGCTTCTACGTGGTTTTCGACTACGCACGTATCTTTTCTTGCCGATCGCACCTGTACTCCTTTGGCACGATCTCGGTATTCTTTCGATACCACGAGATCGCCAACAAATACATCTCGACTACAGCCATCATCTGCCTTCTGATTTTTGGCCTACCGGAATCATATTGGTCTATTGGCACGTAGTCTGGTAGCGGTGTTCATAGTCAAGCTCAACTCGACACCACGCTACATATGTATATGATAATAATCATTATCATACTAATCTTTGTCCAAATTATTCATACTTCAGAAATTTTGTTAATGTATCTGTGATGGCATAAGATTCCAACCACATGACTTTGAAAGCCGAGCATATAATTACTGAAAAGACTTATATTCAACAATTGACACAAAGAGAATATTAACTATAAAGAACGGGGGGAACACTAATTCAGTTCATCGGATAGTATGGCTCCGCCTTTCAGGCGTGGTCATTCTTGTGTAACTTATCTCTTTTATTCATACGAAATATATATTTCTATCTCCAATCTAAATGTGGTTCTCCATCATATATTGGTAATTGTTACGATACGATGAGTCAGTGTCGACAATGATGTAACTATTACGTAAAATTTTATAGATTAGGTAGTTAAATCATAACACATCTACAATTTTAAGATTGCGTCTATTATTAGAACAGTACTAACAACGAACTTAAACCATAATTCTACATATCTCGTATCGATATTAAACATCTAATAAAAAGACGTTTGGTTGTTTGTCTACAGCTGAACACAGTAAGCAAATTCGGATGAAACTGTTTTAAATTTCGTTATGATCATAATTAATTAGTGTCTCTCACATTATTATTGATTCACGCTTCCAGTTATCGAATGGTTGTTTGGTGGGCTTCCAATAAAATTTACCAAATGCTTCGGTATGACTGAGAATGCAGCAGTATACTTTCCTTCTGAAAATGGCCGCACATCTATAGTCATTGGCAGAAAAGTTCTGCTCAATGCCCTAGCACTATGGAGGTGTATTTTACAAAATTGAGAGGACTAAAATTGATTACCTGGTGCTTAAATCAGGTCATTAGAAATGGAGGATCAATGTGGTAAGTTTAAAAAAACTAATTCCAAACCAACGGTGTAAACGTTCTCCAGGGTAGTAAACAAGCAAATGAATTATGAACCTATTGTATGTCATCGGCGACCATGTGACCTCATCTACTAACGTTCCTCCACTGCCCTGTGGATTAGACATATTGGTAAAAGGCTCACAGATTCGCTCCCTAAGATATTCGTCTGCCTCGGTCTGAGCGTCTATTTCAAATGGTTGTAGACGGAATATAAGAAGCTTTCGCTTAACGGGCTAGCAGTGAATCACCAATGCCTCCAGGCAGGAACCTAGCTATTTTAACGATAATATAGGAAAAAATTGGTAAATCGTAGCAAGATATTATCCTTAGTCCATATGAATAGGTCAAGTCTCCTCTTAAAGGACTTCTGGGAAGTCGCTTGAAATAGCTCAGCCGACAGCGAATTCCAGCATTTGATAACTCTTGAGGATGAGACGTTGTGTCTACAGTCCGTTCTGCTGTGTTGTGCATCTAGCTTCTGGGTGTTACCTCCTAGGTTTGTGTTAGAGCTAAACTTGAGTAGGTGTTTAAGAGGATGTCCAGAAGTGTTAAGGATACTATAAGCCGTCAGAAGGTCACCTCTAAGACGCCTAATGAGTAGAGGTTTAGTGATTGGACAGATCCATACTTCTAACAGACACTCAATAGGTTCTCCCAACTATACGCAGCAATAATAAACACCACATCACGACTACAGGAACACCTGTATTTTGGAAAGCTTGTCGACCAGCTTCTGAGACGCCAAGGTTGGCTGTAAGTTCTAACAACTTTTTACATGAGCCGGTCTTCGACTTACAAGCCACAAATGAAAAACCGACTGCCTTATATGGTAAGCGATGTGTTTACCTTAATATGAGTTAAGGCGAACCCATTCACCGGATTTTTGTTGTTGCCGATCATTGGTGAAGACCTGCTACAAGATTATAATTTACGCATCGACTCACGCAATGAGCGGTGAGTGGATGGAAATACAAAATCATCCGCTTGCGGTACTTCATTTTCTGACTGTGGGTCAGCCTCAGTTGATATTAAGCACGTAATCAACCCACACTACCGACGGATACGAGATAAGCACCATGATTTGCTCCGACCTCATCCAAAATTTCCGTGTAAAATCAGAATTGTTGCACACCACACCATAACGGCAGGACCACCAGTATTCTCGAAAGCGCGCAGACTAATTTTCAGAAGGCTAAGGTCGTCCAGAAACGAATTCGAGCAGATGATGGACTTGGAAATCAAACCGCTCATGGGCATCTACTTTGCACAAGGTTCGTAAAAATGATAACAATGATTGGCGTCCAAATGATGACGACCGGTGTTTGAATAAGGAAACCACTTTCGACCGTTGCCTATTGCTGCACATTCACGAGTTGACAGCTTCCTTGAGATTTACAACTAGTTTTTGAAAATCGACTCTGTTAAAGTATGTAACCGAGTTCCCATAGCTGCTGACGACATTCCTAAGACCGCTTACACCACACCTTTCGGACTCTACAAATTATTGCGCGTGCCTTTCGATTCAAGAAATGTCGCACAAATTTTTCGGAGATTCGTCGATGACGAATCCATGATTCTAGACGTTGTGCACGCGTACATAGATGACCTATAGCGGTATTTGTCATAAACACCGAATCCTCAAAGCTGAACGTGAGGTAATTGGGAAAACAGACACTCAACATTTAACACAAAGAGAAGGCCAATAATGGTGAACGCGGTAATGATTAATTAAATTAATTAGATGGCATGGCTCAGCCTTGAAGGCGTGGTCACGCTTATGTAACTTGTCTTTTATTCATATTAAATATACTGTGCTATCTCCAGCCTAAACGTGTTCTTTAGAAACGCCAAAAATTAATTTCCGGCATTTGCGCCTTGTTTTTAAACGACTGCAAAAACACGGAATTAGTGTAAAAATTGAGAAATGTCTTATCGGATCCGACCTTATGAATCTTCTCGAGCACGCTATTGACGCCGAAGTTTTTGCTCTACAAAACGCAAGGTAGCCACCATTCTGAACTACCCAGAACCGACTACAGTAGAGCGATCACATACATTCAACTGACATGTAGGTTTCTATCGACGGTTCGTGCCAAATCGTGAAACACTTGACAAACAAACTTTGAGGAATTGCGAAACTCATCAATTTCGATAGCAACGTGCGAAAATATCATTCACAGTTAAGAAAATTATCTCACAAGCAACCATTCTTGCACACTAGGAAATCAAAGCACTAATTAACATCGCCGTAGATACATCCGAATCGGCAGTCGGAGAAGTCTTACAAAAATTAGTTGAGGAGCACCTGGCTACCTTTGACGGTTCTCTCAAGACGGCTGAAAGATATTAAATCGAGGAACAGCGCTTTCGACAATGAACTACTTGCCGTTTTTGAGATATATATCATTTTCGACACTATGGAAGGCCAAGAATTCACACCGTTGACTGACCGTGAGTTTCTCACATTCCCTCTGACTAGTCTTCAGAAAAGCCTTGCGTCCGGGATTCTCGGAATCTAGACTTTATTCCCGATTTACTTCTGGTATACAACACATTTCCGGTGAAAACAATGTAGTCGCAGTCTCCCTGTATCGGCGTTAAACTCCCGTAGCTTCAAAATACACTGATCTTCGTCTAATCGTGCTAAGGTATTATAGATGCAACGTCTCCAATACGTCGCACAAACTTTCTCATTTAGATGTTAAAAAACCATCAAGCTCGTAGCAGAAAGATTTTGCCGGCCTGGTTTGAATAAAGACGTCAGTTATTGGGCTGAAATCTAAGGTGACTAGACACAGCAAATGTCCTTTAGTGTCTTTTACTACTAACGATACTCGTTTCGGCCACGCGCCTTCGTAGAACGATGATGGGCAAACATCGGCTTTCCTTCAACTATCACTGCAGACCGTGGATGCCAGTTCCAATCTGAACTTTTGCATTGTCTTACCGCACTACTTGGAATCAAATGATTCTGAACGAAAACCTACTGCTCACAAGTTACGGGGTTTATAGAACGAATTTATCAACAGTTCAAAACTTCATTCTTAGCCGAAAACGTTTTACAGTGGGCTGACTCTAAATCACTCGTTTCACTCGACATTCACAATGTAATGGAGGCTGTTGTTAGACACTGTAGTACAACTGGTTTACGGGGCGATATTCCAACTTCTGAGAGAATTCTTGGATCGTTCGTCTTCTTCAAAGAACATAGATCTGAACTTTTTGTACGTCTTGACTTGATTAGATGACCTTTTGAAAGGACATGCGAAGGACCCTTTAAAAATCTTCAGTATGAACCTAAGTACTATATCATCGACTATCTTAAGTCCATTCACTTAGGAGGAAACACTATTTATGTCGGATTTCCGAAAGAACAATCAAACGATGCAAGCTTCGCAACTCTGATGCCACCCTTGGTGATTAACTATGATGAAAGTTTGCCAGAATCTAGGAATTGGCGATGTGGAAGAATGGTAAGGTTACCAGGGAACTCAAATGAGTACTGTAGGTTTAAACTTGCTTATCGCGTCCCACAACTGTTTGGTTGTATTCTCAGGTTTTTTATACAATCGTGTCCAAAAATATTGTTCTTCTCAATATGTGTATAATAATTTTTCCCCGGAGAATTTCGAAAAAATTCCCTTTGAGTTAAAATTCTTTACGCAGACTCATGATCTATATGCTCATATATACTGAGTTTTTATTTGTACGTGTTGCTTTCTTATGTGACCAACAGTGTGGCTTGATATTCACTTGGGCTTTCAATTTTCTTTACCGGAACGACTGGAAAAGATGAAGAACGGACGAGGGGTAAGATGCGTCGAAATTGTGATCGTACATTTTTTGTTATGTTATTATTATTCACAAAAATCTTATGGGTACATAAGTGTTGTGAATAAACCATTTCGGGTTTCTTCGAAAATGCAGTAATACATAAGTTTCAATAATGTTAGCATTACACTTGCCATACTGGTGGCTGCTTTTCAGTGTTTTCGAGGGCCATTGTCATTGGGACATTGTAAGGCATGTCGCTATTGCTAACATTATTTAGTTTGATTGTCGTGTAAGTGGAATGGGTCAACTTTGGCCTGTTCGTGCCGTGCATAACTGATTCTCGCGATCATTGATCGGAATAACTGCACATGTGATACGAATGTGTATATGAATGGTGCGAATGGTCCACCAGGGTGCTTGGTACCTGTGTGGTTGCGCCACAGGATTGAGCTGCACTATTCAGATTGTGGCGTTAAGGCCTATATGGTGTCTGGCTCTCCTGTTAAACGGGCTTGGGCTGTACTGTTTGGGTTGTCACGTGAAACTCTGGACGGTGTCTGGTTCTCCTGAAAACCAATGTAAAATTACCCTGACCCACAAGGGTATATTATATATATATAAATATATATATATATTTGAAAAAGAGAGTAATAATAGTAGAATAATAATAATAAATCAGATTCTGTGTAGTTGAGAAAATATTGAATTGAGTTTAAAGAAGAAAAGCAAGAAAATACGGGAATAAAAATAGAGGAGACGTGAGACATGCAAATACCTTAATAGGGGTGTTTATGAACACAGAACAAGAATAAACGACTATATATGTAACGTCAAATTAATAACAAAAGTAAAATAGAAAATAATTAAGGAAAAGAAAAAACAACTTGTTATTGCAGTAAGATATGACGCTAGAATTAATGTTTGTGCAGTTGTAGATCACCAGCGTGGATGATCTATGTCGAAATGATTGGAGGCTAACTCGAGTTAGACGTGAGTGGTATGACAAACTAGCTAACGTCGAAGTCACACTTCGCGGTCTACACCGTACATAGATTACCCAATTGACGTATCAAGGTACTATAGATGCTTTGAAGACTGTACAACACAGAGGACGTTATTACAGAAATATATTAGTTAAAGTAGATACAAGCGAAGGTAAGACAACTGCCGCATGTGCCAGTCCATGGCGTACGATTAACTGATGCGCGTTGGTTGTCCTTGACATTGACGAGGATTGATGATTTTGTTCGATATTCAATGGTTAGGGCTCAGTGAAATTTCACTGGCCCTACACAGTCATAGTTTGGAGTGATGCTATGCAAGTCTCAATTAAGTGTAAAGGATAACGAGATATCAATATGTATGAGTCATATATGCATAGTGAAGATAGTACGAATCTGAAAAGTTAACTTAAGTGTAATACAAGTTATTGTCTTAATTACAAACCTCATAAACTTAGGAATAATATTTATTTAGAAGGAAAAATGAGAGAGAAAATAAATGAGCATCTAGTGAAAGGGTTCAATCATGATAATAATGGTAATTGTGTAATGAATATCGACCTCTGAAATAAACCAACAATTCAAAAAAAGTAAAGTACGATAGAAAATCCTTTAGTGCACTTGGATAAATACATGTAGATTTATGTAATAGTATACAGAGTGAAACCGGATGTTAGTATAAACATTTGTGCAATAATAATCAAGAATGATGCTGTGAAAGCCACAATTAATTGAAAGGATAATCAAATATAAATTTCTATGTTATATATATGTGTGGTGAAGATGAAATGAATCTGAGAAGTCAATTTATTTAAGTGTACCATGAGATAATTTGTTTTTAATTATAGATTTTGGATGTTGAGGAATAAAATATTGTGGTGGTCGGTGTTCGATATATTCCTTAAACTCCTTATACAGTTCGTCTCGGTAACCGTCACCAAATAATGCTCCAACGGTATGTTAATCAGAAGGTGAATACGAAGCGTTAATTACGTTTATTAAGGGACCACACACAGATATCCAAAATTACAGATGCGTTAAGCAAGCATGAAATAGTTGTGCCGAAAGGCAAACAGGCAAGCGAGCGAGCGAGAGAGAGCAAGGGCAAGAGCGAGCGATCGAGCGAGTGAATGAATGAGCGAGCGAGTCATGAATATGAATAACATGGACATATATATATACATAGTGAAATTAATGAATCATCAAGTCAATTAAGCGGTTAATAGTAAAGCTAGTAGCGTGAATAAATGCGTAGGCAGTAAGGCTTGCCGAGCATACATATTCATACAAGGATAACAATAATAAAGGTACATACACTTGCAACAGTAATAAGGATACAATAAGTTATTATAGTGCAGGTGACTTTGTCCGTTTAATAAGTTAATAAAAGGGCTTAACAGAATTAGGTGAGAGCAAACTCAATTGAATGTGAGTTGCTATAATATGTTGTAACACATGACTTTTTAACGAGGTTACTCGCATACGTGACCAAAAAAATTAGTTTTTATACTATATTTTGATATTAAGAAAGCCTTTGATAAAGCACCTCATAACCTCCCTGTTATGTTTTGTGGATCGAATGCTACTTTTTGTACGGTCATCGCTTATTGTTATGTCGGAATCGCTGACCATTTATATTTGAAACGAAGGGATCTCCACAGTTCCCATGACGCGAATGTAAGAACACAAGACTGGTATCAATGAAGTTTTATTAGCCCAAAAAACTATGATGACGATGACGACCCTAACTGAAAAAACACACATTTATATATTGATTGTACACCCATTGTGATTAATAATTAAAATGAAATCACGTATATGAAAAATACTCACAGTTATCACAAATCACATATAGAGCATAGTTCATGTCAACTGAATACAAGAATGTCGTATATTATACAGAATAAAATATCATACGAGAAAATAAAATACATACTACATTGTGTAATCATTACATTGAATCAAAACAGAAGTAATGTTGAATAAAACTCATATTGAGTAAATTGATCAAAAATTGACTTTCTTTCCATCATATCACTCCCAATCGACAGACTCTAGTCAATTGGAATTACAAACGCTCCATTGCAATGAATCAAGTATTTTCTCGCAAACAGATACGAAATAACCAAGATTAACTCTACAACATCTAGACCTCGACTAATAACCAGTGGTGTTCTGCAGGGTAGTGTCTTGGGTCCATTGCTCTTTATAATCTACATCAACAGTATATACAAGTGCTTTAGCACAGGTAAGACCTACCTCTATGCCGATGACTTAAAAGTCATCTATAAATCCGACACTTGCGGTGTACGTAGTACTATGCAAACAATCCAACATGAACTCAACATGGTAGAAGACTGGTGCAAACGCTGGAGGTTAGAGCTCAATACAGAGAAATGCGGCTGGTTATGTATAGGAGACACGTCTCTCAAAATAAAACTAGCACTTAACAACAACACACTGCCCAGACTGGCATCAGTAACTGACCTAAGGGTACATTACTCACACAGTCTTAATTTCTCTGAACACATCTCAGCCAAAGCATTTAAAGTGCGGACATTGCCTGGCTTCATTCTCCGTAATTTCTATCAGAATGCATCTAAAACCCTTCTTTATAAAGTTTGTGTAAGACCTATAGTTGAATACTGCTCGTTCTTCTTTTCCAACCTATGCCTATCTGATATACAACGAGACTTCACCCGCAAAATACTTAAGATTGAATCAGTCATTGACTACAGTTCCCGATGCCAAATCTAAGGAATAGCACTCCTATGGAAGAGAAGGCTTAAGTCCAACTTGATTCTCTACATCGAACAACTCAAAAACCTTACTTATTCAACATGTAATATAGTACTTGTCCGAGATTCACATGAATACAAATTTCGAAACAAAGCATCTACGGCCAAAGTTCAGAAATACAGAACAAAAACTCGAGAAAACTTCTTTCTCATAAAGTATGCAATAATTTGGAACAGTCTTCCCTCCAAAATACGCATGGCAGATGAATTACATACGTTTGCAAGACTGCTTGATCAAGCCCTCATTTGCACGTACGAACACATCTGCGCCCCACTCACACATCATAGGCTCTCTACATGTCTAAACCAAAGTGGACTTCAAGTTCAGTTCGCCTTATTTTTCATACTTTGCAGTTGTTTTAGTTACTTTTTCCACTCTATTTCTTCACTTAAAGTAGACAGGTTACTCACTGGACCTATCGATACTGTTCAACTAAACTCGGTCGCTAAGGGACACTCATTACCACCCTAAAAAGTCAAGAGAACTGCACAATCGACTGCCTACTACCAGTCGACCTGCATCTATGGAGCCCGTTACCCATCAACTGGTTAAGACAACACAAAATAACATCAGCACCAAGTCAGTGTGAGTCTCTCCTTGTTTATTGCTTACTAGCTTTTTACTCTTCTTCACACTATGTTGACTAGCAATTAATATTATTTCTCCACTCGTTACCTTATCTACAACTCATATACTTCTATACTTTTCCTCCTGCTTTAATAAACAACTATCCTACATTACACCCCTCTTAATGCTTATACTCTAATTGCCAAACTATACTTTATACTATAGTCAACTGAAGCATTGCATCGGTGCCCAGTCCATAACTTTTAACTCTCTGATAAATTTGTGAAATGATACTTATAAAGATAGTGTTTTCCAACAGTACATGAAACAGAGAGCATCGTACGAGGTATGGTATATGTCCAAAAACAAGCTTAAATGAGAGTAACATCACAAAAGGAAGGAGGCTGGAGCTACTGATTAGCAAGCACTGATGATGAGGGTGATGAATTCAATCCACCCATGTTTGTGAGGCAGAACACATTGTTTGTATCAGGCTTATTATGATTGCGAAAAAGTCAGCCAATCTGTGATGTCGAATTTGTTCCCCTTCGCTTATCATTCACACTCATGTTTCCCATTTTGTGCTGAATCAGCTATTCTACTAAGATAACCTGTAGCATGCCAACTCGGACTTTTACATTGGGACTGTGTAGCTGGCATCGGATGAAAAATACTAAAAAAGGTCGGACGATAGAAAATACAGTTACTAGTTTCCTTAACATTTTATTCTCTTAATGCACTTTCTGTTCTAATGAACAGTCTCCTCTATTTGAACTTTGACTTCCCTACCATCATTTGAACCTACCCCACCTTGTTAAATATCGCGACTCATCGTTCTTTATCATTGTATTCCCTCATCTAGAGGCACTAATCATATTTCACTCTAGCAAAAAGAGCTAGTACGAATTTGATTTAATAATTTAAGATACTTTTGTCTCTTCCGCTACGAAATGTTAAGCATTGTTTAACGTTCATATCCAAGTGCCTTGCTACTCTGCTCTTTATCACTTTTTTAGAATCTTGCCCTGAGGGAACAGCTATGAAACTTCTGATGTCTGGAACGCCAAGTGCTCTACAAACCTACTTTATAACAACCATAAACATAAAAAGTTGTATTGCATAAATACTTAACACGACCAGAATTCTAACACAATTATAAACGAGATTGGATTTGGTGTGAAGTGAATGCGATGCCACTTTGGAAAATATTTTGAAGACTGCACTCAGTGTAGTACTAAAACATAAACCTAGTGATTAACGCTCTAAGACACCTGTATGAATATACTGTTGTTCACTTCCATTGATCTGATCTACTTAACTACCCTACGTAGGAAGCATGGGATGATCCAACAAATGTTGAGATTTGTAGATCATACCTGTAAAAATAGTGTGTACCTGCCCCTGAAGAAACATATTATTATTATTAACAAGTAACTACTTATATTATGGAAAGTCGATCAGATGCTGCTGGATATAGAAGGCTGTAAGTGTAACGGTTTCATTCTATTAATTCTACTGAACAAATTTGAAGTTACAATATACCAAAAGTTCTGTAATGTATTAGTTAAATACAGAACAGTAAGTCATCCTGTGACAAGCTATTAATTCGCAGAGGGCGGTATTGTCTACTGAGACACGCGCATGATTTAGAGAAGTTGGGAGAATATATTCGTAGTATCTTACCAGATAACTCCAAAGGAGTTTAAGTCAAAAAGCTGGTTAGAATAGCAAGAGGACCGAGGACAATGCTGAACCTCGACCATGAACACTCCTTAAGGTAATCCTAGGATCAGAGAAGCAACGGGATCTCCTGATAAGTAATGCTCATTGTCACGACAATTCCGATATCCAAGTTAGACCTTAGATGTCTCTCGAAGATAGAATAAAAAGAAAGAAAGCACTAGCTGAACTAGAAATCCATCAACAAAATGGTGAGGAAAATCTCCGGTTAGTGGGTTTTCGGATAGTCAGGTCTTGGAAGCGGATGCTACCAAGGCCTGTGTGGATAGGTCGTTCTACCTAGGAGTTTTATATGCCAACGTTCGTATCCTAAGAAATAAGTTCTATGAACTAGAAGCATTAGTGGACAGATTAAGGCCATTCATCGTAGCAGTGACAGAAACTTGGTTAGTCCATGACTTCGACATTACTCCAGAATTATCCGGATACCATTACCTAAGGAGTGATAGACATAGATGTAGAAAGGGAGGTGGCCTCCCGTTATATATAGCCAATAATATAAATATCCGCTCTTCTGCTAGCGAATCCCATGACAGCGGTACTTGTGAAATCATTAGTTGTAAATTGGATATCGGATGTAATACATTTATACTCGGTGTCATCTATCGCAGCCCAATCTGCTCAGCTGATGACTTTATTTTAGAGCACATTCATCTTTGAAGTGCCAATACCAGATGCTTGATAATAGCAAACTTTAATGCACCTGACATTAGTTGGACTGAGATGACCACAGAAGGATCTATAAGCTCCTTTGATAGTAGGTTCCTGATAACATTAATGGAACATGCATTAGTTCAGTATGTATCCAAACCCACACGTTTTTGTGCTAACCAAGGTTCTTCGCTGTCCAACTTGGTAATCACTCATGGTACTGAAGATATTGTCGACCTAAATGTTCTCCGACCGTTAGTGAACAGTGATCACGCTGTTTTTTCATTCTCGTTTAGAACTAAGGACATTTTATACGATTAGGTCACACTGCTCCCAAATGTATGGAAAGCTAACATATCAGCCATTCAGGAATGCACTGCTAAGACAGATTGGTTTGTAGATACTAGCTTATCAGTTGAAGAAGCATGGTCTGTATTTAAAGGTAAGTTTAGTTTAGTTACGTCCTCGTTCATACCATACCTGGTACCGCGAAGACCGAATAATAGTCCACAATGGATAGCTAAATCAGTTAAGAAACTTCTTAGAAGATGAAAGAAGCACTGGAATATGTTCATCTTCACTGGCTTAGAACAATACCGACCCAGTTATTGTAAGACTAGGAATGCCTGTAAAGCTTTAATAAGTAAGACTAGACGATCATACGAAAAACAATTGGTTAGGGATACTAGATATAGTCCAAAACGGTTATTCTCGTATATAAAAAGGCGAACTCAGAGAAGTGATGGAATTCCATCACTTTTGATACAAGAAAATCCGTTAATCTTGGCAGAAAATGATACCGAAAAGGCTGAAGCTTTATGATCGTGGCGGCTCGCTGATGGATCTTGTGGTCATTGAGATAGGTACTGTTTTAAGGCTACTTCAGCATTTCAAACCTGATAAGTCCAGTGGTCCTGATAATATTAATCCTAGGATTATGGGAGCCATAACAGATGTAATTGCTGAACCATTAGCGATATTGGTTGACATGTTCCTGAAGCAGTCCAGACTGCCCAGAGACTAGAAAGACGTTATAATAAGTCCGGTGTATAAGGCTGGGAGTAGGGATTTAGTTAGTAACTATAGACCCGTTAGCTTAACTAGTGCAGTTGTAAAACTGATGGAAAAAATCATTCAGGTATCTGTTATAAACTATGTTGAAAGGCATAATCTTTTCTCCAGGGAACAACATGGTTTTCGGAGAGGCCTATCGTGCTTGACAAATCTTCTCATTGCAAGAGAAGATTGGGCTGCTGCAAAAGATCAGAATATTCCTGTAGATGTGATCGTCATAAATCTAAGTAAAGCTTTCGATAAGGTCTCCCATTCTGGTCTTAAATTCAAACTGGGACGCTTCGGATTCCATTATACAGTCGTAGACTGGATAAGTAACTTTCTCCATGACAGGAGACACCTCAACTTATTTTCGTTATCTTACCGTAGAATACGGGGTGATCTAATATTGGCTTATCGTATACTGAACAATGACCTTGGTATTAACATGTCCTATCTTTTACTTCCGTCTAGGACAGATCGTTTGAGAGGACACTCGTAAAAAGTTCAAAAACCGAGATCAAATTTTTTACGAATGGAGTTTCATTTCTCGCATCGAGTAGTGAATTAATAGGATTCTCTACCGTAACACGTAACATCAACACCTTCTGTTGATATATACAAGACTAAATTGGACCTTCACAGCAATACAAACTGCAAGGATTAATACAGGTCGATAGACCTCCTATCCTTATTACTGAAAACTGAGGCTGACCTAGAGAACTTGGCGGAAATTTTGCATCCAGGTCACCTATATGATAATGTCGGATCCAGACGTTAAAAAGGTATTGACTAAAGCAATCTCATCTTCGATATAGGCCATTGAAGCACATAGACAGAAAACTATTATGGCGAACCAACAAATCAGCGTATTAAATTCTCAAATAGAGTCGCTTAACATAAAGTTCAGGCGGTCACAATTAATTGAGAGTGAATTAGTGACCTTGCCTGAAGATGTAGCTACTTACAAAGCGTGTGGGAGAATGTAATTTGCCTAAAAGTATACTATTAAACATGTAAAGGTTCATCAAGAAGGCTAGGGAAACTCTAATTGAAGATATAAAGAAGGACAGAGACAAGATCACTGATTCTATTGAGACTTCACAGGTAAGATTGCCTTTAATAATGACTTTGCTATAGAAAGCCCGAGACACAGTGAATAATGAGTTAAGTGAGTCTAAAGAGGCTTTGCGTGAGCTTTTAAGTTCAAAGCAGTCCTAACAACAACTTTACAAAGGAACAAGTTGTGATTGTATAGTTTGAAATATATATTTATTCGTTGCTCTTTAAATGTTTGAATGCTCATTATTTCATCTCCCAGCCAGTATATGTGCCTTATGTTTGTTATGATGTGTAGTGAAGAACAAGATTGTACAGCTCTTTAGTAAGTGAGAACGATGTCTCTAAAAGTGATTACTGTAGGAGCTATCAGCAGTCGTCTGCAGACATATGGTTCCTCTATTTTCTATTCTGTTTTGGCATATTCGGCCAGGTCGACTTATTCTTAACGCGGTGTTTGTAACCACCAAGTAGCATGATAATGGGGTGTTAGCTAAGTCGTTATGGCATCCGAACCACTCCTGATATACGTCGATTTTGTCAACCTTCACAAGCCTAGTGCGGTTCAAAGCTAAGTACACTCATATGTGCCTGATAAATCAATCAATAACTGTAGCACATATGTATTTGCGGATATATTTCGTAGTTACTTGATTTTGATCAAATAAGTGCTTGACCAGGATTAACTACTTGCTTTTGGAAAATGGTCCCAAAAATGTTGAGTAGAATTTTTATCATTTTAATGCACTGAATGTTAAAAACGGTTATTTTTCATGAATCAAACTTTGATCGTCTTTATGGTTATGTATAAACCATATATAAGTATTGAATGTAGGCTTCATAGTCCATTATTTTGATGTAATCTCTGATAAGAAATGTTTATTCATTTCCTAATCTCGGCATAAAACATCGGATTTCTGTCAGGTTGTATTCGGCACAGTAAGTAGCATATTACAATAGCTCGTTCAAACACAATACAATATGAAGAAACTAGTCCGTAAATCCACCACCAAATACTTTTAGTTAAACTCTTCTCTGTGTGGAGTGATGGTTAAAGGTAATTGACAAGATACCCTTGACCTAGGTTTCGTGCTGTTTAAGACTCTAAGATGTATTCACAAGTGATGGATCACGGGACAATGAACGATATCAGTTTTCATCAAACTCTATCGAGTCGGTGGGGTATCCACCAAGCATCAGTCTCCTCAACATTACAGGTACATATCCTGACAAGTGCCAAGTAGCGCGAAATGTAGGTCGAGGGTTTCTTGATGACTACCTCTTACCATTACTTTATATCTCAACGTAGTGGATCCAATCTTGAGTCATTTATACTAGGATTCGATCAGAAAAACTAAACAAATATGATATTAGTCACTACTCACTGATCAATCGGTGGTAAGGCTGCTTTGTATAACTAAGCAATGGCTTTTTGTCCCGGATATCAGAAAGCGCCACATTCAATACGTAATCAGTTTAATCGCCTAGAAGCTACAGATTTATAAGATGTAGGTATATCTTTTCAGAAATCATAGGACTAATTTGATCAAATAGTTCAAGAAAAAAAGCCTCCAAGACAATTCACCAAGTATGTCGACTGCTTAGACACACGCTCTTTTAGAAGGTAATATCAACATTCCGGCAGTGGACTAATCCGGACTAGTTCTTGACGTAACTTGAAGAGAAGTCTCTGGTGATTCCTGTTTGATCTCTAGATGTGCCTTGATGCTATTCTTTTTATATCTGAAGAGCGTTCCGTATCATGTAACGTTCGCTTGCGTAGTGATATTACGTATCTTGAGACACACTATCAAATATATAATGTACGCAATATATCTGGTGGTTTTTTTTGGCATCACCGAATACAAACCACCACCAAAGAATGTAGGACTGTCCCTCTTGCTGCTATTTCTACTTCAACCGTAACCTGCATGGAATAGAATGGAGTTGGTATGCATTCGTAGCTATGTCAGTGATTGAGACCAGTCAGATGGGATTACGTCCAGTTCCCAGATTCTACCTTAGACCTCAGTCAGTCTCGCTGCTAATAATGGACCTCCATCCTTAAAAATCTCAGGGGTAAACCTGTCAGGGCCTGCTGCTCTCCCATGCTTCCGTAACTATGATCCTCAGTACACTCTACTTAAATACACACACGCCATCAACCTGTACTATCCTACTACTCTGTGCCTTTTACTTTTCATTCGTTTAACCATTTTAATAAGCTAATTCTGTAGTGCTTCTTAGCTGTCGAGTCATAGAATCGGAGTATATCTTAATTCGAAATGTTATCGTTATTTTAGCTACGTGAAGTACGGAGATAATCTTTAAAACTCCGATCCTAAATGGTAGGTTATGATCACTTGATTTACCTTAAATGTACGTTGGCTTAGGACACACATTGGTAACAAGTCCTCACATACAAACTCGAGCTGTGTTTAGTGAGTTGCATTGAAAATTAAGACTTGACATTCAGCGTAGCTATTGGTTACACTTACATCATTAGACATCACCGTATGCGTTGATAAGAATGAATATTGCACAAGCCAACGACAGGTACCACGAAGACTGCTTCATCCAGTGCAACGGCTCTTACATTTATGCCATTAAAGATGGTAGTTAGAGAATGGTATTTCAGATAAAACTGACTATAATTGATAAGAAAAACACGATACAAACAGTTGACTTCGACAATATGGGGGAAGGAAATAAATATAGTGAGTTGTCTTTTGTGCAGAAAGAAGTGAAATGGAGACAACAATGTACATGTTGATGATTCGATTAATAACTACGGTAGTCTTTATCATCTTCGAATATCGCCAAAATTAAAATTGGATTGTGCCCCAGTACCGGCTTTAATTTCTGCGATTGCATCATCAACTAAGTTCAAACGCTCGCGAAGTTTTCTAAGACGTTGTTCTGCAGCAAAACTTCCTGTATCTGACTCAAATGGTTCAGACCGATCAATAGTTACACCAGGTCCTCTGCTACGATGACGACTACGAGCACGTTTAGCACCAAAACTATCTGTAGAGTCAACCATTGTTAGATCAGCTGACGACTTTTCACAAACACTGACATCTGGTACGTCGTAATTAACTCTGCGATATTGCTCGCGATCAAGGCGAATAATTTTAGGCAATATGTCAACATCTCCATGAGGTGATCGGCTCCTGAAATCAATCATTTCTAAACCATGAGGTGTTCTCGGTCTAATTATCCTCTCCTTAGTTGACATATTGAATTGACTGACAGCAGTACGCCTACTCTCAGGATTGACAACTCTGTGCGGTTCATCGACAGACTGATTTGGATAGTGAGCACCAGGCAGACGTGAGTCTCGTTCCGGACGTTGCCGTACTGGCATTTCCTCGAGGCCTGAAAAGTGATATCAGATTATAGGATTATTTTATGGAAAGCAGGTGATGAATGATTATGATAATTAAGACTGGCTGGATAGTTGACATGGATAATATCGTCTAAATACCTGACACTGAGACGAAAAGCTGGATTTGACAGAATTAAAGTCCTGAATATCACAAAAAAGAAAAGCTAGACAACAGGGAGATCAGATAGAAAAGAGTGAAAAGAAAGTGAAATGGTGAATCGTTAGGCTTCGGGATGCTAGTATTCATGATTTAGATAGAATAAGGGTTAAAAAAACGAAACTTGCTTTATTACCCTATAGATATGCACCGCTCAGAAGTCATATTAATTTCTGTCGTTTATCTTATTACTTTCATCCACCTTCGGTAGGCCCATGACTTACAAAATTTCGAAACAGATAAAATCAGCTCGCCCAATCTCTTTTCAAACATCCCCGTTGTACCACAAGCTAGATTGTTTATCAATAAAAAAACCAGTAAACTACGTAATAGTTCAATCTGTATTGGTTTACAGCTGTGAAACAAGACCATTGAAAGTGGAAGACTTGAGTGGATTGCATGTACTTGATCATATGTATATTCGAACCATCACTACTCATATACGACAGAACTAATCAACTGGGCAATGGTGAAGTTGAATATGTAGCAGTAAGGGCAAGTTGATTGACGAGGCCTTATATTACTGAGGTGGTCGATATATACGTTACGTATGTCATGCCACACCACCCCAACGCGACGGGCTATGCTGAACCAGCAACAAGAGTGCGTCGGTGAGAAGTGGTACACGAACATATTACACTGTTGAATAAGTCAATCGAGCTATTGAATGTTGGCCTTGAGGTGTATGCATGACAGTGCAAACTTCGTAGTTAAAAAGGGAAGATTAATAAGACAATAATGGTGAATTATTGAATAAACTGGTTGGTTTTGATACAAATCGGAGTGCAATGGACATTGCTGCTAATTCCTACGATGTTATTGCTCTAGGAAACTGGATGACATTAAACACATTATAAAACAAACTGAATCAAATATGCTATTCCTCTTGTAATCTCTCATGCAATCCTGGCATCAAAACAAATAGAACAGCGTTGTTGGTTGAGAAAGCTCATATATGATAGCTAAATTTATCAGTTCTCAGTCTTATTAAAAAAAACCATACACAAGGTGAAGCTAGTTAGTTTTTTTACTACAAATTACTGCATACTATTTTGAACTTAATGAACTCATTCTTATCAACACATACCAATTAATTGTTTATAGAATATCAGTAAAATAAACTAACCAGAGGGATAGGATCGTTTCATAGGTTGTATGGGTTTCTGAATAAATTGATCTGTCCCACGTGTTCTATGCGTAGAACGTTCATTAAAATCTGATTGCTTAGTATATCGAACGTATTCTAATGGTTCACGAGGATCAATACTGTTTAGTAGCATGCTACGTCCTACATGTCGACGTGTTGTATTCTCATCAATTTCTTTTAGGCTTGTACGTTGCGTATCTTGACGAACACGTTTACGACCACTTGAGCGGACAGCCTCTTGGTCATGTTTAATGAGTGGTGCTTGACGACCTGCAGGATTATGTCGAACTGCAGCAGGTCTACCTGAGTCAGAACGAGAACGGCCACTAGATGGTGATCTGGAAGAATTAGAAGAGCTAGAACTGCCAGATGCTTCTGAAGAGGCTGAAAATGATTTTCGCCTATAAGTCGGTCTTCCACGCACAGGTATGCTTTCCAGATCTGTTCGTTTACGTCGACGTGGTCGTCTATTCTTGTTCGCCGCTTCAGCCGCCGCTCGTCGTCGCTCACGTATTTCCAATGCAGCCGCTGCGGCTTCTGCCTGTAAACGAACTTGAGTCTGTGTCATGGGCATGTTAATAATATTAGTGCCAACAGTAGAATGTTGGTTAGTATCAATAGGAGACGTATGACGATGCAATATAGGAACACCAGGAGGTCGAATTTGTCGAGATTGGGGTGGTGATGATGGTTGGGGTGGCAGGCGGTTAGTAGTTGTACGAGAAGGTGCAGCATTTGCAAGTGAGCTGATACCTACAGGTGCAGCCTAAAATACAAAAGTACAACAGTTTTTGAAGTTAAATTTCATTCTGGCTTCATCTAACTGATGTTAACCTAACAAAAAACTATGTAGATTGAGCTGGAAAGTAATCAAAGGTTAATAAATAATAAACTTACCGATTGAATGACATGACGAATAAAACTATTAATACTTCTCAATTAGATTTTACACATCATTTTCTTTAGAATTTCTATCTATCCACATATGACAATGATTATTGACGGAATCAGTTAGTATTTCACTTTACAACTCTCTTGAATTCATATATCAGCAAGAATGCAGAACAATTCATAGGTTGAAAATAGGATTTGAATTTCACAGGCATAACTAATTTCCTTTGACACTAGATACATCGTACTAATAAGTGGTAGCTAACACAAAACCTAGATCAACTAGGGTTTCCATTCTGATCGCCTTTAACTACTACTTAACAATGGAATTATGTTTTATCACATATATAACACAAAAAGGCTAACATTAGATAACAGATTTTCTTCTAGTTACATTCAGTTGTATATGGCCCATAAATGCCCTGGTACCGCCGAGAGTGGGGAGAGTCAACTCTCCCTCTCGAAATGCTCTCACATGGCCACGCGTATATAGCCTCTGCCAGGGAAGTCCTACTCACCGCCTTCTCGTGGCGGGGGTGTTGTTTACGAAAATGAGAGGATGAAAAGCGAATGTCCGGTACTTTAACCGGATCCCAAACCAATGGTGCACATGGGCTCCAGTATCCTAAAGGAACAAATGGCGTATGAACCAATCGTTGATCACCAGCTACCATGGGACTGCATCTCCTTACGATGCTTCACTGCCTTGTGGATCAGACCATCAGGTTGAAGGCTCAGGGTGTGACCCCCTAAGAAAACCACCTGCTTCGGTTTGGGCACCCGGGTAGTATCACAGCCCTCACACAAATCAATTGAAATTCGTGTGGCGCATATGTAGTTGGTGCCTCCTTGTACCTATACCTATGTGTGTATCTATTATTATTTATTTGAACACATAGATATTGCTACAAGGAGGCAACAAACAGATATACGCCACACAAATGTCATTTGATTTGTGTGAGGGCTGTGATACTACCCGGGTGCCCAAACCGAAGCAGGTGGTTTTCTTAGGGGGTCACACCCTGAGCCTTCAACCTGATGGTCTGATCCACAAGGCAGTGAAGCATCGTAAGGAGATGCAGTCCCATGGTAGCTGGTGATCAACGATTGGTTCATACGCCATTTGTTCCTTTAGGATACTGGAGCCCATATGCACCATTGGTTTGGGATCCGGTTAAAGTACCGGACATTCGCTTTTCATCCTCTCATTTTCGTAAACAACACCCCCGCCACGAGAAGGCGGTGAGTAGGACTTCCCTGGCAGAGGCTATATACGCGTGGCCATGTGAGAGCATTTCGAGAGGGAGAGTTGACTCTCCCCACTCTCGGCCGTACCAGGGCATTTGGGGAATAATAGATACAGTTGTATATGACCTTATCATATAGAATAAAAAGACGATGAAATTAGAGAATTCTTTATCACACTCTTAAGGTGTCAATAAGAAACATTTGATCAGTAGATAAATTAGGTTTTGTAATTTGTATTATTAACAATAATGGAACCGAATAGTTCAACTTCCAAAATGAACAACTGTAGATTAAGTTAATGAAGGAAAAAATGAGAAAGTGATCAAATTTCACAATTATATAATATACCGTTTTGGGCCAGAGTAATTTTACATTGGTTTTCAGGAGAACCAGACATCATCTAGACTTTTATGTGACAACCCAAACAGTACAGCTCAACCCCGTTTAACAGGAGAACCAGATACCGTATAGGCTTTAACGCTACAATCTGAATAGTACAGCTCAACGACAGAGAGAACAAAGTGATCAAATTAGATTCTCTGTGATGATTAGTTCCTATTTAACTTATGTCTATCTATTATAATTATTTAATTCAGTTTATATGTAAAAGTGACAAGAACAACAAGCACGTCGATCGTATGGATGATATGTACATGAAAAAATTTCTTCATGGCAACTTGATAGGCAAAAAGTGCTATAAAATCTGCTAATTTATATGATCATTGTAAAACTATCTGAATTCAGTAGCTAAGTGGATAATGCAATAGTGTTTGAAGTGAATGATACTGGGTTCGACTTCCGAGATGAACATCAACCCTAGGATCCAGGTACACTTAGCTGATGAACTTCAAATAGTACGAAAAGTGCACACTAGAGACCATTGCTAACGTCTGGTTATAATAAAGGTTTCGTTGAAATCTCAACAAAATTACCTTCATTCGTGGCGCTAATGTTAAACGAACACCAGGTCGATTTGGTGGAAGTTCACCAGTACCAGCAGCACCACCAGTTGCAACTGACTGAGTAGAATTTACAACAGTGTTTGAAAGAGTATCGGTATTACTGGAACGGTATAATGCTTCAGGTTCAATATGTTGTTCCATAACAATTGGACAGTTTTGATCATTAATAGTACTGGTTTGACTGTTGGATATATCATTTCTTGCGTTTTCTGGATAACTGACAGATTTTGGAGCCCAATTAGTCAAATTAGATGGTCTAGTTGCATCATCTGCAAATGGGCTACGACTTTTCTTTCTGCGTAATGGTGATGCTATTTAACGAAGAAATAAACAAGTTTTTAAGGCAGGCGGGGTGGTTAAAAAAAGATTGAAACGAAAACATTCGACAAATATTATCTTGAAATAACTAAGACACAGTTAGTTACGACCGTAAAAAAACATTGCTGTTTAACTTCGAAATATTTTGTTACGAACAACAAAAAACATACCTACATATTCACTCCGTTTTTGGGATAATTGTTTACGAAAACAGTACAGGAGTTAGACGGTGGTTGGAGGTAGTCGATAGGAAACCCTGGACCCGGGTTTTGTGCTACTTGGCACTCGTCTGCAAGGTGTACCTGTAATCTTGAGGGAACTGATGTTCCCTGATGGATTTGATCCCGTGTCACCCAGCTTCACAGTCAGAGACGTTACCACTGAGCTATCCAGGCATTCGATCTGCACTAATAAGGATTTGATACACATGACATTGATTACCATCCAGTGATCAATCAATTGTGACAGTACATGGGTAAATTTAGACATTTCGAGTTTAAACTAGGTTAATAGTGAACGATATGTACATGTCTGAATTAATCCAGAAAACTATGATTATAAAACAGTAGAATACGTTGTTATGCGTGGACCTCGAAGAAACAATCAATGTACAGTGGTTATCTATGGTCACCGGCTTATACGGGAAAGACTCATTCACCGATGCTTCTCCATAGAAATGTGAGTTAAACTATTAATTGAATGGTCTAAGAGATAACCAGTGTTTTACTGACATGTAGTTTATATATTCTCTCTTACTTTAGTAGCAAATGATAAATTAACACTGGAAAATGTACGTTGTTTGGATTGATTCTTTCTTTTAAGTATTTCTATTAAGAAGGGAAATGACCGCCCCAATTTTCCCCAATAATATCAGTTTATAAAGGGATATTGTTTGTTATCAAATTTCGAACAGAAATAACTGGAATACCAAAAAGACCATGTGAAAAGGCAATTCTATTGATTCATAGATTTAAAAAAAGATTCAATTCGATTGTAATATTCTTTATCTCATGATTGGTGAAAAATAATTAAACCAAGGAATTAGAAGGAATCCTGAAGACAATCATAACCAAACTAGCCGGTGGTTCATTCTTCAGGGATGCATGCATGTGATATTAATTAACTAACTAACTGGGAGGAGACAATAGACAGCGTTCCATCACACTAAACTGAGGCAACTGTAATTGTATTTGGATTTTATCTACTAAAAGTATATGTACCCTTCACTAGGTGTTCGAATACAGTCGCATAAAATTCAAGAAAACTGTAGTTCCGTACACTGGTTCCGTGAGTCCGTATCGCCAACCTTACAAAGGTCAAGGTCTTTAAGTTCTGATAGATGATTTAGTCGAGAGCAGCCAAGACCAAACTTTATATATATATATATATATATATATATATATATATATATAAAGTGGCAGGTCAGTTTAATTAGTCAACTAATTTGATCTATTATCAAAAGAACGTAATCAATATAGGTTAGTTATTTAGAATTTTGTAATCAGTCAAATGTTCAACAACAGTGGTACTTACCAACACCACTTCGTCTATTCCGTACATGTTGTGGGCCAGGAATTACATCAGGTAAACGTTCATGACGATGAACAGTAACATCACGACCATTTTCACCTCCAGAAGATGGACTACGAGACCAGGAACTAATTATTTTTAAAAAATATTAATTAAAATACATATATCAGATACTACTTTTTGTTAACTTAGTTTGGATCGTATAAATTTTTGACACGCTAACTTAGGAGATGATAATCACAATTTACCCACGTACATGTGCTATTCATACTTTTATCTACAGATTGAATCCGAAATGTCTCACATACCATTTTATACTGGATTTTAATGTTCACAATAAAACTTGAATTAGAAAGTTGTCGTCGCTTCGAATGTTATCTTTGTAGACTTAGTTATGATGTTGTTGCTATTAGTACACCCAAACTTCGCTTGAAACCCTTCCAGGGTTACTGCTGATCCCAAGGTCGGGCAAATGAGGGTTGAGGATGGGATTAAAAGTCTTATCCCATAAAGAAAGAACCTTACTAAAGAAGACGCTAACGAGAAAAAAACCATTCAAAATATTCAGTCTGTTTTGAGATTTGAAGGGTTATGACGCCTCATGACGAAAGTTGTGATTTTTCAAAACTCTCTCACAACAACCAGGGCAAAATCTTCATTGCATTTAAACATACAAACTTCGGCACAAAGTGGCAATAAAATATATATACTCCACAAAAAATTTGTGTGAGGGCGGGGGAATTGTCCAGTTGTCCAAACCGAGGCAGTTGGTTTTCTTAGGAGGCTACTCTCCGAACCTTCGACCAACAGGTTTAATCCACAAAATAATGGAGCGACGTCAGAATATGCGGTCCCATGGTAGACGGTGACCAAGGATAAGTTTACATACTGTTTATTATCTTAAGATCGTGGAACCAATGTGTATCACAGGTTTGGAATCGGGGTTTTTCAATTCTCCTGGGTGAATTCTTCGAACCCACCAACCCGGTTTATGAACCAGACATTCGCTTTTCGTCCTCTCAATTGCGTTAGCTAGGACAAAAACTTGTATGGGTACATGAGATGTCCGTACTTACTACAGAAAGATGTTTGAAAATTCAACACTATCACAACATATCATTATTGGAGTATCGAATGCGAAAGTTAATTCAATTTATATGGATAATCGATCATCGACAAACTGCACTATTCCTAACTAGTTGGTAACACAGACAATTTCACGATAGATATGAAATACAGATTATTTAGAACTGCTCACAACTTCTCTTATATTACGAGAAAATATTTCTCAACCGTAGCTGCTACATTACACGGCAGTTAAATTTGTCTGTTTCGAGGAATCTAATCGCAAAATTCATTTGTTATGGTTATGTTGTATCGAACAGACCACTGTGGGACTATGAGCACAAATTTCTAGTTGACTATACTAACATTTAACGAAAGTTTATTACCTTTCCTGTCAGACCATGGAAAGATGCCTGTGTTTTCAAAAACAGAAAAGATGAGTTGAAGAACTTTAGTCGTAAAATATAGATTTTGAATAGCGATAGTAATATGATACTCAAAAGTTAGGCTTAACAATCAGACCATAATTGTTTGGTGAATGAATTGACCTACACATTAATTCCTTTCAATCACCACCGTTCATATTTCGTCATGTTTACTTTGTGTTAATCCGCGGAAGATAAGAATATCATTTCACCAGAGAAAATATATTACTCTAGCTACTACTAATACTACAATAATTGGTTCTTGTATGCAGACATCATATGGTCACACATTTTATTACTGTATATCATTGATTGATTACCAGACAGGATATTCTATAACCAAAACTATTATTTTATTTATTTATTTTAACACATAGATATTGGTACACGGAGGCAACAAATATATATGCGCCACACAGATCTCATTTGATATGTGTGAGGACTGGGATACTGTCCGAGTGCTCAAACAGAAGCAGGTGGTTTTCTTAGGGGGCCACACCACGAGCCTTCGACCTAAAGGTCTGGCCCACAAGGCAGTGGAGCATCGTAAGGAGATGCAGTCCCATGGTAGCTGGTGACCAATGATTGGTTCATACGCCATTTGTTCCTTTAGGATACTGGAGCCCATGTGCACCATTGGTTTGGGATCCGGTTAAAGCGCCGGACAGTCGCTTTTCGTCCTCTCATTTTCGTAAACAACACCCCCGCCACGTGAAGGCAGTGAGTAGGACTTCCCTTGAAGAGGCCGTATACGCGTGGCCATGTGAGAGCATTTCGACAGGGAGAGAGGACTTTCCCCACTCTCGGCCGTACTAGGGCATTTGATGGGACGTGTTGTGAATGATGTACACTTTTCAAACCATTCAATGTAAATGTATAACAGCACTCAAATGACTTGGTGCAGCCAAGAGTGGGGGGTCAGTTCTCCCTCTCGAAATGCTCTCACATGGTCATGTGCATACAACCACTGCCAGAGAAGTTTTACTCACCGTTTTTTCGCATCATGCGTATTGTTTACGAAACTGAAAGGACAAAGAGCAAACATCCAGTGCTTTAAACAAGTTGGTGAAAACAGAGGATCCACTAAGGGGAGTTGGAAAACCCTGATTCTAAACCAATAGTGTACATGGGCTCCTGTATCCTGAAGGAACAAATGGTGTATGAACCAATCGTTGGTCACCAGCTACCATGGGACTGCAACTCCTTACGTTGTTCCAATGCCTTGTGGATTAGACCTTTAGGTCGAAGGCTCCAGGTGTGCCTTCTTAAAAAAACCATCTGCTTCGGTTCGAGTACCCGTGCAGTATCCCAGCCCTCACACAAATCGAGTGATTCATGTGGCGTATATCTATTTGTTGCCTCCTTGTACTAATGTTTATGTGTTTAAATAAATAAATAAGTAGTATAACATAGTATGATTGGTTGAAAAATAAAGAAATGCACGAACGTGAACCATGTCACAGTCTACTTACTACAAAGCGTACAATATGTATGTGGGTAAGTGAAGTGTCCAAAATATAATCATCTTGTAACAATTCAGATGAACGATTGGTAAAACAAACATATTTTAAAAAGTAAACTATCAATGGATATTTAATTTCTGATAACTATGATTATAACAGTTAAATATAATAAATGATTATCCAATACAACTTACGTAATGTATCGTTTTTCTCCCGTATCTTTATCACCAGAAGGACTAGGTGATTTTGAAGATGAATGAGAACGTTCTTTAGTGTGTCCATCACCTAATTAAATTATACAAATATACGAATATAATTTAAGTGTATATACAGCAAAATGGTTGAACATATAAGTTAATGAATCGTTTAGGTATTTCTATATTACATCATTCTCTTTCAAGAAAGATACAGAGGATATTTGATATAATAATAATTCGAAAAGTGTATCTCTTGAAAATCTAATCATTTTTATACTCACAAGAAATGTAAAATCTGGTACAATTATACACCAGTTTATATAATCGTACTACATCAACAAAGCCAGATGAAACTAGCTGGACAAACCATTGGTTGCTATCGTCTCACGGTCCCCAACCAGGTAGTCTACATCTACTAACATGACTCAGTCCACTTGTCAGTGCCATGTTTTAGTCTGGCCGCCCCTAGCCTTCTTCCAACCTACTCCTACACCATAAAACATCGCACGTTGGGACACTCGGTGGTTGGGCATACGTAACACGTGTCCCAGCCATTTCAACTGATGAAGTTTCACTACTTCATCAATCGGTTTGCCATCCTTACCTAGTACCCGTTTCCTAAAAACTTCATTACTTACTCGGTGGTGCCACGATATACGAGCAATGTTTCGAAGACATCTATGGTCAAAAACTAGTAACCTACAAATATCCTCTACTCTTATCGGTCATGTTTCACTACTATAAAGTAGGACGGAACGAACTGCTGCGCAGTAAACCCATCCTTTGGTTGGTAAACGGATATCTCGCCTACGCCATAAATGACGCGAGTTGGCAAAAGCTAGTCGAGCCTTCTGTATCCGTGCTGAAGTTTCGTCACACACCAGACCACAAGAGCTAATGAGACTTCTAAGATAAGTGAAGCAGTCGACACGCTCAACTACTTCACTCCCTATCATTAGTTCGAGTGTCAATGCAACCCAGTCCTGAAGCAACATTTTGCATTTCGAGAAGAAAAAATGAATTTGTGGAATAAAAAGTACCAAATATTTCGAAAAGTATGGGGGATTTGTGGAGATTGTAGTACTTTCATAGTTGAAATCATCAGTCGATCTAAGCTAGACCACCATTAAAAACTCGGAAACATTGGACGTCCGTTTGGTCCTAACATGGAATTCCTCAGTAGTGTGCATCCATGATCACACACACTGGACTCTAACCCAAAACTTCGGTCTCATAAGAGGACGCATAACATCTAGACCACTGAGTCGAGATTCAATGGTGTTAATGTCTAACTTCACTTAATCAATGATCGTGTGCAACCCTCCATCTGTTGCCTGCAGGAGATAACCGTCTCACACCCGACACAGATTGAACGCTACTGGTTATGGTTTTCCGCTAGAATTTCAGGAGTTACATCTTGAAGCTAGTCACTAGTGCGTTCCACATGTGGGGTCGTGGATTCGCACTGCTGAGTAGTCCCATATTAGGACATAACAGCCGTCTATTGCTTTCAGGTTTCTAATGGTGGTCTAGTATAGGTTAACTCATGATTTCAACCATGAAAATACTTTGAAAACTCAAGATCTAAGAGAAGACAAATAGTGAATGCATCTACCATGTTGCAACTGTCAAGTCATTATACATATCTAACCATTAATTGAACAGTTACGTAGACTCTAACCAGGTAGTTTGCACCTGCCAATATAACTCAAACTAACAGTTAATAACTTTGTAGACTGATGTATCACGTCTTGACCAAATAGCCTTTAGATTTTCTCCAACTTACTCGTACGTTAACAAACATCGTGCGTCAAAGTATACAGTTATTGGCCGTACGTAATACACGTCTGTCACAAATAAGCTCAGACAACCACTTCTGTTTAACAACTTTAAGCTTGAGGAGAGACAGTCTAATATGGTGACATACTTTTCATCATGAATGCTAACTCATACCTTTTCTGAATTCCGTGCGAAATACACTGATTATTTTGAATGAATTAAGAGTGTAGTATACATTAGTTAACTTAGTGCCTTATATTAACGTTTTTTTTTAATCATGCGATAACAGTGACGTTGAGTCCTTATTTGAAAGAACCGATCGTCAATGTGCTACTTCGTCTACTTCATTCATTAAAATGAATCTTCAAACAATCAGTGTATATAACGTGCAACGAATATGTATTATGTCATTTCAAATCTCGAACGAATTTGTGTTAGCGTTTATAGAATTACAGACAAAATGAATTTTATTAGAAAAAAAACTAGAATTACGTGCACAGTCAACTTTCATTTACAAAGATGAAATTATTTGTGAATGAAGTCAGTCATATACAAGAAAACATAAAACAGTTGATCCCATTTGGTTCATTTAAACTTTAGCTTTCCGAAAAGTGATAAATATGTATTAGGACGGGTTTATTGAGCAGCAGTTCGTTCCGTCCTACTTTATAGTAGTGAAACATGACCGGTAAGAGTAGAGGATATTTGTAGGTTACTAGTATTTGACCATAGATGTCTTCGAAACATTGCTCGTATATCGTGGCACCACCGAGTAAGTAATGAAGTTTTTAGGAAACGGGTACTAGGTAAGGATGGCAAATCAATTGAAGTATAGAAACTTCATCAGTTGAGATGGCTGGGACATGTGTTACGCATGCCCGACCACCGACGTGTGATGTTTTATGGTGTAGGAGTAGGTTGGAAGAAAGGTAGGGGTGGGCCAGACTAAAACATGGCACAAATCCATGAAGTCACTGACAAGTGGACTGAGTCATGTTGGTAGATGTAGACTACCTGGTTGGGATCCCCAAGACGATAGCAACTGATGGTTAGATACGTTGAATGACATGGCTCAAAATCATCTACGATGGCGCAGGTGCATCCACTCTTTGTGTTCTCCCAAATCCTAATCTTCTGAATTGTTCATGTCCTTTTTTTCTCTTTTCAAATTTATTTCACTGGATTATACTCCTAAAACAACATCTTCAAATCCTAATCTTTTCGATTACTGTTTATACTCTTACTACCTCTACCACTACGGGATTTGAATCGACAACTGCTTCTCTGTGCTCATGTGGTATGGCGACTCGAACTGATGTACGTACGTACGAAGTTCTACGCCGTTGCTGACTGACTGACTGATTAATAAGAGAGAAGTCCGGTTTTGTGATGAAAGCTTTAATGATGATGACCTTAGTATAATTAACAATACATTTCAGCTTAATCGACAATATATCAGTTACAAAGATAAGGATTTATGAACTGTATGACTGTCACTAAACACAATCGTAGTAGAAATCCATCGAAAATTCATAAAGTGACGTAACAATGTGTTGAAAGTTAATCCTTTATTTGCTTTAAATCGATATTAATTTCCTTCCTCATAAGTTGCATTTGGAGACAGCATATCCCTTAACCCGCCCTTACATTTCGACTTTGAAGCGATATATGTATATATAAAACGATGTAGAAGTTCATTTGTTTATATAACCTATTAAGTTAATCAAACTCCTCCAGAGTATGATTTTTCAGTATCAGTGAAGTTAATAATAACACTTTTAAATAGAGTTATCAATAGTGTTCACCAGGCAAAAAAATACTTACCTTTCGGCACATTTTGTGCTGTAGTAGCAAGGGATGGTGCTATGACCCAAGGTCTCTTTACTGGTCTTTCATTCGGGAGTGGTGGAACATCAGTACGTCGTCTAAATAATAGAGAAAGAAGAAAACAATAAACGTTGTACCGATAGGAATACTAGTTAATATGTAGATTAAAAGAGATTAAATGACGGAGGTCATTAAAAATATGGAGGAAAGACATTACCGAGGCGGTGAGGTAACAGGTGATTTAGATCGTCGACCAGTTTTATTCTTCGAATCTCCCGCGCGTCCTCCAGGACCTATCATAAAATGAGAGCAAAAGGGAATACATAAATCTACCTACTTAAAAAGTATGATATGAGATTCTATTTAATTAATATGAACAATTTAGAGCAGAAGTAAAATAAATGTGTTCTACTCCTCTCCATCTCACTAAAACAGAGTATTGCGTGTAACGAAAACTTTAAATATGATTATGTCGTTTGCTGGATTTTCTATTCAACTATACTCATGTTACGGATACGTCGAAATTATGGAGTACCGTTATGAGCATAATCAGAAAGTGAAACAAAACTTATTATCTTGATTCGATTTATTCAAAATATTTCAGATAAAGTCGATAACTGAACTAACCTCTGAACCAAGTTTGATTACCACCGCTCGTACGACCACGAGATCCTGCCGAAGATTTAGAGCCTGACCTTGACGCAGACGAATTGCCAGATTCTATATTTCTACCTCGATGCTTTCCAGCTCCCCAGTAGCTGCGGCCACGATCATTCATAGCACCAGATCTTGCACCACTCGCTGCGGTAGGATAGGAAGAACGAGAACGACCAGACCCAGAATCGGAATCAGACGAGCGAGAATTAGTGGCGGAAGAATGTCTGCTGTCATATTTCCCGTGACGTCTAGGTGATCTTAAGTAAGGTTTCATAGCCTTAGCACAAGTTGCTTTCCACGATACGGCGACAGAAGCTAAGGAGGAAATATTTGACGACGCCACAGAACTACGAGAAGAGCTTCTTGACGAAGATGAAACAGAGGATGATGAAGATGCGGATGAGAAACGTCGACTAGCACTTCGACTACGACGATGTCTTGTAACTCTTCTTCGCCATTCTGATGTTTCTTTTGCACTTGGAGGAAGAATATCCTCCGGAAGATATCGGTGACCAGTTAGTTCAGTGCGTCCAATAATACATACTTGATAATAACAAGGCCATCTGGAAATAAAAACAAGCTAACATATTTTACAGATTAACTACTTAATATGACATTAGGAGAAAAGTATTTTTCGACGTTATTAAGAAGCGCATAATGAAAAGAAACGAAGACTGAAAATACAAAAAAAAGACGAACGTGGTGGTTATTTGACTTTATTATTCGACTTTCTCACGCAAAAGGATGCAAATAAGCAGTGTTCGAGCATGAGTAACGGTTTAAAAAATTGCCTCATCCAATTTATAACGATTGAGAAGTTAGAGATGAATATTCGGATTAAACTTTATACTATCCTTATTTACAGCCTTGAAATATGCAACCCGTTTCCTTGTCAAGTGCATGGTCAGTTCACTATTTAAATAATAAACTATTCAAAATATTTTTGGTCGGAAGATAGATTTTCATCTATAGATATGTCTTAACTGAAACAGCACCCGTTTGTTAGGATGTAAATTGCCAGTTCCGTTTCTGCCACAATTTAAGTTTTCCTTTGAATATATGTACATAGATCAATACCACTTAGAAGGATTGAGAGTACATGAACTGCTAAGCAAAAATGAAACTAATTAGTTTCCTGAGGTAATTCATTTTTAAATATGATATATCTCTTAGCAATTAAAGCAAACATACTTACAAAAAATCATCTTCTACAGTAGTTTCAACTTTCTTATCCACCGCCGGTGCGGGTACCGGTAAATTCATACGTTTTTCAACGAGATCTTTTTCTTTAGCCTTTAAAGCTTTTGCACGTTCTAAACGCTGTTGATACGAAAAAAGTGAATGCATTACAATAAAAATATGAATAATGAGCAGCATATGTAATTTAGTTACAGTAATAACTGTAATCAATTTACTAAAGATGATTTTATATAATACGGTCAGACAGTGATACGCAACGTAGAACCTGGTACATGTGTACTAGAACTGGAACACTTTTTATATAAGCGTTAGTGATACTACTTAGACTTTTGAAATGAAGTAGGTGGGGTGAGATTATATCTGTAACTTATTGACCGAAAGCCACATTCGTTATATCTATCTCATTTGTAAAAAAATTAATTTCGAATCAACAAAATTTATGTGTTCACTTTAATAGTAATAGCCTGGATGGTCAGTCAGTAACAACGTAGGACCAGGCACATATGTGCATCGGTACAAGTTGCCACATCTCATTAGCACAGTAAGATGAACACAAAATTCATAGAAGCAATCAACTCAATGGTGTAATATATAAAGGAAAGATTGCATATAAGGATATGGTACAGGAAGAAATTTAGTTTGTAGAAAGAAAGGTATGAAATAATTTTAGTCTCATAGTTTAAGGGAAAATAGAGAGTGCATACACCGACGCCACTGTGATCGATTCTGAGCCATGTCACCAAGAGTCTCCAACCATTGGTTACGATAGTCATGCGGACCCCAACCAGGCAGTCTGCATCTACCAACATGGCTCACAATAGAAGTTAGTGACTTCAAGCACTGATGTCACGTTTTGGGCTGACCGCACCTAACTTCTTTCCAACCATCCACAACACCAGTGGTAATCAGTGTTCAGGCATACGCAACACGTGGCACAACCATCTCAGTCGATGAAGATTCACAACCTCATCAATTGATTTACCATCATTCCCTAGTACCCTGCTTCTAACCTCACTATTACTTACCCGGTGATCCCATCAGATGCGAGCAATATTTCTAAGGCACCTGTGGTCAAATACCAATGACTTACGAGTATCTTCTAATCTTAATGGCTATGTTTCGCAGCCGTATAGTAGAACAGAACGAACTGCCGCGCAGTATACTCGTCCCTTAATTGATAGACGGATACCTGGCCTTCGCCATAGATGACGTAAGTTGGCAAAAGCCAGACGAGCTCTTCGAATTCGTGCTGAGATTTCGTCAGACACCAACCCATTAGGGCTGATCAGACTTCCAAGATAAGTGAAGTTGTCAACGCGTTCGACTACTTCACTCCCTATCCTTAGTTCAGGTGTTGATGCACATCAGTCTTGAAGCAACAACTTGCATTTAGAGGGAGAGAAGCGCATTCCAAACATTCTAGCATTGTTGCTCAGTGCTACCAAAAGACTCTGCATTTCATCAGCGTCTTCACCAAACAGGACTATGTCATTTGCGTATTCTAAGTCCAAAAGTGGACCTCCTGGTAGGAGATCGATGCCCGAAAATTCAGCCGATGAGAGAGTTATTTCCATCAGTAGGTCTATGATGAAGTTAAACAAAAATAGATATAGTGGACACCACTTGAGGTTGCAAAATCAGATGACAGTTCGCCATAAGCTCTCACTCGACTAGTAGTGTTCGAGTAAAGAGCCTTCACAAGGTTTATGTACTTCTGAGGTACGCCTTTCAATGACAGACACTGCCATAGAACCTTTCGGTCTACAGAGTCAAACGCTGCTTTTAGGTCAAGAAAGACCACCACTGTCGAACGCCGATAAGGATGCCTGTGTTCTAGGACCTGACGAATGGTGAATATGTGGTCAATGCAGCCACGACCATGTCTGAAGCCAGCCTGATTTTCACGTGTTTGCATTTCACGAGTTTTAGTTAGGCGCCCGATAATTATTGAGGCTAGTATTTTAGATGCTATATTAGTTAAACTAATCCCTCTATGGTTGTCACAGGACGATTTTGACCCCTTCTTATACATCGGGACAATAAGTGATTGTGACCAGTGAGAAGGGATAACGTCCAACTCCCAGATTTTAGCTAAAATATTAGTCAACTTAATCGCTGAAATTGGACCACCATACATAAAGACCTCTGGAGCCAATCCATCTGGACCAGCTGTCCTACCTCGTTTCAGATTAGCTATAGCTTTATGAACTTCAGCTAGAGTCGGGAGACCTGGATGGTTGATTCAGTCAGTCAGCTACAACGTAGGACCAGGCACGTATATGCATCGGTTCAAGTTGCCACACCTCATTAGCACAACAAGGTCAACACCGGATTCATAGAAGTGGTTAATTCAATGGTGGTAATATATAAAAGATTACATAAAATGATATAGTACAGGGAGAAAGAACTAGCTAGTAGAAAGATATGAAGCGATTTTAATCTCATAGGGAATATAAAGAGTGCATACGCCTACGCCATCGTGGTCAGTTCTGAGCCATGTCACACAGGTCTCCAATTATTGGTTACGATGGTCACGCGGACCCCAACCAAGTAGTCTGCATCTACCAATATGGATAAGACTAAAAGTTAGTGACTGCAAGCACTGATGCCACGTTTTGGTTTGGCCGCCCCTAACTTCCAGCCATCCCCAACACTAGCTTTCATCATATAATGTTCTTAAAACACTAAATTTAACAACTATGACAAGCTTACGTGATAAACACGTCTGCCGTATGAAGCCTCATAATGTTAATCACATCACATTAAGGACATGTTTCAAACCCTGAATCTAATAATCAACAGTCAGCCAATAAAACTAAGTTACAGTTTCGCATATATACTCCTCAGAAGTTCAGAACTCTCAAATCGATTATGATGTATACATAAACGGAATAATTAAAATAAATACATTTACAAAATAGTGATTTTCATTGAACGAAAATATAGATGGTAAGTGATATAATAATCGGTTATGTACTTTGATCATTATTCAGTTGGAGGTTAGCAAACAGTTTGTGGGCGAATAATTTATTTAGTCACCGTGGCCGGATGATCACTTGATTATTGGTCATTACCAGTACCTTATTAATCAATTTCGATGTCATAATAAACAGCAGACAATTTTCTATGGAACTGATAGACTTTTAGCACAATAAAAGCCTTAGCATATACAAATTACATATAGTCGAACCAGTAAATAAGTAAGATTGATGTACGAAGTAAATCTATAGTGAGACAAGACAAACAGATCGATGGGGCTATGCTAATACATCAATTAGGATAAGTAATATATATGAGATAATCAGTAACTCTTCATGTTGCCGTAAAAATAAGTTTGAAGTGCTAGTACGGTGGGAGTAGCCTTGTTTCGATCAAGTCAAGAGATACGCTGATCTTTTTGTTACCACATACCAAAGGAATCCGCAAATATGTTTAAACAGGAAAAAAGTTGGGTGTTGTTCACTATTTACGGTATTTCATGGTATATATGTTCATTTTAATTTTTAAAAATATTACCGTTTACTACATGAATGTCATAGATGAGATAGTAGCTGAAAAAGTACAGAGAAAATCACAATGATCCAGGTACATTCTTTCTTTACCCTTCTGAACCAACGAATGAATTATTGTGCCTCTTTACATCAAATATCTGAATTCTTATTTTCATTATTTCCGCTGTTATATTTTCAGTCTGTCGGTCTTATGATTCATAAACGTTTATTCCTTTTCCTTGTGATAAGAGTGATAGACACCCATCCACTAAGCTGCAGGTTCAAACCCAGCTGCTTTTACTTTGGTATGGACAACAGAATGATAGTATTATTAGCTCGCCCGACTAAAGTGACTCGGAGTCAAGAATATAAATCCGTACTTGGTAAATGAGTTATCACCTTGCACTATTATTGCTGTTTAGAAGGGTACTTTTGGTAGATCTGTACGTACAAGAGTACAGGCAATTATTCACAATAAAGTTTCATAACATCTCTGACGCTAAAGCTAAACTTACAAGCGTACATATTAGTTGAACAGTGAATAGTGTGATGAGGCCTTCTTTAAAAAAATGAAACTGTATTATTCTACTGTTAGTTATTCACAGAATTCTTTGTTTTGAATAACTGATAATTTGATATTTAACGATAAGGTATTTGACTAACAATACGAAAACAATAAACTGAGAGTTTGTAAATCATCATATGACGGAACAGGAACTAAAGTTTATTTCGTTACCATTTTGAACTGAATTTTAGTAGAAACTAGTACCAATTTCAGGAGTATGGTGGATAGCAACTATGAGGTGTCCAACGGTCCCTGGTTTTCAGTGGTTCAAACCAAGAACCACGAATTAAGTCTTACTTCTCATGATATTGGATCTGACCTGAATAACGAAAAACGCTACGATAAGCGTTTATTAACTACTAAAGTACTAAACTCGGTAGTGAGACATTCCACCTGAATACACCAATGATCAAGATTAGAAATCAAACAAAAGAAGTGACATATTGACTTCACTAGGTCGTGACACTAATAATAATCATTTTTAGACCAACTCGTTTATTAGGTACTTGGGTGAGAACAATACTAATTTGAGATCTAACGATAGTAGCTAGTCAACAAAAAACAGAGTGAAGCGGGACTTGGACGTCCTTATGTGTTGTACGTCTAAATGTAGACAGGAAAAAGACTATGACTCACTTCACGTGCCAAACGGAGACCACGTTCCCAAGGGGTTTCGTTCTTTTTTACTACCACGTCTGTTCCCTCGATCTACAAAAATTTGGAAACAAACCATATACGTAAACAAGACCAGCTAAGATACTACAACACATTACGTTGATCACGAAAGTTCAGAACTCTAAATAAAACGTTTAAAATCAAAGATACATGCTGATTTGACTATTATCATGTACTATATATATATATATATATATATATATATATATATATATATCTTAAAACAGCAGTCAAACACTGAGTTGATTTGTAAAGTAATGGCTTTGTTGTTCCTAATCTCTCTCAAAGTAACACGTGTAATCACCAGTGCTAATCGGAGCGGGCATGGGAAACACACAAACCAACTAACTCAGTAGATGGACGTTCACAATCACATTAACCAAATACTATTTTGATCTAGTATCCTGCTTATAATTTTAGCACTAATTTCCGTGGTCCCAACTTAGACAGGTCATGCTTCGGAGGCAAACGAGCGAATATTAGCAATCTGTGCATGTGTGCTAAAGAAAGCAAACACTTTACTCCTAAATGATTACAATAAACACAGGTGTAGAATGCAACATTCTGCATTTAGGAGGAAATAGAGACGTCCCATAAGTTCTTGAACTGTCACCGTAAATGCTTGTTTGTCATATGAGCTCTTCACTGGAAACGTCTTTGCCAGACAATAATATCATGTGTTGACTAAATCGATAAATAAATATCGTGATTGAAATCACATCTTTGGAAACCAGATGCTGTTATCGGTAAAGACATGCTTATGACAAAGCCATGTAACAGTCAAAATAGTAGATTCTGGCAAAAGACGACGATTTATTTGAGCGAGTTTTTTTCGATTTCCTATATGAACTTAGTGTTTATGTCAGGAGCCCTTATAAAACCGAGACTTTTTGAAACCCCTCCCAATGACGGGCAATGAAGAAAAACCTGCCAAACCCAGATCACACTTGATAAAGTAATTAGGTCAAAGGAAATAAAATATTACACATGACCGTTTTGTGTTTAGTGGATGATGTCGACATTAATGTCCCCGAAAGATGTGCCTTCAAGATATCATGACGGACAGAAGAAAAAAGAGCGTAGAAACAGAGCGATGCAAAAAGTGCGAGCGTGAGCCAAAAAATTACCTCATCAATTTCAGACTGCACTTCCCCTTCTTCGGAACTCTGTTCGTCCTTGCTGAACTCCGACTCATCACTACTTCTCATTTCACCTTCATCATAGGGACTTGACTCAGAACTTTCTGAACTTGAAGAGGAAGCTGAACTTTCATGATACTCTCTTTTATTATTCTTTAATGAAAGTAGCTTTATAGAAATATTAAAAACAGGAGAATAAATACTTCTGTCTCCCATGGGTTTGTTGAGAAATTCTCGTCCTCGAAATCCAGTTGTTCATGGTGATCATTTTCAAGACAATGAAGTGCGGAAATAACTGCACAATACTATGAAAAGACGACAAACTAACCAGCAGGATCCATGGCGCGACCACAGTTGCTTTAGCCGCTCTCGTCAAGGTCAATTCCCAATGATCGTAAGATAGATATGCTCTTTGGTATCTGTTTTAGAGTTTTAAAAGAGGATTTTTATATCATTTGGCTGTTCAGTGTGCTATGTAATTCCTTGAATAAAGAATTAAATATTTTTGTTCTGCTAAATAAGTTTGACATAGGCAAATCCACAGAACTCAATGGACTGAATTCTGGGTTACTAAAGAAACTATTTAACTTCTTTGAGAGCCCTTTAAGTATTTGCTTTAATTTATTGGTAACCCAGGGTCGTTTACCAAAAGACTGGAACAACGCCATAGTAAGTTTTGTCTTCAAAACAGGTACGAAAAATAAAAGTGAGAATTACCGATCCGTTAGCCTAACTAGCTTGGTTGTTAAAATCTTAGAAAATATTATTCGGAAGGATTTATTTAAGTATCTCAGTGAAAACCGGATCCTTTTAGAAAAGCAGCATGGTTTTAGAATAGGTTATTCTTGTATCACTAACTTATTAGTGTCTCGTGAAAGCTGTTGCGCTCTTAGGGATCAAAAGTTACCTGTGGATGAAGCCTAAATTGACTTTAGCGAGGCCTTCGACAAAGTTCCGTACAACCAGATGTTATATAAGTTGAGAAATGTCGGAATTGGAGGCAATCTAGTGATGTGGTTAGAAGATTTCCTAGTTGGGCGCCAACAACGAGTACAGGTGAACTCAAAGTTATCTGGCTGTAAAACTATGCATAGTGCAGAGCATCCAGGGTACAGTTTTGAGGCCAGTGTTACTCCTCTTGTATGTAAATGACCTTCTTCGCCTATTGTCATCATCGGTCTTGCTATATGCTGGCGATGTCAAGATATGGAGAGCAATACGAAGTAAGCGTGATAGCTTAGAACTCCAAAATGACCTGAAGAAGTTACGTGAATGGTTTGATTACTGTTTTCAAACTGCTTGGTGATAAATTTGCGCCTGATATGCCCTCATTTTTCTTGTCTTCCAAAACAGAGAACGTACAATGACACTCCATAATGTTCACAAGCCCAGAACAAATTACTTGTCAGCTGACTATCGAATTTCCCATCGAATCATCAACGAGTGGAATTCATCACCTCAACATGTGGTTGAGGCTCCATCCATCCACTCTTTCAAAAGAAAGTCGGATCAACTGAGAGACCATCATAGCTATGACTAACACAGGCCATCAAGCCTCCTGTCGTTTTTAAACTGAAACTTTTACTTATGTCAATTCGTTCTGAAATACAAGGACACCAATGGTAGAATATAGCAATGGTCATATTAGGCTTCCGATTTGTCATCATTTAAACGTTTGTGTACACCTTATCTAAGCACTAAAAAATGTTGGTGTGGAAAGACAGCTATGGTATTTCATGCAGGTCTGATAAATACATATAAATGTATATTTATACTAGGATACGATATCTGATTGGGCATATGACTACCAAGTGTGATAATTCAATTTTACTGATTAACCCTTGCTCAGCTATGTTACTGATTTGAACACCTCACACGCAAATCCTCGTAAAATCCCTCTGATGGCCGTAAAGATGCCACAAGTATTCGGAGTTTGATAGCGCTCTAGCCAGTAACATCTTTGTAATCGAAACAAGCCAACCAAGTCAAATGAAAAGTTGGAAGTGGAAAGCTTCGAAGGTATTTTTGAAAGGCTATCGATATATCAAGAATTGATCAATCCTAGCTGATTAGCGGTTGTAGGAGATGTGATGTACGGCTTACCCACTAGTGATCTGATGCGGATGCGCGACCCAGAGCATTCGACTAGATGATCCCATTAAAACCAGTGCAGTCAGCATCAAATATCGAGGACTACAGAATCATTAATTTGGGAGAATTTACTTGCCGCTACGGTTGCCTGTCTATTTAGCCATCTGTTAATCATATTCCATTATTACGCTGGTGTATAAATACTAGAGACACAGTGATTGGCGGATACGCTGAATAGTTTGGATTCATTCTACCACAGCGTGCGTCCTTTCATACCGACATGTCTTCGTTCGTCTCTCATCAGTTATCGGGAATATCCACTTTTCCACAACTATGTCGCAATATTTTGACACTTCCGAGGACACGATTCGGGTCTTCACCTTGCTGACAGACTCCAACAATAACGAATCTGACAACAATTAGACCAACGTCGAATCACTGTAAGGTAGATCTAGCGGTCTTTTTCAACTTCGTTTTACTTGGTTGCTACAAACTCAGGAATCGCGGATACGTTACTGAATCCACGTGGAGTTGCTTGCCCAGAAGGTCAAAGGTAACGTTGCAAATTTAAGTGTCTTTCAGGTTTTATCTTCGGGAAGCGTGTATCCACTTATCTCTGCCTTTTCTTTTCCGAAACTTTCGTATTGTTTATTTTCTCCTTGAGTTGTCTCACACTATAATTTTCGTCTATTGAGTAACGTGCAGAATAATAGCATTGTCAACAGTAATATATCTCTGCAAGGGCAGGTACACGCCATTTTCACAGGCATGATCTACAAACCACAACATTTGTTGTTTGACAGTATATAAGAAAGATTAGTTCAGCAAAGAGTTCTCTTTTCGGCGAATTCATTTTCAAAGCTGTACAATCGCAAATATATACATTTATCTTTAAAGGATGATAATAGTACTGATAGTAAACTTGTTATACATGGTGAAAGTGAGGTTAAATATGCATGTTAAATAAATATAGTCTACAAAATTGAATATCATTTCTTTCCTCCAGGTAGACTGAGTAATTTTAAAAATATTCTTCAAAGTGGCCTCGTGTCCACTTTGCACATCAGACCCAATCTCGGCATTTTCGCTATAAACACAAGAAAACTAGCAGAAGTATCTACTAAGTAAAGAATCCTCGTTTTTAGCTTCTGCATTATGAAAAAGCTCAGGATGACTGTAACGGAAAAAGAACGATGAAAATCCCTCCACAGCCTTTTTTGTTGGACAGTATTTTCATTTATTTGTTTCTTCTCCCTGTCATATATTTTAACCTTTGTTCAGATCTCGTTTGAGCTCTTATTATGTAATTTTGATTAAAGACTTATCTTTTTGTTACCTAATTTTTTATTGCATGTTGCCGGACTATTGACAGTGAGGTCGTGTTTGACTAAGCTCAAGGTCACGGCATGACTCAGTGTGTGACTGTTAACCTTTTGACTGTCTGCTTGGGAGGAATTCTGGAATCCGTGCAGATAGATATTTGATCCCGTTTGTTGGGAATATAGTTGTTGATTCCCAGGTATCGAATCCTTTGGTATCGACTGTTTCTTTTACTGTTCAGCGCGCTACTTTGCCTTAGAGAAACTTCTGACTGTATAGCACCTGCTGTACTGTTTGAGGTATTTTTAAATTTTTGATGTAATTTTTTCTGTTTCCTAAATTAAAACTGTTTGAGCTGAGTAAAGAGTTTGTGTTTTGATATAATTTAATACGAGTGTCTCAAAAACGCTTAGTTGGCTATATAAAAGAGCGTAGTCTGGCCTATTCGAATACATTTTGGTTCGTCATTCCTGCGTTCAAATCGAATACTGATAGTTCGGTCATTACAACGACACCAAGTGAAGAACCTTAGAGTAATGTGTAAAACATGAGCCACACGACTCACGCTAAAACTGAGTTTCCAACTAAGTAATCAGGACCATATTTCTTCCTGATCCCCTGCTCTTAGTTAGACTAGTAGACAAAGGAGAAATATGGGGAAATACGTTCAAAATTGTCCACAACACACCCTACTGAGGCTAAACAATACAAAGACGATTATTGTGTCCCATGCTCGTC
Source organism: Schistosoma spindalis (assembly GCA_946903255.1). Taxonomy (NCBI): domain Eukaryota; kingdom Metazoa; phylum Platyhelminthes; class Trematoda; order Strigeidida; family Schistosomatidae; genus Schistosoma; species Schistosoma spindalis. Next base: position 23,770,454 of record OX336421.1, on the reverse strand, counting down.
GCTCATTAAAACCAGCGACTTATCAGCATAAAGGAATTTCTTTATTGGTTGAGTTCACTGTTGTTATAGGGTTGGAAATATTTGACTGCTTTAAAACTGTCACAGTGAATATTAATAATCCCACCGCGTGTTTGGATGCCTTTGTTTTACTCAAATCTTGAACTTGTTTGTGTATAACGTTGACCTCAAACATTTTGGTTTCTGCATTTGGTTTGGTATTTTAGAAGCTTTGCTCCGGAAACCTTAAAATTGAAGATTTGTTGCGTAATTGTTATAATTACTATTAGAACAATATATTGGGGTTTATTACTTGTAATTTGTGAATGAACTTTGGTACATGGATTGGAACTTGGCTGTGCTGTTATTTGTGGTCGTAAATAGCGAGCCTATCAATAACATCGAGGTACCTAAACAGTACCACAGGTTTTGTTAAGTCACCTCTGTCCGTGATCTTGCTATGTCCACCTACAATTTAGAAGCAATACATGGATTGAATCAATAAACGAGAAGCATAGGATCCCATTGGAAGCAGTCCTATCCATCACCACCAATACATTCAAATTCAAACACTGGCTCTGCCGAATACGCGACCATAGAAGTCAAATCATGCTCATACCTACTACTGATAACATTCAACCATCTCGTTACAACAAGCTGCAGTAAATCAGTGTTGGAAACGGCAATAGCAATATCATAGTTTTCAAAACGCATAAAAATACGTTACAAAGACGTTGGACAAAATTTTCTGGGTTTAGTTCCTGTCACAGTTTGGGAGAGTAGCTTATTAGAAAGTAAGGAAGCCCTTAATGGAGAACAGCGGGACAAATACTATAAAATGCCGATGAAGGGTATCGCTTCAGCTGCCTGTACAAGGGCCAAAACGTGGAGAGAGGTAAATCTACTTCAACAATGGAGATTTTATCTAAATACGTGTTGCAGAAGAAAATTTTACTTGCATCTCAAAGAACATCAGTTGAATGATCTCAAATACCATTAAGACTAAACGAGCTGTAGGCCATAAGAGATACCGTTAGGTCAGCATACACTTGAGAACCAATCGGTATGGTGATTCATGGTATGTCTGAGCTAGTAGGTGACAGTCAGGATGTAGCTCGCGGACATGATATACAATATTTGCATTGGCTATCACATAGCATAAGTCACTGCATCAGTCAAATAATTAACGTACTGAAGCTTCGAGATCATTATATCTCTGTGCCTGATGACTTGGAAATTTAGAAACCGTAAGAACTTACTTCAGGTTCTAAAAGCTTGAAGCATCTCGGGAGAGGGCCTCTTCATTCACACTAGATGTCGTTGAAACCGACCTACATCGGTAAGGTAACAGCAAATGATTCCAATAAAACACACCATACATTGCTTTGTAAAGAAATAGGTTGTTCCTTAGCCAACGGTACCGTAAAGTTTATAAGGAGAGATGTAGTCGAAAATGGAGTCACGTCCTAGCAGTTGGCTTGTGAAGCGTCTTTGAACCTCGTCCACTCTTATCATGTTTGCGGTATTCATGTTTGAGATTATAAAAGAGCAATATTCAAGGGAGGGTCGTATACATGTTTTGTAGATGGTAAATTTAGCCGCTGTTGTGAAGAAAGTTTTCATTATGAGACCAATTTGCCGTCTTTGTTTAGAAATAATAAAAAAGGCATTTTCTTCAAAATTTGTGTTTCCCATGCAAGTTATACCTAGATCGTGCACTGATCAGAGTGTTTGAACCCTACTTTTATTTGAGTAAAGTCTCAAACCATTGAGGTATTTTCCAAAATGCATGATCTCGCACTTGTTGAGGTTAAATGGTTGCTGCCATTTTTTACTCCAGATAGTTAAATTACTGAGGTCATTTTGGATCGGGGATACTTTTGCGCTTAGATTCTCAGGCTTATAGCTGTATACTATTTTGAGATCATCAGCATATAAGTATGGTTTCCCAAATGTTATGGTGTTACATATATCGTTAATATGAATAAGACACAAGAGTGGACCTCATACGCTTCCCTGGATGACTCCACTAGTTATTGGTCTAGGTGATGAGAGACAGTCATTGTACTTTGCCATCTGTTAAGAACGAAGCAAACCATGAGTACAATGGGTTGTTTATTCCGAAGAACTTTAGTTTGACGAGAAGTCTTTTATGTGGAACCTTATCAAGGGCTTTCTTAAGGTCTAGGAAAAGGACTGATACAAGAAATCCGTTGTTTCGTATCAGGGTCATGTCATCCAGGTAGTCTACTAGGCATATATCGCATGATCTGGACCTAAACAACTCATGCTAGGAGGTCGAGATGAGATTATTAATAAGTAGATGTTGAACTACGGCCACCACAGCTACTTTTTTCACTACTTCAGATATTTCTGAGGTTATGTTTATGGGCCGGTCATTGTCGACATTTGCCTCAGGTCCTGTCTTAATTTTGGGAATGATATATATAGTTTTCCAGGCAGTAGAGAAACACATAGTACAGATTGATATCGCAGGTCGTTGGAAAGGTAAAACACACATATCATCACCTCCACTTTTTAGGATGCTAGCCGGAATACCATCTGGTCCATCCATGTAGGAGTGTTTCAGTATGCTAATTGCCTGAGAAATATTCTTTACATCGAAATCTACATTAGCAATTTCTCATAGAGGTATTTGGATTGGTTCTGGTTCATTTGGTGGTTTTTCGTTGGTTAATGACGAACAAAAGTGTTCGCTAAATAGTTCCATAACAAGGTTAGGATCTTCATATACTTGTTTGTCATTAATAAATACGTTTCCTCCTTCCGATTTAGTACGTTTAAGTTTATTTTGAAGGAGTTCGATGGGTGCGGGGGAGTTTGATAGCACGGTTTTCCTGCACGACCGTTTTTTTGTACGTTTCGCCGCTGCCTGGACAAATATTTCTGTTATCGTAACTAAAGAGGAAAAGTTGTTAAGGTTATGGAATCGAGTACGATGTCTTTAAAGACATCTTTGTATAGAGGCCGGTATATGCAAATCTTTAGAAAACTTGGGTTCCCGATATTCTAAAGGTGCTAATATATCAGTTGCTGTGCCGGTATTGTTCGCGGTAAAGAAGGTTCTCAATCAGTACTTTATAGGTAATTTTGGAAGTCCTTCCAATCGAAGTGTTACAGTTTTGGGTCCACCAGTTGTGGAAATTGTATTAAGGCTACATATGAAAATGTTATAATCACTAACTGGAAATGTTTCTCCAATACACACTATGTTAGGGGTGAGGCTGTAGCGTCATTGAACCATAACCGCACGATCCTTAAAGCTGAACACTAGACAACGGGGAAACTAGATATTCAATATTTAACTCGGGGAAAAATGCGATGATGGAGAAGTCGGGAAGAATGAATTGAATTAGTTCGAATTGATCGGATGGCATGGCTCAGCCTCGCAAGCGTTATCACTATGTACAACTTACTTTTACTCATATTGAATATATTGTTCTATCTCCAGCCTAAATTTGTTCTCCATCATATATTGGTAATTATTATGGCACGATGAGTCAGTGTGGACAATGATGTGACTTCCACGTAAGATCTTATAAATAATGTAATTACATCATAACAAATCTACAATTTTAGGATTAGGTGGATTATTAGAGCAATACTAATATCATAGTAGACCATAATTGTACAAGGACATCGGTAAAAACTAATTTCAAGATATTTTAATGTCTGGTAGGGCTACTGACATAATGACTCCAATGTCCAAGCTCTAGACATTCAATGAATGATTCATAACGTTTCGGCGCCTTGACTGGGAACCAAGAAATTGTTGAAGTCACCACAAATGAGCTTTCCTGTGAATGGAAGAGATTATGCTAGTGTGAATATCTCTGACAATATTACTATCTCATTATTGATGCGTTAGGTTAAAGGTAGACAGCCGAACAGTAAGAACTGGAATTTGAAGGCTTTAAAATAATCCACACCGAGTCCTGAACTTTGTTTAGTTCAGGCATATTACATAATAATGATATTACGCGAAAGTGGGTGGAAATAAGGCATCGTCTGCTTTGTCCTTTCAATCTACCACTTCTGTATAGGAAATAGTTATCAAAAGATATACTTAGGTCGGAAATATTACTGTTAGTCCATGCTTTAGATATCATTATAAGTGATGGTTGATATATGGATACAAACAGGACTAAATCCGTCTTTTCATTGCAGATCAACCTAGCGTTGATAAAACACATATTAAACAAATGGCCAACTAAGTTGAAATGGGTGAGAGTATCTCGAATAAAGTTGTCGTAACCCTCGCGGGTATGATATGGGTTTAAATTGAGGGATTGAATGTTCTTCATTAGATCGGTATTTTGAGCTGGGGAAGTTGATTGGGGGGTTTGTAGTGGCATTGGGCCCTACCACGAGACAATATGGGAAATAAACATGCTACATTTAACGCGGTGAAATACAGAAGAATGGAAAAAGGAGGGAATAATGAATTGAATAAAGGAGTGGGTCGGATGGCATGGCTCGGCCTTGCAGGCGTGGTCCCAGCTGAATGTTATCTTGTATCTTTTATTCATATCAAATATATTCTATCTCTAGCCTAAGCCTGTTCTCTATCACGTATTGGTAATTGTTACAATTCAATGAGTTGGTGTAGACGATGAAGTAACTTCCACGTAAGATCTTATAGATTAGGCAGTTGCATCATGGCAAATCTACAATTTATGGATTATGTCTATTATTAGAGCAGTACTAATAGCATAGTAGACCATAATTCTAAATTGGTGAGCCCGACTTAAGAAACGCAACCTCTAATTCTTCATCCATATTTCCACTTTAACTTTTTCGATCGATATTTACTTATGTAAACCCATTATTCTGATAGTCCTCTGATTAATGCTCATATGTATTATCTTAACGCTATATTGATTATTACTCATAACTTACTAGCTTAATCAACAATAAAAACTGGTCATCTGCATTAACTAAGTAGCTTTGATGGTTCGAAATGACTTGGGCTATGTGCTTCAACATAAGTGTCACTAGGGTCGTATTCCAAAAAATGAGTGTAATGTAGGATAGTTGTTTACCAAAGTAGGCGGAAAAGTATAGGAATGTATGAGTTATAGGGGCTGTATTCCAAAAAAATCTGGTGCAGGCCGGCCGTGAGATGCACCGTCATTTACAAAATAGTCTTGTTTGTTAGGCTGGTAGCCTCTGTTATAGCTATTTACGCTAGTGTGAACGTGAGAAGTATCTGCCTCACATAACCGCAGTTAGCTACGACTTATTATACACGGGAGCCGTGTTTATGTCGTGGGTTGGTACCAGAGAGTACGATTAATTCTCTTTCTGAGAGTAATTACAATTGTGACCCTGAGGAATGTAGGTAGGGTGTGGGATGATTAACCTATTATTAACATGCTTATTAATGGTTTGCGACTTTATCTGGTGATTGGAATGATCGGTAATCTGATCGTTATTATTAGTCCGCATGTAAAAGGTGTTGTTACACTCAGACCTACCACCAGTTTTAACACTTAGGTGTATTGATAGCAAGTTATATGACATCAGCGGGGAAACCCGTTCAATGTTGGTGGGATACACATGGAACAGTTGGGTTCAATCTTACGTGTTTCCCAATTCGGTATGTAGGATTTTGCTTACCCACCTTTCTCGTCAGAGCCAGAGAGTTTCTTTGTCTTTGTGAGATGAATTCAAGTTCAGTCCAGTCATCTTGTGGAGTAGCTTTAGGAGGTCTAGTTTTCAAGTGAATAGGTTTAGTTAGATGTGTGTCGTCACATGGTTCACTTTTAAGTACTTTACTGCGCGAACAACCGGGATTAAGAATGTCGTTATGCCTTTTGGTGACCGTTGGGTTCCTTATCTTATCCCAAAACTGATCTGCAGACTGAATTAGGACTACAGAGTGAGCTGCCGTTTGTGGAGTAGTGTCATGCTAATTGATCATATGCTTTGCTCTATTTACTGTGTTGCAAACTGTCTCTAGTTGGTTATTTGCTGTAACACTATCATGTAGTCCATTTACTTCACGTCTTCTTACACGACATTGATAGCGAGTTAGGTCTGAAGCGACTTTCATGCTTTTGTATGGAATTAACGTTTTAATACTTTTACTGGAGTCAATAAATTATTTAGCACCGTTAAAACAGTTAAACTTAAACAGCATTGGGCATGTTGATCTATCCGACTTTTTTATAAGGCGGATGATTTCGCAGTCGACGTTCAGCATACTGCATGCGCTAAGGCAAATATCCCTTTACTTATTTGGATGTGTAAGATCAGAAAGTTGGTATGCAACTACATTGTACGATGACATCACTATTTTCGTCAGTTCTTCCTCCACAAACTAAAATACACTCCGCTTTTGTAAGTTGTCCAAGATTGTTATCAGTACTAAGGTATGTGTATGAGGGGTGCTTATTGGTTAAATCTACCGTTAACGTTGGCTAGAGAGATTTGTAGCTGATGGATATCAGTACTATATCGATCAGTATTTGCGTATGTATAAGATAAACTATCAGACGCCTTGGCTTTTAAAATCTCAGGTTTAGGTTTTAGTAAAGATGCTGTTTGGTAGACTATGTCGACCATTCGACGCACGTGAGCACCGTGTCTTATATTTCAACCAACCTTACCGTTGGCATGTTTCAGAGATAGAGGAGTTGATACATGGAGAATCAGGTAGTGATAGTGATATTTGTGGATAAGACGCGTTGGGTTCATAAGAAAAAGGTTTAACATTGGCAGGTACTGAATCATCAGGCACAGAGGTTACAGATTTTGACATTTTAGTTGGCTTATAAGTTGGTGAAATTTTTCGTTTACTAGTGTTACTTGCCATATTTTGAAGCTGGGTGAGTAGAAAATTCGTTTAATTAAAAAGAATATCTGAGTATGTAATAATTATTATGTATTAACCTTATCTCTGCTTGATGGTCATGCGTTCACCGTGTCTGAATAAAAAGGTAATCGTGTAGCTATCTCTGGTTTCAACTAATTACTATGTCATTTTCCTTAATTTATTCTTGACAGTCTCTGTAAACACTTCTGTAGCCTGACTGGTCAGCAAATTATTTTTAACGACTGAAACCAATGGAAATTTGTTGAGTTTCAACCATTTGTTCGATTGCACCCAGTTTTCTTACCCATTATATTGGCCAACTTCTGTGTTGTGAAAAATTTCTTCTGTAGAGAAATTTTCAGGAAAAAGTATTTAATTTTAGTGAATATCGAAATTGTGTTTTTAGTGCCTCTTCCCATTGACAACTAACAAAAAGCATTTTACAGCCCCAGTTAGAAAAGTGAATTCGCCTCGGTCAGAAGGGATAATCAATAATAAGCTCATTCGATGAAACTCGTAAACTTAACTGCAATACCAAGCCGTAAATAAATGGATAGTGATTATGATAATACAGAGTTTTAAAAGGTACCAGAACTAAGCAAAAATTTACCAGAGATTCGCGTTCAAATGGTTGCAAAGCAACTATTATTACAGTGCAACGACATAGAAACTCATCTTCTTTATTACACAAGAGGTGAGCGAATCAAGTTCTGTAAACTGTTCAATGATTATTTATGGTCTTACTTGTACTAACATTTTTATCGCTCGAAACAAGTAGATTGCAAAATGCCAAAAACTTCACAGTCCAAGAAACGATTATTTTCTAGTTGGCCATAACTTACCTATAGAATTACCAACAAACCGTAATCCTGACACATGGCCACAATTTTGGTCGTCGTTTTCAAAAGAAATTTGGACTACTCACTTGGTATGAATTCTCAGTAATAAAACAGGAACTTCAGACTTTCATTGCTTCTAGACTGAAAATAAGATCAAAGATTGTACTCCATTTTACATTAGTTCATTGGAAACGTATTGATTTTATATTTAGGGTTATAATTTTTGACATGTACACGTCAAGGCCAAACCTTCAAGGACGTAATTGAAGCAATAATTCAAATCCTCTCGTTACTTATATTCGGCAACGCTCCAGGGGTATCACGACACTTTTTTGCTCTACTTTTTCACTTCTGTTTTGTGAACAGCCAAAAATTTGAAGTTAATTATAAATAAATTTGAAAGTTTATTTTCCGTTTTCACAATTTTGTGGAAAGGGGTTTCTCCATTTTGCGTTACATGGTATCGCGACTAGTAATAATTCTCTTAACTAAGATTGTATATAATTTGCGAAAATAGATGGCAAGTACTTCAATGACTGAATTTGTGCTCTTAAGCCGTTTGTGAATATTTTCAAAAGACCTAAAGACTTCTCAGCAGATTCTGTTCGTTAAATTGACTATCACTTTCACCTAACAGTTATTGATTATTCACAAACGTTTAATACCGAAAAATTCTTGAAATCTTCATATAAAAATTAAATTGTGTTTCGGTTTTCACGGACTTCTGTATTGCTAATAACATCGGTCTTCCTATATGGAGAGAATATTTTGTCCGTTTTAAGGAAGTTTTGGGGAAGCTGTAATAGTAAACTTTGAGAAAGAAAGACAAAAATTCCAAAGCTTCTTCAGGCCCGGGGGAAATCCTCAAGATAATCGGGAAAATTTGGTTTTACAATATTTTCCCTAATCTTATAACACAAACTTAGGGGAAGATTACCAAATTTCTTACACCATTTGGGAAAACCCCAAAATAGGGAGATTAGAACAGTCAACATAAATTTGCTTTCTAAAACTCTCTGTATACTTTGTTTTCATTAGCTAAACCTTCGATTGTAACAGTTCGTATTGATGTTCAAAAGACTATCAACATGGAGAACAGACCACAATGTAGTATATCACTTGATCTAGTTGGCAACAAAGAACTGCGATCGCGTATCAGGAATTCAATGTAAGTTTAGTTTATTTAGTTGTATTCGGTTGGACTATATTTTATGGACGACCTTTGCGCAACACTGAAATGACCTTAAAGATGTTCACCTATTTACTAGATCCCAATGAGGGTTATGAACCTATGGGAAGAATAAAAATTATAATTTACAGTCGATGGTTAAGGTTAGGCATTAGATTAGTGTTTTTTTATCACGAACGAACTTAAGCTAAAATGCGAAAACGCCATTTAGCCAAATGGATGAATGAATTTTGCCTCAAAATCCAGGACCTGTTATCGTAAATTTGATTTCCTCGTCCATAAACTTTGGTCTCACCGAAATACTCCGTCCTCAACACTTGTATTGTCCTCACTCATCAAATACATGGGATGTAGTCAAGCTGATAGTAAAACTGACTATTCAGTTTTCTCATACTGATCAGGGTCGTAAGTCAAACTAGTCGTGAACAACGTATTCCATTTAGGTTTTATCTATCATTATCGTTTAAAATACCACGTCTTAACGCAAACTCTAATAGTTCTGAGAATTGTTTAGAGTTTACTATAAATGTATTCAAGGAGGGACTCATATTTTCCAATTTGTACCACATTTTCGTATTCCCCTAGTTTTTTTGATTTAACTAACCAGGTTCCTTTTTTATCAAATTATGTGTCTGTGAATGGTAATCACTTAGTTGATCCATGTCGCCAACCTCAGGGATTCCGATACCAATTAAATAACTTGTAGGAAAGTGTTCTTTTCATACTCTTATAGTTTCGCCATGGATTGGTCCTAAAATACTCCTAGGAAAGTACATGGAATGCCTCTAAAATAGTTATAACAGTTTTTTGTACCATAACATCTAACCACTAATTTCATTCTTATTCAATGACTGCATACCAGGAGATAATATTTAGAGAGCTTTACCATACCTTATATGTCCTCAACGCATTCCGAATTTGTCATCCACTTTTTACATAATAAGTTGGTAAATAGGAAAGTTTTCATTTGTTCCTATGTAATGAAAATAAAGGTTATTTCGCTTTTGTTTTCATACTTCCCAATTACCTTGTTGGTTAAAAAATTTTATTAAATGGGCCGTATTGAACATCATTATATATGTTTTCAAGACACACACGTATAAATACATTCAGTCCACTTTTATTTCCTTATCGGTCATATTTTATAACCGTCAGATGATAGCGAGCTATTCAGCTACTTATCAAATGCCCAACAAGCTGTTTACGGTATGGAAAATTTTAAGCTTAGTTGGATCGTTTTGGTGGAGATTAGTCTTATGAACTTCGACCTATCATCGCATGTTTATTTTGGCTCTTCCCATTTTGACCTGAATGCTTTGACATCAGTACCAAAATCTCCATGGCAACTGGATAAGTAGTGTCATATATGTTAATGGGGCCTGTTTCTTGACAGATTTTTAGTGTTGGTTTATCCATTTCATTTGCATTCTCGTTTCTTCAGTAGGACGTTAAGAGTGTACGTTTTAGAGGTAAATTAATTTTTACAATAAATGTAACAGTCTCATTTCGTTAAAACGATGTGAGGTTTTATCGTAACTAAACTTAATACTACTGGAAATTGAGCTACTTCAGATTATTGTTTAGCATTTCGTTTATTTTAAATTATCTGGTTTTATTTGCCATATATTTCAAATTTCACTCAGTTGAGCTTTTTAAATCAGCCTACAAATTAGTGTCTGTACAACTTTTCAAGAATAGTGTTACTTTATCACAAGGTTAATTGTTTAACTTCAGTAATTTTTAGTATGCGGATTCGGTGATTTATTTGTGTATATATTATTTTGCTTCTAACTCCACATGCGATACTTGTTACTGTGAAACTGTAGTCTATTGTTTTGATCATCACCTCACAGTTTTTATTTTTACTTGGACTAAATTAGTTCAATAGTTGTATTCCTAAGTCTTTCATAATGAATTTAACTTAACTGTGTCAGTTTATACCAAGTTTTCATGTTTTTGTTTACCTAAACATGTTTATTCTGTAAATTGTCAATTCTTTTTATCTTTAGGGGTATCGGTTATTGGAATGCCTATACTAAAAGTGAAAAGTATTTATCTGAAAAACCAACAAATATGGAAATTGATTCTGCCGAATTAGCAAAGCATAATAAGTCTGATGATATGTGGATAGCTTTAGATCATCAAGGAAAAAGTGAGGCTAGTTCTTGTTATTTTCGAAAGTCTTTGAAGACTTCATAGTAATTCATATCTTTTAATTTTTTTATAAAAGACCTTTTATGCGCAACTGATCATTTTCATGGCTTGAAATGATCATGTGTAGTAAATATATTAGAAATTTTTTTTAAAAAATGCCGAAGATATCTGAATAGCATCTAGATATAAACAAACCATCCTAGTCCATTCATTATCATACATCTTTTCAAATTATTTTTATGTTTGACTTTTTTTTACCATATACGGCACCATAGGTGTTTCTATTCCTTTGCTTTCCATCATGTCAATTTTCCTCTGTATTAATGCGAAGTAAGAATATAGGCAGATGAACATGTGTGCTAGGTTCTAAGCTTCTTTTGTGACTGACGAAACCTAGTCGTAGCAAATAAATCGTTTTTTTTTCAATATACGCCATAAATCATGTCATAACAGGGACTCCTATTAAGGACTTTTAAAAGTAGGGTAACTTATGCTTATGATACAATTCTCGGCATAAAGTCTACCAATAGTTATTTGAATAACACAATCAACCATAAGGTCACACATTTTATTGCTACAACATCTACTGTTTGGGCAAATGATTAGTACCACTATTACACAAAGTTTGATTGAAGCTATTGGTTAGTAACTGAGATAAGCTAACGCCTACCTACATTCTCATGAAATTTTTAAAAGTTATCCTCATTTTAGTTCGAAAACATTGTTGGATTTAGCAAGTTTGTTAATGCAACCGAGTTATATATCGTTTTTATCTATTTTTTCTTTTTATTAGCTGTAGTATATGATATCACAAAATTTGCGGCTTATCATCCTGGAGGTGTTGATATACTGTTGGAATATGCTGGAACTGATGCTTCAGAAGCATTTCGAATGGTAGGTCTATTACTTTGTTCAATATTAACATAAATTAGGCAATCGAGTTATATTGACAGTA